>CANUEZ040000119.1:1200000-1615000 GCA_948099385.1 Fasciola hepatica
ATGGTGGTGGATGTTTTGCTTATAGTAAGAGCAGTCTTGGAACACAAGTACTCCAACCTCCTGTCATTGATAAGGTCTAAGACTCTGTTTGGATCTCCATACCACTGCTTCAGGGGCAGCTCGTCATTGATTGTGTTTTCTGTCCGCCGGACCGCAACATGGGCGATGTAAACGCAATCACCGACGCCTTCTATCACGTAGCTGAAATCCCTTAAGCCGCCAAAATCATAGCGGGGGACTTCAACCTCGCTGGCAATTGTCGGACAACTCGGATTTCTTCTCCGAAGTTAGGCAGTTTTATCTCATGTATCTGTGCAGGCGGATAGACGCGACACGTAACATCACCAACCACAGGGAACAATATTATAGATCTTATCTTCACTTTAGGCCTTCGAAATATAAAGGCAACCGTCCTTAGTCACTTTCATGTTTGAGATAACAAAGTCATAACATGTGAATTCTCCATTAAACGCATCATCCCGAAAGTCCTCAAAATCGGAAATCGTTCCCAAATGCAAATTGGGACATTCTACCCACCATCCTGCGTAATGAGACCTTTGGTGAATTCTTCCCAACATCTGATCCTCAGCTGGCGTCGGATGTGATGTACTCTTACCTATTCTGCTCTCTATACATCATATCTCATAAGATAATCGAAGTGAGTGTGAGAAGGGCCTATCGGTAACAAAAAATGCAACGTGAATTCAAGAACTTACAGCTTGCTTACGAAAGGATCAACGAGCACTCTATCTCCCTCTGCCTCAGCCACCCATCATTTCAGTTACTAAGCGAAAGGGGGAACAAGCTGGAAAGGCAAGAACTGTACGCTCTTTACCAGCTGAATAAACTAACCCGTCTCTCTGGCCTTATTAAAACTAGAAAACCCCGCTGTACACCCAGAATACCTCATTTTCTCCTATCGGAGAACATTCGTATTAGCTCGCCCCAGTTATTCGCTGAGGCATTCAATAAGTTCTTCGTTTCTACCTTCATAACGGATCACAAAAGTCCAACCCAGGATTTCACCTCCTCGACTGCCGACACCTTGTCAACCGTAGTATTCTCAGCCAAAGAAGTCAGGAAGCTGTTAAATACCACCCGGCGCCTGACCAGCCTTGGACCCGATGGTATCCCTCCAGCTCCGTTCCGTCTTGGCGGCCCGGAAGTTGTGATGCTTTTGCTGGAATTATACAACCTCTCTTTGTCGCAAAGCGTTTTATCACCCAATTAGGAAACATCCGTCACCATTGCCCTCCATAAGAAGGGTGCCTTGCATGGCCCTGCTAACTACCGCCCCATAAACCACACTCCCATTATATCTAGGATAATGAAACGAGTAGTTAAACATGAGATTGCCAATTTTATCCTCACCCGTGGGTTAATAAATAACAACCAACACGGTTTATTAAGGTCTAGGTCGCATCTGACCCGGCAACTTGATTTTCTTAATCCAATCACAACGTCGGCTGACTCCGGAAGAGCATTTATCGTTATCTTCCTTGATATGATGAAAGCATTTGATCACGTGCCACGTGCTCAGATGCCAACCAAGGTTAAATCTAGTGGCCTAACAGACCCACTCTTTTCTTTGTTGTCATCCTATCCTAGCATGAAATCGCAAGCAGTAAATATTGAGGGTTATCTCTCATCGCCCCAGCCAGTCACAAGTGGTATTATACAGAGCGATGTGTTGGGCCCACTTTTACTTCTTTACATTATCAACGTATTCAAAATAATACGCCATGGCACCGCGTTTCCATTCGCCGATGATTTCAAAGTTGTATTTTACTTTGAATCTTATACCTTGACCTTTACCCTCACCGAAATAGCTGACGATCTGAATGCTCTTAACATACGGCGCAACACTTGGAAAATGAGTTTCTCCGCTGCTAAGAGTGCCATTCTTACGTATAAAAGTCAAATTCCTCCTGAATCCTTCATCTTAAGGGGCTCGTGCATTCCTTTTACTCCACCAGTACGAGATCTTGGCCTACGGTATTCTTGCTCATTCACCTTTCAAGAACAAGCCACCTACCAGGTGGCTAAGACAAAGGGAACGATAGCCCCCATCCGCAGAACTTTAAGAATGTGCGACAGCCAGGTACTGATCGTTAAATCCCACGCCACACCGCAGCTCGAGTACTGCCCTCTGGTATACACTCACATGCGCAGGTCTGATAGACTGGCGATCGAAAGAGTTCAGCGATCTTTTACCAAGCACTTACTCGGCTCATCATCTCCCTTGAATTACAAAGAGAGATGTGAGTTACTAAGATTTGAACCCCTGTGGCGACGACGCATGAAACGCAAACTTTATTTTCTATTCAACCTCCTACATTCCAGAACGCATACGTCCATCACTGACCTATGTTCCGCTCAAGGTACACCCAACCCTCTTCGTAACCGAAATCATACTACTGAAGTTCTATATTCCAGGACAAAACTAAGAGAAAGTTTCCGCATCACAGTCTATCCCCGAATTTGGAACAGAATGCCTGAAGAAATTTGGGCCCGCCAGACAACACAGCGATTCGAAATTTTCCTTACAAAATATTTGGATGTCGCTAAAGTACTACAGTTAACCCATACGTGCACCACGTTGGAACAAGCTTATGAGGGTAGCCAAGATTTTCGAATAGATGAAGAAAGCATGAACCAGGTAACAACCTTTGCAACGTCAACATAGCCTATCACATATGCCTTCTCCATCGCCAGCATATTAGTGTAACAAGGACGACAACGCACGGCAGGATACTTGTATTCCCACGATCACACAAGTCAAGTCATGGCACACATACAGCCGCTTATATAGGCTTTTTTCCAGACTGCGCGGCACCAAGATTGCTATTGACGCTGCTTGAGCGCTTCGGCTGCATTCTGTCCATTTGCCTGTGGCCGATGGCTCGCTTCTCTTGCCCGTCATTTCCCCTCGGTTGGCCCGACTGTCTCAGTTGACGGCTCGATCGGCAGCCCTTCACCTGAGCTATCTTGCTGGTTGCCGGAGATCCCGCTGCTTCCTCTCTGGTCGTCTGTGTGCTCCTTTTTGCCCGCTTCGGGACGCCTCCGACTTATTCGCCACCTGTTCTTTTGTCTGTGACCCTCGTTTGGTTCGTTCGTTCGCCTTGATGTTCACGCCGTTCCCTCGCCCCAGCACTCCCTGTTACACTATCACCCCTTAGAATGACTAAATCACTGACACTTCTCTTGTTAGAATCTCCCTAGTTCACGCTCTCTAACGTCTTTTATCTATCTCCATCATACCTAATTGCTTTACTTGATCCAAACTGACCCCATTCCTTTCCTTTATTTTCCCTTGGCGTTCCAACAATAAATCTGATTCCGGCGACCACCATTTGCCTCCAAACCATCATTCTCATTCCTAGTTTTGGTCATTAACTTTGTATTCTCATTTACTCCCAATGGCTCATAGTCACCATTCTTCCCAAAGTAGTCTGTGTCCAAAGTACTAGAATTCTCTTTCCACCACTGACCGTTGCTCTTCAGCTAGGAGCATCCCAGACTGAGTCTCTCTACTGTTGTTTCCAGACACCGACTGACGCGCATCGCCCTTTTGATATCTTGGAATAATCCGGAGGTAATACCGGCGAAATATCTGGCCTACTCTTCCGGCTAAAAGTCTGATACCCGCCCATCATTCCATCGCTTACTCATGCACTCCGTTTGCCAGGATCCCTCGCAATCTTCCGGACTGCTCCATCTCTACGTCTGTGTGATCTCGACCAACATCACCTGTGAAAGTCCCGCCGGTGAGAGACGCGGTCAGATCTACCGCTTTGGCCGGCACACATCGAGCGTGCAGGACGTCTGCAACAATGTGCGGGCGCAACTAGGCTGGTGGACCGCATCTTCTGCCTCCAGAATTGGTTTTCAGGTTGGGTGTCCAGCGCACGGTCAATCCCATCCACCGGCACTTGCTGTTGGTTACGGAACCTCATCGTCAGGCTCGTACTGCCGCCGCAAACATGTCATCTGCTCTGTCATCTCCAAAGACCTTTCTTCCATCGAGCCTGCTATCAATAATGAGATTGCAACTTATCTATTCAAGCCGGGAAAATTTATCGCCCCGGTTATGTGCTAAAATACGCGTAGCGTTCATTAGCACCCACCAGCTCGCTCCTCACCTTGGCAGCCCATAATCGCTTATTTAATAACCATCAATTTTGGCAAGCTCCTCTCCGCCTTCATTCTTCACATCCCACTACTCGCGGATACTATCCACTCGATGGCACTTCCATCTTCAGTGTTCATTCACTCATCGAAATTCGACAGAATGTGAACTTTACGGGAGTGTACGTTGTAGTTCTCCTAAAGTTAAACCTGTGATAAGCAGTCATTTGCCCTCTCCATCAATCCACATGTTGGTATACACAGTGCCAATCAATATCTGTATTCTGATCTCGGTGAGCCGCCCGACCCCTTCACATTTGTAAGTCTCAGATATATTTATCATGCATCTTTGCAGGTGACATAACTCAAGGTACCTGTCAAAATGGTCAGCAAGTTGTAAATTTGCCGTCCACTGACAATAACATCAGCATTTCATGCTCTTCGTCCATAAAATCACTTTCAAAGCAACCAAGATTGGTTCGTTACCTAATTACCACCTTCATGCCGATAAATATTTATCCCCCCTTTGAATGCTCACCTCCCCTCCGTCGGCTTTTCTTTCATCACTGTGGCATTCCCTCTCTCCCACAAGATGTGCCGCTCACCCGGCTTCTGTGAATTATTTCTCTCGATGTGGTATATATATATATAAACAATTCCGTAAGTGACTAGCATCCCCACTCTCTGTTGTCGCACCATAACCCTCTCAGTAACGTGTTGTGCATCTATAGTCAAGTGTCATTATGGAAGGACACACCTATTGCAACGTTCACTCAAAATGGGTACATACCATTCATCCACCTCATTATCTTCTCGGCGAACTATACATCTTCGTAATAGCTGCGACTTTTCGCACTCCATATTGTTTTACCTTGTATTTTCACACTATCATCTCTCGACCACAAAACCCAAGCTAGCAGTTCGCATCCCATCACCTGTAATCCCCTGGTCTTCCAATCAACAACACTTGCTTGTCCCCCGATCCCTCCGGACTTCTTGTCCATCCTCCATACAACTGAGTTCACCGTTATGGGACCTCCAATTCTAACTGCCAGATCCGCTGACTGTTCCCAATTTACTCCAAATTCTGTGTTCCGTTCCCGTTTTCCTGTCAAAACTCCTAGTTCCATGGTTCTCTTCACCATGGCCTTGTTCTCCATTATTTATAACGGCCACGCGGACAGTTATCTACTATCCAATTCATCTCTACTTCTGCGCGCTATCCGCCTCCGCAGACGCGCTACCCAACGGTCCCAAACCATTATTCCTTCTCCTTGTTGTCACTTTGTAACATACTTTTATTAACGTGGATAATCTGTCCGATGTTTACCTGCTCTCCTCTCCCTATTTCTACCTCCACAGCTCTTGAAGTCGCATCCACTCTCATTCCGATCGTTCGTACACTGTTCTTGTGATTGCCTTCGCTGGCACCATGCCATCAAGGATTCTAATTTTTCACCTGTGCATAATTTTCAAGTTTTTTTTGTCGGCATACTCTTCCTTGCAACCTCTTTCATTATACCTGAATTCCTGGGCATTTTGCTGTCAATCCTGATGCACTTGGTTTCGCATCTCAACTTCGAGGCTGACTTTGCTCATCACTAAGCTATGCGACATTCTGGCGTTCAAATTTAATTTCTACTGCATTCTCTGCCGACTGTTCCATTTTGTTCTGAATCCGATGGCCCGTTCCCGTTTCTCTCACCAGACTCGGTGGTCTCATAGCTGTCGCTTTACCGTTGCCGTGTGATCTGCATATCAAAATAGTCATCAGATCACTCATGTACCTTCTACCCCAGTATCGCTTTTGTCTGATATTCGCTCCTGCAGTCGCTGCTTACCGTGATGCATGTTGATTTACCGCCATAATTCCACGTCCTCATTGTTACTTCGTGTCACACCTATATCAATGAAAGTAAACCGCTGAACACCTACTGGCTCACCGCTGGCTATTTCTTCTATCATCGATCTTGAAATCCATCCCTCCTTCCATCGAATTTGTAGGTCTCTTTACTTGTGGTTGACTATGTCGGCTTCTCGCCATAAAATTCTACCACAACACTAGCCGTTGATTCACGGCATTCAATATTTAAAGATCCATTCCTGAACATCCTCGAGGTTTCTGTCCATATATCTTTACACCTTGCTATGGGAAAGCAACTCTTTGAATTCCCCCTGATGAAAGCTTTCCTTCTCTCCTCTTCGCTTGTTGACATATTCCTGATTCATCCGGAATGTTTATTACTGTGATTATTTTCTATACCACATAGGCATTTACTTCAACTTTTCTAACAGACTCCAAACACCGCCAGCCGATCCCGTCATTTAGCCTTGACCTCCAAATTTACCGGGCACTATTAGTTTGGGTCTACTTTAACACTCTGTTCAATACTCTGTGCACACGTATGGTACCCTTTCGTAAATTCCGATTCTGACATCACTTGAGTCGTTCGCGCTCTAGTATGCTTCGGGCGCATTCAAAGTATACCAATAATAATAATAAATATTGTTATTATTAATAATATTATTATCATTACCATTATTATTATTATTTGGTTTATCGTACACTCCGCCCGTATCCAGCTGACGAACTTTTCAAGTCTATTCATCTGCTGTTTTATGTAATTCCATTTCGGTGCTCTTTTCCGATAGATCGTCGCAGAAACGTCTGATCCTTGACACACTCTTTTCACCAAGTGTAGCCTTTTGCTAAGGAATATCTGTGTAAATACTTACCTGTCACGTAATTCGTCATCTCTCCTGCAAGCCACGTTTCTGCCACTATCGTAGCTTCTCACCGCACACCGATTTTCGCTGGTTCCCAGTTCCATGTTGATGCGTAATATTCCTTTCTTCTGAAAGCAAACAATCTGCTTAAAGTCTACATGTTTCTATCCGGCCACTTCTCCCACCATCACTTTGGCTACCGCAGTCCAGTGTGTTGTCCGTTTGTTATACAACTGGCTCAACCGATATACGGTCACTGAACTTCACAACTGTAATCCTCGACTGATTTTTCTTGTTCTTTTTACCTAATTCCACCTTTTTTACCGTCTAATTTTACATCGTAACCCCTCTCATACATTGCAAAGCTCTACTGCTTGAATACGTCTCTTCCGGGAATGTTTATTTTTTGGCGGTAACAGTGTATCCGTCAATCCGGTACGGTTCTCCGGCAGGACAGTCTTCCTTCCGTAGGATTTGTATGAATATTTACTACTCCCCATCCACTCCAAAATTTGGCAGAATAATGACACTCTACCTTCGGCTGGCTCGACCACTTGACCCTGAGTTTAAATTTACGGGGCGGTACCAAAAAATTGAGACAAATGCTTTCTCTCCCATTCAATGGCGTGCACATAATCTTGCAATCCTTCTGAAACCCTGGCTCAGCCTCCCACTATAGTGTTAGATCTTGCTTTGCAGCATGCTTCGGAGTTATCCGAAAGAAACTATTATTCTTATTACCATGCTTGCTGTATCGGATCCAAGCCTGGCTGCTCTCGGAAGTCTTAAAAAGAGCCTAACTACGGTTACTACGCTCTATCGACTTGTCCGAAGCAGCCCTCCACCACACCAGCTTGCTCCCTCCCCTCCCACCATTCAAAGGAGAAAACTCATTTTGTGGGGCAAGTAGAGATTTACTGACCGCCTGTCAGCGTTCCTCCAGATTAGCGTCGTCAGCTATGTCCCATATTATATCGACCACTCCTTTTCGAAGCCTGAGAATGTCTACATCTGCCAAGCTTCCGATCAACCTCGAGGCTGCTTTGGGTTGCCGCCTGCTGAGAGTGATTTTGACACTCACGTGGTAGTTCTTACCCAACGGAGAGTGGGTCTGGAGTTCCGCTGCACTGTTCTCATGATTTGTTATCAAAAGACCAAACAAGGACGGCCTACAACCAGTACTATACCTGGTATTTTTCCCCTGTGTCGGAACAGAGCACTCGAATGCAGCCGTTGTAGATATCCCTTATCTTGGGTTCCCGGGGTACATGCCTCGGCTAGCCAGTCTATGTGTGGTAGGTTGAAGTCTTCAACTATGAGGGTCTTATTAGCCTCCTTAACTAGCTGTATAAGTAAGAGTAGGGGGTGAATGTCCTCATGACGGCTTGTAACTGGGGCCCTAGACACACGGATCATATATACCCCTCTGTTCCGGGTAGAGGGTGAGCGCGACCGTGCGCAGTTGTGTATTTCGAGTACAAACCATGGTCTGTGATTCCAGATGGTTTGTGCCTGCCCTAATGGGGATGGCAACTACTCCCTTTACGCCGTCATGTTCCCCGCCCTGGCTATAGACACCAAGCACACTTAGCATTATTACCGGTACGTGGTCGTCTTTACAGAGCCGTGTTTCCGTAACGGCAACGATAGACGCATTTCTCTCGTCCGCGACTCTGAAGAGATCCACCCACTTGTTTCTAATACTACTTTTTTTGGTGTATAGTCCCAACTCATTCGAATCGACGCCTACTGGTTCTTTATTGGTGAGTGTTGGCTGGGTCTCAGGTGCGGCGCCCGAAGCGGTAGCAGTTCAGTTCAGTTCAGTTAGCACGGTAAAGATGATAGCCAAGGCCAAGCGGGGTGAGATGTAATTAATCCGGGGGGTAGTTTGAAGTGCCACCGTTTCCAAGGTGGTTGCTAATGCTGGCCCTCGGCAGACTATTCGACAAACTGAAACGGTCTACTCCCTTTTGGCTGATATGCAGCCGCAGCGGGAATTATTATTATGGCGGCATAATTATAAGCATTTAATACTTTCCGGTGCATTTAGTGCTTTTAAGTGTGAAACGTGCATCTGAAATGATTTACATTGACATTTGACCATGTATGGAAAGGACATACATACATTCAAAATATATGTGGATACGATTCCTATCTGAAATAGTCCCAATTCCTGACCTATCAGAGGACCGTTCAACGTTTGCAGCTTGTCAGAATAATCTAGCTTACCATCCTGGTCTATACTTGGTTGTCATTTGCGAGGTCTGAGCCAAAGCAAAAGATGACGCATAACTCATCTTGAAGTCAGTCCTTGGGGTGAGACTTGAGCCCTAATAATCTCGGACCTTGCGTTAATCTTCTTTCCGTTAAGAAACAGAACTGAAAGAGGATGGGCAACATGGGGCGGCGAACAAGCGCAAGAGTGAAAAGCCACCTAATAGAAAGTGGAAGGCATAAAGACCTTCATCCATGACTAATTTTATTATATTTGTATGAAATGTTTTTCCCCTTACCTTAAGGGCAACCAGACAAGAAAAACCTGTAAAATGGTAGGGTATTCAAAAGTTTAAAGGGAAAAAACGGAAAGTAATGTGGTCTTCTTCTTATTTTTATCTAAAACTGGCTCACCTCCTTATTAGGCCCAAAGACTTACCAAATATTTTCAATCATTTGTTTATCTGTTTTTAATTAATTTTTGATTGTTTTTTTGCTGAATCCTTTTTCCTGGAACTGGTAGGAAGGACAGAGGAAGAAACCATCCGGGAGCGTGACGGATTAGGGGGTAGATTAGTTTTGGAGTAGGCCAGGAGCTCCCCACTGGTGACGATTCAAAAGAGCCTTAGAGGTTGAGTTGGATGGTGTCTATTATTTCTTGCGGAGGATTATTCTACAAAGATATAACCCTGCAAGCGGCGAAGTTTTGGAGGGGACGAGACTTAAATGGTTTTTACTATGCCCACGTGAAGTTTCCAGGCTTGGGCATGTAAAAAAGGGTCCGCTAAATCTTCAGAGAATAAGCTGTACATAAGCAAAATATCTCCTCCTATACGTCTTACTTCTAATGGACAGAGATTCAGTTCTGTAAAACGAGCTGGGTGGGAAGCATGTTGCAAGCCATGCACCGGCTTCGCCGCCCTTCTCTGGACTTGTTTCAGCAGGCCCTGATCCTGGATAAGACTGACGAGTACCACTTGACTGCCACATTCTAGGAGAGAAAGAAAGTACGCTCCATAGAGGAGATTGAAGTATTACTTTGATACACGAAGGAGGAAATGCCTAAGCATGTATAGAATTCAAAGGCCAGATATGCTGGCTTTTCCTTGGTAGGAAGAAAGATAGAAGTTTTTAAGAGGCAAAAATCCTAACGGCTTGCGCCGGTTCACATTTCGGACACGAGCATTACTACTGATACAGAAAGAATGGTCGGGAGATCCGCCAAATGTCGTTGGGACACATTTATCGTCATTATTTGCCTGGCCCAATTTAGAAGGCCAGCTTTTTGTGTCAACCACGGCCGCTTGCACTTCTGTCGGATCACCTCCCCAATTAGTCACACAGTTCGCTTGCACTGCCATGTTGACGGGGATGATATCGGGCAGGTCATTATTGCAGATAAGAAAAGGCCAATTACTGACTCCTGAGGCACTCCATTAGAGAGTGAGTAGGAATAGAAGTGAGATGGCTCTGTTTTAACCGCGAAGGATCGATTGGTAACAAAGACTCGGGTGACCGAATTTAGATGTCCGGAAATTCCATACCGTTTCGCTTTACCAGGAGGAAATCACATGACACTCTACCAAAGGCTTTTTAAAGCCTATGAACATAGCAAGGGATAACCTTCAATCATCAGACGCCTGTGTTAGACTGTCCATCGCAGCCGGCTTATTAGTGATGCAAGATCTGTGGGGTAGGAAACCTTGCTGGGAAGGGGCAAGCTGTCGATGCGCTTTAGGACGATCTAGAAGTGCAGTCTCCAGAATGCTTTCAAAGACCTTACGGATTACTTTTGTGAGACTAATTGGTCTGTGGCTATCGGGAAGTTGACGGCTTTCTTTTTTAAAAATAGGAGCTAATACTGTTTTCTTTCAAAGATTTACGGAAAAGCAGGGTATAGGGAACAGACTTTACCTAGGAGATCGATGGTGGATCACGTTCGAACCCATGGAATTATAAGGATCAAGAAGACATAGATTTTTGTGCACAGCAGTGGAAGAGGTTTCAGTGTGTTCCAGTGGTGGGTGAACTTCGGGGTTTTGAATCTTTAGGTGCCCAATGGTGGAAGAAGCATCGAGGATGGAGCTGGAATAAGACCTAATTGCCCCTGCCACTTGCTGTGGAACAGTGGTTGGACGGCCGTCCAATGGCATTTAGGCGGAAGAAGAGGGCGAAGCCTGTCGGTCAGGCCTGCGGTGTTGGTAAAAGTGGATCCACCTCTTCGCGCTTGATAATGGGCACCTCTTTACGGCCTAGAAAGTATTGTCTGATCCTGGATTTGCACAGATTTTTGATTTTTATGAGGTTACTTTCATCAGCCGTTGGATCAGTGGACCTATATACTGCAGGCAGTTTAGCACGTTCCCCTAAGAGGTGACGTATACTCCCGGAAAATGAGCGTCTCATCCATCGGTTTTGCGAGTTCTAGATACAAGCAGGTACTCAGCAGCACCTTGACACTGCACGATTAGCCCATTGGTCTTGTCGACTCCCAGTTCCCAGATGATGATCTTGGAGTGGAGTTGTAGGTAATTACCGAGCTACTGAAGGTCAGCATGTATGAAGAATCTGAAGCCCAAATTCAAGAAGTCGCGCCTGGGCCACCTAGCTACGAGGTCAAGTTTCGGTTCAATGTAATAACTCTTTCCAAGTGGGGGGAGTCCTGAAGTAGTACCCGGGTGCGAGGCTAAAGACTTATGGCTCCGTATCTCTTGATCATCTAGTAACCTGAATGCCACACGTGAGCTGAAAGATAGATCAACGGATAATTGGTCAATAGGAAAAGTTGATAGGGTTCAAAGAACAAATATTGACACCATCTTGCATCTGATGGCGCCGGTGAGCTGGGAGGTAGACCACTGGACAGTGGAAGAGAGCAGTCCGCTTGGCTCGCGTGGTGCAAACGATTCTGCCTTAGAAAATCCACTGGTCGCGGAAAAGCGAGACTTTTAGACCGCGCACCGCTAGGCTCCGAAGTCTGCGCTTGCTTTGTGCTGCTTTTGTTTACTCCGTAGATGAAACAAGGTTCATACTCAAGCCGCGGTCGGAACAGCGCAGCAGCCTCACGGTTTCGAACTGGGTCCACCTCCGGGTCTAGCCCCACCAAGTGTGCCAAAAAAGCAAGCAGCCCTCAGATAAAGTGTAAATAGCGGCAAGCCGGAGAATAATTGGCTTCGGGCAAATGATGGAGATGACGGAGAAAGAGGATAAAGCGAAGGTTAGGAGATAGCTGTAACACTGATGGATAGTGTCGACTAGGGCGGGAAGGCTACTGCATCCAGTAATGTCAACTTATGAGGCGGGTTTGGATGCATTCGGCGAACACATCAAGCCAGCAAAGGTCCACTCTTGCACGGAGGCCTGCCACCGACGTGACAGGTATCACTCCAGCCAGTAGTGCATCCCATGGGTTGGCAATGCTGCAATTTAAGAACTTCCTCCTCATGTTTCCCTATGCTCTCGGTTCGACGAGTTTAAGCTCGTGTCCCCTGAGTGTGGACCCCGGGGTCGGTACCAACAATGGCCCCGTTGGGGCTGATAGCCCTCTAATCCGCTTAAAGCCTTCCATTAGATCACCCTAAGGCCTGTACGTTTTATTAAGAGGGATTTTACCGCCAATAATCTCTCTGCCTACGTTTTATCCCTGAGTCCCAGCAGCAAACTAGTGGAGTGTAGCTCTACTTTCTCAAGAACAGCAGTGTCCAACACAAGAACCGGGGTCCAAGCTTGGACCTAATATTCCAGGTGTGGCCTAACTAGGGTTTTGTAGAAAGGTGACAACACATAAGCTCCTCTGGAATCTACGGTGCGCAACAGTTGGTGGGGCGTCTTGTGCCCCTTATTCGCGGCAGCCAGACTGCGGAGATGGCTGGTACAGATCGTTCACCAGGACTCCGAGGTTAGCGATGATTGTAGCCTTCTTATTGCTCGTGGGTTATGCGTGTCCGCGCACACTGATTCTGCGGCCATATCCTGGGCGAGCTGCCTACAATTACCTACGTTGAGCGGCAGTAGCCTCTGAATGGTCTTGGCGTGAGCCATGTTCGGGTCATCTTGGAGTGATGAGGTTCCGGGTACGGCCACCAGCTTTCAATCGTCCGCCAACAGGCAGCCTGGGTTTTGTGCAACCTACGATAGGTTGTTGATGTATATCAAAAACAGGAGAGCACCTAGGACTGACCCTTTGGACACCTCTTTGTTAACCGTAGCCCTCGTGGACTTGCCTCCATCCAGCCTAAGGTAATACCTTAGGTCTGTTAGATTTCCCCGGGTTCATTCCAGCGCCTAGGAGGCTATACCCAGCACTTCCACTTTGCGCAATATAATACGGTGGTTCACGGAGTCAAATGAATTTTGGAAGTCCAAATAGCAGACCACAGCCCGTTCACGCAGGTCTATTGCGGCCGTTATCTCGTCCAAAAATGACAGCCAGGTAGAAAAGCAGGACCTATTTTTGACAAACCTTGTGGTCCGTTGGAAACCGTCCTATTTTCTTCAACTTGACAGGACCTGCGGTTCTCATTCAGTCCATCCATAATTTTTAGTAATATCGGTGGCAGACTAAAAGGTCGAAAGTTTTGTACCTCATCTTTTAACCCTCTTCTTGTATTGGGACAAATTCGGCTGTCAACCAATCCTTAGGTGAATGCACACTGCCCAATGACCTACTGTACAAACCAGCAAGAGGGGCCGCTATCACCGCAGCATGGGTGCCATCTAAACCAGCTGCCTTATGTACGGTAAGATCCCCCAGAGCTTTTCAGCTTCGTCCGCAGAAGCAATGACTGATGGCATTATCTGTGGTCCAGTGTGCTGAGTTCAATCCATCGTAGTTCTGGTGCTCCACCTCGAGTTGATAAAGCAAAATCTCGGCCTTGGCGCTACTGTCGAGTGTGTCATCAACTCTTCCGTAATCATAGGAACCCACGACTACTTGGATGGCTGATTTTGACCGAATAAACTTATGGTAGACTTCCGGGCTCCACTTGGCCTTTCTAGCCAAGATAATCTCATAGAATATCCCACGCTGCCTTGGGGACCCGATGGCTACCTTTTGAGCCATTTTGAGTCGTAAGTATCTTCTGTGGTCTCTTGTCTGCTGGTTTTGACACCACGCCCTGTGTTTCCGTTTTTCAGCCCCAGTTGCTCTGCTGGTCTGCCGTCGTGCGCTTCCCTTACTGTGGATTCTGCCAGCTGGCGCAAAACGTTTTGTGAGATTCAGAAGATTGTTCCTGGAAGCCGTATATTCTCCCTCCACACTACCATAATGTTTGTCTCATGTCACTGCTTGGGCTACGGTGACCGGACCCTGTACCTCGAGACCTTTAAGGCATCTTCCGAGCCTGTGGGGTAACCTATCCTTCACAACCAAGCAGTTTCAGCGGACCAATCCACGGTCACTTTTTCCTAGGAGCGCTAATACATGTGGGCCCTTGGTTTCACAGGTGTGCTTCGTGATTACCAGCAGCAGTAGCCTGAGAGTGTCTTTCTTTCCATCTGCTTGGTTGTGGGACATGCTGGAGGAGCGCCGGCTCCAGTACGAAGCCTAGCAATCTGATGAGGAAGTCGTCACCTATCGCCCACAGAGTTGCCCGGTCTACCTCGGAGGCTATGAAGCCCCCTGGAATTATGAGTTCATTTTCTCCCGCTGCGAAGCAGCAAAGGTAGTCTATCAAGGCTGGATTCTCCTATGGGGTGGTAGGGGGGCCTTAGTACACGCAGGCAACGCGTAGTTCAACTTTATGTAGCTTTATGTTACAGAAGACAGGCCGTACATTGGGCCAGAGGAGTTGTGGCTTTGGCCAGCATTTATCCAGGTCCTCGTGGCCGGCGAGTATTACGTTCCCACAATACTTCGACTGCCGTGTGGTCCGAATTTTGCGGTTGTTGAGTCAGGGACTGCGAGGGAGAAACTGAAAAGCGGGTGCTCTTTCGAAGGAACGGACTTCGTGCTGAACAGATAGATTCACTAGCCCAACCAGCTGCCATGCCCACCTTTGAGGATCCACCTTGGGAACAAAAGAATAAATAAAAAAGACGTAATCTGCTGCACGTTATTGGGCAAAGGAGAAACAGATGTGTTAATAATAATAATAATAATAATAATAATAATAATAATAATAATAATAATGGGACTAATAATAATAATATTAGTGGTGTACTTCTTTACCGTGGTCAAGACGCGTGCACAAGGCACGACCGTAGAATGCAGCTTTACACAGCAACCCGAGGTATTCACAATTTCAAGATTTAAGGTTCACACAACTGCATTAATAAAACAAAAAATCTGGGTAGGGTTTGAGTGCATTCAATTGGAAGTGGTTAACGCG
Organism: Fasciola hepatica; assembly: GCA_948099385.1. Taxonomy (NCBI): domain Eukaryota; kingdom Metazoa; phylum Platyhelminthes; class Trematoda; order Plagiorchiida; family Fasciolidae; genus Fasciola; species Fasciola hepatica. Next base: position 1,215,399 of record CANUEZ040000119.1, read on the forward strand.
GCATTTATAAACCAGTTTTGAATTCAGGAAGGGGGGGGTCATAGATAGCTAGCTAGAAGCGGAAGAGCTGATAAAAGCGATTTTGAAGAATGCCAAAAGTGCAGCGTTTGCAAGAAGCAGTGAAGCAACAGGCTTCGGATATCTCAATATGGACAAGTATTTGAGGCAAGAATAATACACGACGTACCTTATGAAGCGCCGAACATTGTCTGAGACGGACCCGGTGGTCGAGAATGGATCATGCCACTTCACGGACTTTGGTATGCAGTCTTTCAGTGCAAAAACAGCGTGGTGAGTAAATGAGAGTTTTAAAAAGGATCAAGACTTGCAGAACGAGATGCTTGTGCACTAACTGGATATATGAAGGATCAGTAGCGAGAACCCGGGTGAATGCTACCACAAAGCACGGTTAAAACAAAGCCCCCTTAGTGTTATCAAAGTGCAGTTAAAGATGCCAGCGGGAACTAGAGAACGGTGACTCGACTTCAGACAGTTGATTATTGAGGAATTCTGTGGTGCGAACGCAAGTGAGCCAGGTGTGGTAACAAAACGGACCTCTTCCGTATAGATAATTTCAGTGCCACATGAAAATTCACACGGAGGCAAAAACCTCCCCAGGAATGCAGCGTGCCGTTAAAAAGCGTGAATGGTAATTGGGGGCGGAACTCGAAATTTCAGACAAGAGTTTTTGAAGAAATAATCTATTGCAGACAGAAGCTGCAGGTGCGACCAAGCAAGTACTTGGAGGTGATCAGAAGGGACAAAAAACGGCGGTGACTGGGAGTTGACCAGGCCCGAGTCCACAGCGAAAATTAGAACAGTGTGAGGATAAAATGCTCTGCATGACTGATTAATGAATGAATAACCAAGTACTCATTGGCCGCAGGGGATTGGTACTTTGTTTCGTGAAGACCCTGGATGCCGTTGATGGCAGAAAGTGAATGAAGAGGGTAGCAGGCGAAACGGGGCTAGGTTGACGTTGGGTGACAAAGTTGGGAGAGCGGATAAGGAAAGCAACCGCGAAGGCTAGATTCCGGTCAGTTTCCGACACTGCGACGCAGAGTGGAATGAACTGTTTGTACGGAGTATAAAGAACAGGTGCTGAGAAGGTATGGGGTGCTGATTGGTGTCAGGTATCCACTCCTGTGGTCCGGTGGGACTAATATGATGGATTGTAACCCCAGTATAGCGCCGCCTTTCTTCAGTACAGATTTAAATGATGGCCAGTCCGATCGATCAAACCGTTTATTCTATACGGCTATCCAGGGATAACGTTAAATTGGTTGATTGCTGACTAGGTCATTAGCATGGCCTGAAAGGGATCGAGAATACGGCGGTTTGGAGAGTGTTCCAGCCGGGGGTTATGAATAACTTTTTATCAGAAGTCGGATGCTTCCGCAAAAGACCAGAGGCGATAAAATGTACAATTAGTTCGTGGTAAGAAGAAAGAGGGCATGAGTGTTATGGGATAGAAATAGAAAAGTGTAAGATAGATATACGTAGACCGGGAAAAAAGGGGATTTCAAACGGGCTCAAAAGTAGATTCAATTTGATGCCCGCAGAATCCCGAAGTCAAGGTCAGATAGTGGGGTCTGGCTAGCCGGGGTGGAGAGGTCCGAAGGTTAGGAGTTGTTAATGAGAGAGCCCAATGTACAGCTGGAATAGCTGTGTTAACAAAAGAGGACGAAGGATTGATTTATAATCGTGGAATAGGAAGGAATATAAAAAGACGCTTTGCTGCGCTGCGGTAAACAGTCAGTAGCAGGTAGAAGAACTGAGTGTGGAACATAGAGAAAGCAAAATGGGCCTTTGAAAGTGAGCCAAACATGAAGAATGTATCGAGGAGATTGGTATGTGGTTGTAACGAACGTTTGAGCAATGCGTAGCCAAATTTACAATGGATCCCGAAATCAAAAGGCGGTTATCCGTGATATTCTACGATACTAGATTATTGCATAAACAATGAAATCAAAAAGATACGAACTCCAATAATGCGATCACAAGGACTCAACAACGAGAAACCGAATAGCAGAGTGTGAGCAAGCAGCACGTGCCTCACGCAGGTCCTGAACAAGGATGTGCCAAAGTAGCGCTCTTGGCGCAAACAAACAACAATTGGTTCATATAAACAGCCAGTTCGTAAAGACAAGTTAATAGTGTAAGCAAGTGATTGATGTGAAAAAAACACTGAATGGCAATGGTTTTAGGGGGATTTTCCATGACCGGTCGTTACACCCCCCACCAAAATCCTCCTGTATCTTTAGCAGAGTCAAAGGTTTGGTATAAAGGTACTGATTCGTCTCACCTACCTAGGCCCCGCCGTCAGTGCCTGCACCTACGGCTCATCGTCAACGTTCTACTTATGGTAGCACCTAATCCGTTGGCTACACAGACGCGAGGCTAGTCTACATCTTCCACGAGAACAAATGACCGATGGCGGGCCTGAGGTGGGCACATAGATGCTGTCCTTGGAAAGGCCGTCCTGCCCTGGCCGTATGTGCTTGTGTGAGAGTGTGTGTATGATGTGATCACAAGTATGACCACGCATCAGAGGAGGACTTTCTGCAATGTCGACGAGAGACTATGAGCACTGTAAAGTGTTTCAGGAGGGCTGTGTGGCGTAAAAGAGTAAAATGTAGGCATGTGTGCGTGACCCAAGCTCCGCTACTTCTATATACACAAAAGGCATTCGGTAACGTCAACAAAAAAAAAACGACGAACACTGTCACATGTTTGATAGTGGTTGCGGGCTGTAGAGTGCATCGGGTTTGTGTGTATGTGTCTGGATGTTCAATGGAATCGCATTTATAACCGCATATCGGGAAAACCTCCCGTAAGGTCAACGAAAGACTGTGAACACCGTAACGGGTTTGACGGAGTCCATGTGGTATAACGGGTACAATGTAGATTAGTGTGCTTCGGGGTGTATGATGGTTCTATACGTCAGTGTGTCGGGATTGCTTCCATACATGGTGTTTCTTTACCCATCTCGATGACTAGTGCGAAACAGTCTACTGGGCCTCAGCGTTATCAGCTTATCCGCCTTCGTTCTCGAGTAGGTTAATACTGCGTATGTCACGAATGAGCACTCCGTTAGCTGTCTTCACCTTCACCGTTCTTGTCATTCCGTCAGTGCTTTCGATGGTTTCCATAACCACTCCCAAGGACTAGGTGCTGAAATGTGCGCGTTCGTCTGCGATCATCACCACATCCCCAACCTTGAATAGTCTTGTTTTCACCGGCCACTTCTATCGAGTCTGCGGAGCCTGTAGGTACTCCCGCAGCCATCGACTCCAGAAAACCTTGTCAAGATAGTTCGCCTGCTTCCATCCGTGGAAGTAGCCCCCACGAAGGTTTACCGGTCCTTGGAAACCCTCGTTCGACCTTAACGTCAATAAGTCGTTCGGGGTGAGCGCCAGGTGGGTGGGGTCGCCGTTCATTGCTGGAACCAGGGGACGGTTGTTCGTGATTCGTTCCACCTCAGTCGTGACGGTGTTCAGCGTCTCGTCGTCGGGCGGCTGCTGCTCCATGATTGACAGCAATATCCGTCTGGCGGACCGGATCATGCGTTCCCATATGCCGCCTCGGTGACTGGCCTGTGGGGGGTTGAAATGCCATCGTATGCCGTAGGCCACGGTTCGATTCTGCAGTTCGTCCCTGTTTATGTTCTTGTGCCAACGCTGCAATTCCCGTTGAGCGCCCACAAAGTTCGATCCATTATCTGAGTATATATCGGCCGGTACGCCTCTTCGGTTGATAAATCTCTGCAACGCCCGTAGAGAGGAATCGGTCGTCATCGAATGTACGACTTCTAAGTGTACCGCACGTGACTTCATGCACGTCATGATACATCCGTATCGCTTTTCTAATCTTTTCTCGCACTTGATCCACATGGACCCGAAATAGTCCAACCCGGTGTCGCTGAACGGCCACCAGCCCGTAGTCACCCTGCATTCTGGTAGTGGGGCCGAGTTGTTTGCCCGTCGTGGCATTGCGTCTCCTACATTGCACACACCGTCGGATTACGCGTTTTACAGTCTCTCGTCCTCTCAACAACCAAAGGCGCTTTCGGATGACGCTCGTCACGTGCCTTCCCCCGGAATGTCCCTCCACGGCGTGGACGTGTTGAATCATTAGCTCTACTGCAGGTTGTCTCGCAGGCAGCAGTATGGGATACTTTGTGTCGAAGCTCAGGTGGACGTTGGCCGGCCTACTACTCACCCGCGGCAGTCCATCAATGAGTGTGGGGTTTAAACGCTTCAGCTCGCCTCCTGGAGATGGTATGTCTTTAGTGGTCGGTCCCACTTCTTCCGCTCTCTCGAGTTCTCGAGCGAAAGCCTCTCGTTGTATCATTCTGAAAATATCGTACTCTGCAGCTTGTAGCTCATCGGGACTTAACGGGCCGACCCGTATCCGGCCTGAGGGACGTAGCCCTTTCATTACTAGTAAATTTCTGTTGAACCTGGTTAACCAAACTAACGAACGAATTGTCTTCATCCAGGAAGAAAACCTGACCAATCGCGATAGAATGAATGTCGCTTCGACGAAATTGGCCGCTATCACCACACCTTTGATCTCCAGTTCCACTTCCGTAGGAGGTTTTAATTCAAACACGGGCCAGTCCTGTTTGGGCAAGTGCAGGAAGTTTGGCCCTCTCGTCCACGTGTCTAGTTGCCTGAAGTTGGTCACACCTCAGGAGCACAGATCGGCTGGATTATCGCCAGACCTGATGTAATTCCACTGGTTCATGGCTGATTCATCGTGGATAATCGTGAGCCGGTTAGCAACGGAAGTAATCAACCGGCTCCGGACGTTGTTAATGAAGTAAAGTACTATCGTTGAGTCCGTCCAAAAGCTAACCGACCAAATGTGGAGGTCGAAACATCTCTTCACAGCTTGCACCGCCCCGACTGCTAACACGACTGCGCTGAGTTCAAGGCGTGGGATCGAGACCTACTTCAGTGGAGCAAAGTGGGCTTTAGCGAACAGGGTCCCCATAGTATATTGTTCATCTCCTGTGCACCATCGTCTGTACACCACAGCTCCATAACCGACTTCGGATGCATCGGAAAAGGCACGTAGTTCTCCAGTTCACGTTGTATGGCCAGGAGTCAAACATCGTGGAATCCTCATGTCCCCCAATTTCTCCAAGGCGTTCAAAAATTCTTCCCAGTCCAGCCGGTCCTTTCGGTCCAGTGGCTGGTTCCAATTGACTTTCTTACGGCACAGCCGCTGCAGCAAGATCTTTCCGGGTAGCAGCCAGGGAGAGACGAAACCGAGCGGGTCGACCAGACTAGAGACAGCGGATAGTATACCTCGACGGGTTATTGGCAACTCGAGAACGTTTAGCTCCAAAACAAATTCGTCCGTTTCCGCGTCCCATTTTATCCCTAAAAAGCTTTCGGTAAGGAGTGGAGAGCAGTACAAATCTCTTACTCTTTCGGCCTTCTCGTGATACGGAATGACCTCGAGCTCTTCTGGGGCGTTCGACGTCCATTTTGTTGGATGGAAGAGGCCCTCTTCCAGCAATCTTGTCAGGCCTCTGTACTGCTCTAGAGCTGATTCTACATCATCGAATGACCCAAGGTAGTCGTCGACGTAGAAATTTCTGCTGACGCTATCTACCACCGACCGATGAACCAGATCTCTATGTTTGTTCGCAGCTTCCCGAAGGGCGTAGTTCGCACAGAACGGTGACGATGTGGCTCCGAAGGGGTGGACGATCATCCTATAATTCACCACTGCGTTATCCCGTTCGCTCTCTTCCCACCACAGGAAACGCAACGCATCTCGTTCTCCTACCGGTATTTTCACCTGATGAAACATTTCCCTGATGTCGGCAGACAAGGCCACTTTACCCACTGTGAAACGGCACAAAACCTCGATTAGTGGTGTGGTCCAATCATGTCCTTGTACGAGGCGATGTTTAACGACTTGCCCTGAAACTTGGCTACACAGTCGAAAACCACCCGCAGCTTTTTGGATTTCTTGGGGTTGATAAGCGGGTGGTGAGGCAGATACCAGGTACCTCTTTTGCCGTCTGTGTTGGCAGGCACCTTTTCAACGTAACCGAGAGCTTCGTTTTGATTCATTAATTCCGAGTATTGTTACCACAGATCCTGGTCTTGAAAGGAGCGTCCCTTCGGTCGTAGTAAACACTGTAGAACATAATTTCTGTTGTCAGTCCACGGTCGTCAGGTGTGCGCCATAGGAAGGAACCTCGAACTGTTTTTTGAGGCCTCTAGTGCCTCGCCGCATCGTTTGTAGAGCGAAGTGATCCTCCTGAGACAACGATGGTCTTTCGTCTCCAGTGTCATGAAACTCCTTTTCATACAGCCGCTGCAGATGGCACTCTATGCGGTCCGTTTCGGCGGACAAATAATTCACGAAACCACGTCCAGCCACTGGACCGTATAGCATCCATTCCAGAGCCGTGAGTACGGCACAAGGTGCCTGGCGATCGTCCACTCTCTGGTCAAGTACCCAATGCGCCTCTGGCACGTCGCAGCCGATGAGGAGATCCACTTCATTATCTTCCCAGTCTACAACGGTTACATCCTGCAGGCGCGGCCACCCAGTCAAGATTGCGTTGACCGACCTTGGTGCTCGCGTGGGGAGATCAGCTAATGTGAATGCTTCCGCTCATTCGATTTGCTCGTTAGTGTCTAGAGGGATGAGTTGCAACCTCAACCGGCCGGCAGTCATTACCTATGTTCCGCCCACCGTGCTCACTGCCAACGACGTCGCATCTTTACAGAGTCGGTGTTTGTCGGCAAACCGCTCTTTTGCTACAGTAGTGTCAGATCCACTATCGACGAAAGCCAACTCTTTGACCACCCCCGTTGGAGTCACTACTCCCACGGCCACTACGCCTAAACGTACCGGTTTACTGGCAGACCGCGACGTTGAACAAATAACACTGGGCTTGATACTCGCTTCGGATAAGGTCACTCTAGCCTGGTGTAGCAATCGGTGGTGTCTGCCCGTGCAGCTTTCGTAACCGCATCGGTTCCTTGTCCCACAAGCTGCCACCCGGTGCGTGGTGTTAAGACGAATAAAACATGCTCCTGCCATCCTCGCCATTCCCCACCGTTCGTCTATTGTGGCTTTGCCGAACTTGGGGCATTCTGGTAGTCCATGGCTAGCACCACAGTATCTGCAGTTTGGTTGCGCCGTGGTATCGCATAGAATGGCATGTGTATTGGTCCAAGGTTGGTATTTTGGATGTTCCCGTGCAGGGGTCTGAGCTTGGCTGGTACTGGGCTTGTTTACCCGATTGCTGTCCCGGATGAGTCCGCCGAACCTGCCGTCAGCTATCTTCGTTTGCCTGCCCAAGTATTTGATCAGGACTTCGAAGTTAGCTTCCCTGTCGCTTCGGCTTATCCATTCCGCTTCTTCCGCCCACGGACCTTGTAGTTCGGGCGAAAGGTGACGGACTATGTTTTCCAAAGTGTGCGTTGCATCTAGGTCAGCCTGTAACCCAAATCGTCGAGGGCCACTGCGCAATTCTCCATCTTGATCACCAGGTCGGCCATTGTGTAGTCGTCGCCCTAGGTTCTGTTTGCCTCTACCATCACGCCCCCTATTAGGCTACGGGCTACTTTGAAAGGCTGGCCAAACAGGTCCCTTGGAATCTTCCTTGCTTGAGTGTAACCTTGTTCCGGGTAGAGCATGGTACACCCGTCGATAGCTCCCCTTGCTCGGCCTCGACAGTAGTGAGTCAGACAGAGAAGCCTTTGCCCAGGGTCGGTTACCTTATTTTCGACGAACGTCTCGAACTGCTTGAGGAACTTGCAGTATTGTTCAGCTCGCCCGTCAAAAGCCGTTAGTTCCACTCTTGGCAAATCAATCGATGGTGTTTTGTAGTCGGCGATCGGCGTGGGGTTCCCAATCTTATTGCACCCTGATCTATCGGAGGTGTCGTAGTCGTTGGTCTCATGCTCGCGTTCTTTCTGTGTACACTTCTCTTCTGCTTCCTGTGCCTGTAGTCTAGCCGATAGTAACTGTTGTTCTAGGTCTAGTATTCTCAGCCTATATAAATCAACATCCTCACAATCCATATTGCCCTCAGTAACACATGAACTAGCACTGAGAGGACTAGGCGATCTAATAATTACTAAAGAATCAAATGTACCCAAAACCTCCCACAAAGACTTGCCGTGTTACTGCCTGTCCGGATTCCAATTTTTTCGATCCTTTTCTTGGCATTTTGCATGCTTTTCTCGTTCCAAATTGATTTATTGAGTATTGTAACGAACGTTTGAGCAATGCGTAGCCAAATTTACAATGGATCCCGAAATCAAAAGGCGGTTATCCGTGATATTCTACGATACTAGATTATTGCATAAACAATGAAATCAAAAAGATACAAACTCCAATAATGCGATCACAAGGACTCAACAACGAGAAACCGAATAGCAGAGTGTGAGCAAGCAGCACGTGCCTCACGCAGGTCCTGAACAAGGATGTGCCAAAGTAGCGCTCTTGGCGCAAACAAACAACAATTGGTTCATATAAACAGCCAGTTCGTAAAGACAAGTTAATAGTGTAAGCAAGTGATTGATGTGAAAAAAACACTGAATGGCAATGGTTTTAGGGGGATTTTCCATGACCAGTCGTTACAACGGTGTCCAAAAGATACAGACATTTTTAGAATGGAGGCATATAAAGACAGACGGCTTGACTCCGCAAGGGAGAAGGCCATCGAAATTTGGAGGAATTAGAGCTAAGGTATTCTCAGTGTCAACGATGAAATCTGGAGTACCAGAGCAAAGCCACGACACGTTGGTTTCTTTGTAACAAATAGAACTTGGTAGATCTGCAGAGAGAAAAATAAGCCTCGAGGGCACAGAGGTGACGCCAGCTGTGGTAAGCAGTTCGTGGGGGAGGAAACGTGACGGAAGTGACCAAAGTAGGCAGGTAGAAGTAATTCGAGTAAATTGTCCACAGTGGGCGCGTCACAAGTTGTCAGTCGAAAATGAGGAAAGTAGTGGGGAGTGGACGTACATTATGAAGCAGCGATGTGGCGACGATGGAGAAGGCTAAAAAACACGGAGAAAACATAGGTACTCAGTGGTAGATGTATTCAAGACTAACAGTGGAGAAGGAATTCTTAACAGCAAATGGCATGTGGAGAAAAAAAAACTTAAAATCACGGAGAACCTGTCTGTGGCCAACAAAGTATAAAATGCAGGAGATGAGAAAAATGGCCAAAGTAAAACAGGTAAGTGATGAATAACTAGAATATTTTACCACAGGTGAATCATGATGTGGGCCGAGGAAAAAGAAGGCTCCAGGACAGGACAACCTGAAATGGAACAGTGGTCTCCAGAAATATATGCGCAGCAGAGTTGGGACAACGTAACTGCAGGGCAGCAGGCCTACAAGCAAATGCATAAGCGGAATAAACCGAGGGTTCCAGTCGAAGCGATTGCTGACGGAGAGATCCAGGGGGTTATTAATAATAATATTATTATTATTAACGAGTGATTTACTTCGGGAACTCTCAAAGCGTGCCTCACGCATGATCAAATTTTTCACGAGCGACAAAATAAACAGAAAACTTCGTGAAAAATTTAGAAGTATGCGGAACAAACGAAGGATACGTAGAACTAGAGGGCAGATGAGGGGAGATAAACGTTAGCACGCCAAGAAACGATGAAGGGAGTTCAAGTGAACACAGAGATGGATTCAACCACGTGCCGCGGAATTTAAAAGTCTAGATCAAATGGAGGAGCTGGTTGAGCCGAGCGGAGGAGATCGGAACCAGTGGGTCTCGGGGAGGACTGAAAATCAGCATGGAAAACTAGGGTAGCTAGGAGTGACGAAGAAAGTAAAGAAAAAGTAAGGGAAGAAAGGGGGAATAAAAAATTGTTGTGTGACCAAGGATTAGGTAGCCCTGAAGTAAGCCTCATTGCAACAAATGGATGGTGTCAGTATGAAAACGGGGAGCGACCAATGCTAAGCGTAAAAAGTGGGTCAGACGGCAACAGTGGTTTGGAAGGATTGAGACACGGTAGATGTGAGGCACATATATTGAATGAATGCACGCATACCATGGGAGGGGGGAGGGCAGCGGCCCGGTGGCAAGCGGGCTGGCTGGCAAAGGGCTGGAGGGGGCAGAGAATATATGTGGATATACATATGTACATTCATATGCATACATATGATATGGTTTGAAACTGAACTTGAAAATAATGACGCAACTATGACTTTACATTAGGTGGAAGGCAGAAAAGCGATGCAGTCTGAAAGGCACACTCAAGGTGTTTGTGGCAAGCAATAAAAGAAGGAGATGAGAGTACTGACCAAAAACACTAGGTAGGGGATGACTAATCAGATCATTTTACCGCAGATGACACGGAATGAAGACCGAGCAGAGAAAAAGATGAAAAGTACCCAGACAGGGAAACCTGTGGCGGAACAAAAGGCACGCGAAGTAAGTGCGCTTCGGAGATGAGAGAGTAAAACTGGAGAAGTGCGTGCTTGCCACGGATGACACAAACGGATTGAGCCAGAAGTTGCTACTGGGAACTCTGCCTAGGAGAAGTATCTACAGAAGAATTGCGTAGGCGTAAAGGGAAATATGGTGGTGGTGGAAGGAACAAATTTGGCTGTAAAAAATGCAACGTTTGAAAGGGCGAGTTTTCGTATGGTGAGTGATCATGCTTACGGATGTGTATGGTGCGAAATAGTGGGTGGTATCAGAGGGAAAGAAAAAAGACGTGCCAAAATAATAAATAGTGAGGTATGCACCCAATGAGCTGTGTAAGTGTATGGAAGTACCAAGTGAATAGAGATTAGGAGCCGACAAGGGCGAAGTGAGTAGAGGAGGAAATATTTCGGGCTTGGGCAAAATAAAATGGATAGGGCGAAAGTTAAATCATGCGACGAAAGCTGTTATGGCAAAAGGCTGTAGGAAAAAAACAGAAAGGATTGGTGTGCACACAAAGGTAGAACGACACGGAAGGGAAGCGATATCAGGGCTGACAAGAACGATAGATGAGCGAAATGTGGCGGAATGGTAGGAGCATGTGGTCCGCAAAGGACTGATAAATGTGGTAGGGCGAGGAAAGTTTGAGGGTGCAATCCGAAACTGGTGCTAGTGGGTGGGGCTGCCCATGCGCTGGACACAACCTGAAAAACACTTTGTGAATTGAACACAGTTGTGATCCACCAGCCTATTTGCGCTTGCACACCGTTGCAGGCGGCCTGCACTCCCGATATGCGCTGGCCGAAGTGGGGATCTGGCCGAGCCCCCACCGTTGGGGTTGACGTGAATGATCATTGATGGCTTTATAGATGGCTGAGCAACCATGATAAGGCTATGTGCTCCAGGATCAATTGTTCAAGCTGTGAGAACTTGTACGACCTAGGCAACGTAAAAGGCGAGTGGTAGGCAGCCATACAGCATCAATATCCAGGTATACCAGACGGGGATTTGTTCCGTGTAACACTCAAGTTGGTTGACCGGCACTGAGGATCACTGGGAAGGAGAATGAAATAGAGGAATGCAGTCTGGGTATGGCCCAGCTAACCATCAAAGGTTAACAGAAAGAAGAACAAAAGTGAAGCGCCGGCTGACCGATGCAGCTGATCTCTGGGACAAATTGAGGCCATGAAACAAACCATTTGAAAAGGGCAAGGATAATTAAGAGCTAAAAGATTCAGTGACAGGGTTAATATATGACCCAAAGTAGTCATTCAGTAGAAAAGAAAAATAAACTCTTCATGAAATTACGGAAGACACCTAGCTGGAGGATGGAGTGGGGGCAGAAATTGTGACGTCGTAACAGGATGTTGAGTTCGGTTGATGAGCCAATCCAACTGAGAGAAATGAGACCGAATTTTCCAGTTCAAAATCTCAGAAGTAGTGATGGATTGGATCTGAAGTAATTAGTGAAGGAGCAGAGCACGATTCATGCGTTAGTAGTGAATCGATGACGAACGTATCCGTAAAAATGCAAAGGATGGACGGCAAGTGCAAACATGGGAGTAAATGTGTTTGCCGACGAGAGGCGATGAAATGGCGGACAAAACAAATAAGTGCGCAAGCGGTGGTGAGATGTTGACGGTGGTACTAGGGACACAGTGGCTAGGTGTGCATACGGAAGTGAAAACAGGGATAGGTCGGGGTGATAAAAAATCGTTAGTCAGGCCCATCGTGGTCGAATGGAGGCCATTAGGAGTGCAATGGGCAAACAGCCATAATGAGTGCAGTAGGATTGGGGCAGCGAGAGCGTGAAATCCACAGTCGGTGCTGGTGGATGGGGCTGACCTTGCGCTGGGCACCCCTAGCCCGAAAAACACTCCGTGAAGTAAACACGGGATATGTGATCCACCAGAGTAGCTGTGCCCGCACATCATTGCAGACGGCCTGCAGGCCGAATGTGCGCCGACCAAGGCGGTGAATGGGACCGCGCCCCTCACTCCTGGAACTGTTGTTGGAAGCCCTTGATGAATATGCATGTGAGGCTTTCTACAACTTAAAAAATGAAGGCTCCGCCATCAGATAGCCAGTTTGCGAGGGGTCCCATAGAGCGGAACCAGCGAGGCCGGTGGTCAGTAAGCGACTAAGGATTGGCATTATCTAAGCGAGTTTATAGTGGGTGTGGTTATCATGGCTCCAAGGCAGTGGACCAACATTGAGGGTAAAATGCTTTCAAGCAGAGAACTGAAAAAGGGAAAGCAGATAGCCAAAGGCAGTCAGGGTATGCCCCTGCCGTTGATTGACGCTTAGCTGAGGCAAGTTGAAACTAATAAAGAGCGAAGCTTAAAGGCGACTGAGACCGTGGGAGAAGGGGAGGCAGCGTTTAGGACAATAATGGTATTTCAATTCCGTTTGCTCAGTGCGGAAATGGCCACGGCTAGTCAAGGGTTGAGGGGTAGGTGAGATGGATGAGGCCATTTACCATTGATTGTGTCCTAAATGGGAGGGATCGGGGTCTGCGAAGGAGTTGACCGTAGACGTATAGGCCTCTCTCAAATGCTTTATTCCCAGCTTTGCGAATACTGGGCAGCTGAAGTGTCCGGGTAGTGGTGAAATATAAAATTAGTGCCGGTAAAACCAAAACTCGGCCTGAGAAGCTCGAATGTTAATGAGCAACTTAGTCAAAACTTGGAGTAGACAAGAAGAAAAAGTGTGACCGTAAGGCCGATTTAGCCACCGAAAAAGGGATAGTAAGAGGCTTGTACCGAAGTGAGTAAGGGATTACACATAAGAGGCTTAATAGGTTAGGGGAAAAGAACCAGTTTTGGAGAAGATTGCACAAGAAGACTAAGTTAGTTTCAAGCGGCTGAGTCAGAGTGTGCCAAGATTCGGATGCTGGCATCGTTCTCTATAAACTGAGGATGTAAATCAACCAAGTAGCTGTTTGGTAATAAGCCTTTTTATGCCTTGTAGCCTAAATATGTCAAATTTTTACATGCTGGAAAAGATTTCTGAGCAATGTTTAAGCAAAAGCCTGAAGTGGGATTTGTAGATACTGAAGACTCTCTCCCGGAGGCAGAAAGAGCGAAAAAGAAGTTCCACGGCTCTTCTAGCCTTAGCCGCTTGGATGACGGCGTGCTCAGAGAAGTTTAGGGAGCTAAAATGGTTGAGGACTAAACCTCTGATGGCAGGTCGACTGCAACTGGGGACCCACCAGGAGGTAAGAATCCAGGGGGCAAGCTTATCTCATAAGTCAGGGCCTCGCTCTTATCAATGGAAAAATTCATCGTCCAGGAGTGAAATAAGCGGCCAAGTGCAGAAAGGTTCGCGGAAGTGCTGGGGAGAGTGGAGGCAGCATCATTAGTATTGAAGAAGTAGACTATTTTCATATCGTCCGAAAACAAGGATGGCTTGCCGTGTACTCGTCTATAAGTTGGGTTACAGTTTTTACTGTGAAGTATTTGCCTATGTGGGTCTTCAACGTCTTGAGTTGCCTTACAGAACGTATATTATGGAGTGATTCGTTCCTCAAAGCCGCATACTTGACCAGAAAAGGTCGGATTTGAGAGCACTCCAGAAAAAGGAAAGGTAACTGCACTTCCCGTCAATTTTGAAGGATACTGTGAATCTGTTACGTTCCTGAATTGTAGTGGTATGGTGATTCCATCTGCAACAACACCATGGTAGAATATGAGGATGAATTTAATGCGTCCAAGCCAGATCGGATCTGATTTCGAATGTTCGCAGATTTGGCTGTAGCTGAGTTGAGGGGAAAAGCCAATTAACCCTTTGGTCACTAGCTATTGAACTTTTCCAAAGGCCACCCTATTCAACTGGCGCATATCAGAGCAGACTATGGAATACTATTTCGAAAGGGGTCCGAAGCCGGCATTATAGGTAGTGAATTTCATTTCCGGAAGTCGGAGTGTCATTTGAAGCTGGCCTTTGGACTTTCTTGTCTTCGCCATGTGAGTGATAGTGCATTCTGAGAAGGTGAAAGTGGTTGAATACTGCAAAGCCCAAGTCTCAGTAATGGGACGATGGGAGTTGGGTGACTGTCAATAATGAATATACCTGGAGAGACACTGCACTAGGAGGTGAGAATATTACTCTACTCAGTGGAAAATGTAGGTTCTGAACTAGTGCACCAAAGACTGAAATCCGTAAGATCCTGCAGTATATCCCTGACAAGCGAACTTAGCATTCTGGGACCAAGGCATACAAGATTTTGATGTCGTTCAGGAGGAGCTGGCGACTGCCATGGCGAAAGAAAATGCAAACTATTCACGTATATGAAGAAGAGTAGTGAGCCCAAAATGCTGCCCTGTTTGCCACCACTGATGACAGGTTTGAGTTTGGAGACGGATACTTTTATCTGAACTAACTGACGACGGCCGGGGAAATAAGAATCCAACAAACCGAGTAGCGGGTTCGTGATGCCACAACATTTGGCCCATGACAGCAGCCAAGTGTGTGAAACTCGGTCGAAAGCCTTCTTCAAATCAATCAAGATAACAGTGATGGACACGCCTTTGTCAGCAGCCTCCGCAACCGAGTTCGAAAAGTCAGCCTGACAAGTGGAGCACGAGTGACCTTTCAGGAAACCTTGTTGATCTAAATTGAGGAAACTATTAGATAAACGGTGGGCCGTTCTCTCACTTTATTGAGCTTCACCGTGATTTGACAGACAGGCGGTGTATAATTGAAAGGGCGATAATTTTCGAGAGCATTAACAGACGCCTTGGTACAAGGGGACAATGGTGGAGATCTTCCATTGGGTTGAGGACGAGCAAAATTCCATAGATGAGTTAAATAAGTCAGGTAGAAGGAAAGATGTCTCTGGATCTCTCAGAGCAAGAGCAGCCCGTGTAATACAGTACGGGGCTGGAATGAAAATGAAATGGTTTCATGGCCGCTAAACGTGAAGAGGTATCATCGGGGCGAGAAAAAACTGTGGATAGGGTCTAACTGGGCAAGTATGCAGAGCATACTACTGGAGTCGGTGCACTGGACTCTGGGGCTGAAGCGGGAAGTGCGTTGAAATTCTCAAATACTTCTTCGGGTTTATTCAGATAGGACTTGTTGACATTGGCGAAAGGTATATTCCTGCGGGGTTGGGAGTTTTTGCTTTCCTCGGGATATCCAGGATTTCTGCCTTCTTTGGATGGCAAGGAGCTTTTGACGCTTGTTGAGTAAGCATCAGTTCAGTGTGTGATTTCACTGTCATCGACGGTCGGTCCATTTGGATACGTACCCATAGCTCCTGGGTTTTAAATGCAAGTTGCCGAAGTTTGAACGGTTTGGATTTCATCCGCGCGAGTCAGTTTGCTCTAGAGTTCGTCTGGGCTGGCATAACCGGGGTGATTATGTTTAACTACGGACTGAGAATAGAACACAGCTCGTCTGCTACCACCCGAGGATAGGGCGAAAGAAACGGTGGACCCCAGTTTTGAGAACTGACTATGTTTAGGAGGCTACCTCGGTGAGCTAAGTGGGAGGGACTGGTGGTCGTTTTAGGGAAAATGTCAATTTTCGGTCCGTAAAACGCCCACGAGACTGCCCTGTGATCCCATCTGTGGAAAGTACCCTGTACACGGTTGGTCACCCTAATAAACTCTTGGGAGAAAAGAAGGTTTTAGCTTTGTCTTCTAGTGGTTGATTGAACGTGTTGGGTCGGACCGCCAAAGCGTATACAGGTAACAAAATCCCGACCACTTCATGGGTCAGAGTGTGATAGCCAACACACTCCTGAAGCGTTGAAGCAGAGGGGGGCACGGAGGAAGGCGTCAACACTAGGTACACTATTGTCTTTGGTTGATACAGGTGATCGACAAATGCATTCAGACAAATTTCTTGTGACTGCAGTTTACCAGTTACCCAGACTGAGTTATCGTTGGAGTCAAGGACTGGGTGTAGCACCAAAGAAACAGGAAAGGATTCTCCGTAATACACTTGGCGATGTGTTCTAGAATTACTGAAAACCTTGTAACCAGATAGATTAAGGTATAAATTGGGAGTGTATACGGTGAGCCACGTTTCTGTGATGAGGCTAAAGTCGTGGTCAGATAAGAGGACCCGGACGGGCAAAAAAGTGAATTTTTGCCGGTAGTGAGCGAATGTTGATGGCAAAAGCCTATATATGCGTTGAGCTTTCTTGTGCTGTCGAGCAGGTAGTTGTGCGAACTATGGGGCCGGAGGAGATAGAGGAAGTGTGTTGCTAGTCCGTGTACTGACGAGGAGGATGAGACAGTCCTGGCTGGATGGCTGTGTGTGGCTTTAGGACCGAAGGAGGGATGCCTGGTCAATATTAGAATGGCCAGTAAAGATTAGAGAAGAGCTGGTAGGACAGGTCTACCATCTAAGGTAGTGAGTTTTGAACTCAACAGGGGGCTTGTGGACTGCCCCCAGACCGACTAAAAAAGCAAGGAGAGCTTCGTTAAAAAGGAGTCTGAAGCGAAGAACCAGTGCAGATTGGATGGAATTTAGAAGTTTCGTCTGCAATAACAGAATGGGGGCCTTGGTGTTTGGATGATGTACGATTTGGTAGATTGGTGGTCATAACACAATTGGGAAGCTGGTGGGGACGATTCAACTGAGGAAGAGCCATGGTATAGGGTCATGTTTTGCCCAGGGCAGATAAGGAAAAGGTGGCTACTTTGTGTTGGTGCTAGGTGGTCATGGGATATGCCCTGGTCGATTGGGTAACGCGAAAGCCCGCTTCAAACGAGTGGTTGATGGTATACGGCGATGGTAGGGAAGGGGTAGGCAAATACCTGGGATACGGAGAAGGGCTGTAGTGGGGTGAGAGGCGTGAATGGGGGTATGTTAATTGGCTTTTACCGGGTGATTCTTTCAGCAAGTGCAACGAAAGCTGTACATGGCCTACTTGACCCTGAGAAGGTTCAAACTGTGTTGCAAGAGATGGTGGTGGTGTGCACGGTGGCAAATTTGTGATGTGGTGGTTCATCGGTAGGCAGGGTGATGGTGACACCCGAGTAGTTGGTAGCACCTCAATGGGGTTGGTTACATGGGTCTTCAGATGTTTACTCAGGTGCGCGGGTTGACTACTGATGAGGGGAACGAAGAGTTTCGGTAGGTATGTTGGTGATGGGAATGGTGCTTGGTTAAAAATATTTTCGCACTTACACGAGAAGTCCCAGGCCGGCTTATGACGCGAACTGGGGGTGTGGTAGTGTCGATGCTAAGATGACCTAGGCCACGGGAAGCAACGGGGATGGGAGATGAAGTGGTGCTCAATGTTGCCGGGGATGTTTTTGCTGATTGGTTGGTACCAAATCGCTAGTTGGAAGCGGTGAATTTCTCGGCTTGTTTGGAAGGCAAGCCGACAGCTGAGCGGTAGCCTTATGTGATGGATGAATGTACAGACCGGCTTAGGACATACCCTATGGATGGTAGTGGAGATGGAGTTGCAACGCAGAGCCTTTGGATGAGCCCTGAGGAGTCAGTGGCCAGCTAGGTGGGTAGAGGTCCACATTCACCGGTGGTGCACTGGTCTATGGAGGTGGTGTGAATGTGCCGTTTTTGGTGTACCATTGAAAGGGTTGGACGATACTGGATCGGGAGACTCTGACTATGCGGGACTGCCATTTACCGACCCAAGGGCATTCTTCCGCAATGGGGTCTTGTTGGCGACAGTTTTTATGCTTCTGAATGGAGTGGCATTGCCGATAGTCTCTCTCGCATTCGGACGAATTTCATGGCGACGGTTTCTTTGTGAAATTGAAACAGGCCCGGCGGGTATTGCGCTGCGACTTTTTCTCTTACCTCATGCAACAGAACTCCTGGGGTAACATGCCACAGGCTAGAAACGACGATCGTTTATTCGAGGAGGGCGAAGGACGATCCAAAACCTCAAAGAAGGTAGCATTTCTGGATCTTTTAATTCTTTGGTGGACTTGGGAAACAACCAAGTACGGGAAGCAATGGGTCGATAGAAAACTTCAAGTGTTCCGTTGCTCTGATTGATCAACAATGTAGGCAAACCGTGACGATGCAGTCAACTCATCGTCCTGGGTACGTACCTCTCTTTCCAAAGATTTTTGATTTTGTTCAAGTGCCCTAAATTCTGTACTGGCATCTTAGTGTACATCAACCAGTGGTACCGAGCAAGGTACCAAAGGTTCGGGGAGCCGGGAGCTTTTAGTCCCCTCGGATTGAACAATTCTAAGTAGTACATAGCTCACCGCATCATTCCAGTGACATTTCGGTAACAACTGAGCAGAGAAATATTAAACATTCCGTAAGTAAATTAACACAGTTCATCCCGAGGTAGAATTTCAAATAATGGTGTGCCACTTTTATTCACCTTCATGTGCGGGAATCGCGTTACCACCACAGCATTTTGTTTTAACCAACACGAGGACAGATTTGAATGCTTTTCCGGTTCTACTTTTTCGCCTTTGTCACGTACTTGCCGCCGTGAGTTTATTGTCACCCTCAGAGGCTGCTGATGCTATAGCTGCAGTTACTCCCTGTGGTGATGCGTAGGTTTGTGCCTTATCGTCGAGGGGTGTCTACCCTGGTGCTTATTGGTTCATTGTAGTACATAGTAACCGGAGGCTAAATTACCTCCGGTTTTATTTTTCGCCCACACAAGTGAGTTGTTATCACGAACAACCTCTGACTTAGCATAAACTGAAGTTAACTGATGTTTCCCTTGGTGCGGGAATGTGTCCACTTTAGGGGCCGCTTAAGGGGTTCCAGAATACGTCTGTTAGATTTTCGGTAAGACGTCGGAGGATTCAGGTTTCTCGCAATGACGTCATACGGCGCATGAAGTGTGGTTTCGTGCCATTCTGTTTTCTCACCATCCTCCAGACTTGAAGGTGAACCCTTGGATACATTTTGCGATATTGCTCCACATTGTTCAGTTGCAAAGGCTGAAGTGAATAAGTGGAAGAGATATCTTATGAAGGAGAAAGAACTCGACTATGTGGAGTGTGCTTTTGGTGGGGAGGAGACAAAGTGGGTGCATGTAGAGCGTTGCCCCGAGTTGGATTTGCCAGGTGAGAGTAATTCACAGTCTCGCTGATTTCATTTCGGAGAAGTCTTTTATGAATACCACTGCAGAAGGCGGTGCTATGGTTCCAATAAAGTGCCGCTTGATTGACAGTGTGAGGCATATTTACAAGGCGACACTACTTTGACGGCTTCTGAAGGCAACTAGCGGTTATGAATAAATTATTCATCAAAATACCAATATTGATCAATTTATCACCAACAGTCAAAGCTTCCGCTAAAGAAACCACTATATCTTTCAGACAGCCAGGAGTGCTAGGTTATGTTTCGATTCCGCTGCACTAACTTTCGCTATAGGTTATTCCTTTGGACTGCTTGTGACGTGCACCACAGTCTGCTAACAATGGGGGTTCACTTTTGAACTCCTTGGGATGGGCTTTTGTTCGTTTTCAAATGTCTTTGGTTCAAAAAGGGAAGTTTTGGAAGAAATTAGTTTACATCTGCCGAATCCTACTCGGGATCCAAGTTTCCCATTGTGTACGCCAAGGGAGCCTTCCATCGTAAAGTCGGATAACGGGCCTTACATTCATGTGCGGCTGACCAACTTCCTGAAGAGAAAGCTAACGAACATTGCCGCAGTTCTTGGTAAAATCAACAAGCAGCTGAATTTTAATGTTACTTTGGTTTACTGCTCCTTAAATACGCAGCTGTGGCTAGTAGTAGTGGGAGTGATCACGCCTGTCTGCCTCCCAGTAGTTACTGTCTGCTTTTTATTGCGGTTTGGGAGAGCCACCAAATGACGGACAAAGTTGTGCAAACGGTTAATCAAGAGGAAGCAAGCGCACCAAACGCCAACTATTGTCAGGGATCTGCGATACTCCGGCCTGGAGTTCCAATAAAAATTATATGATCCAACCGCGTATTTTGTTGTGATAAGTGCATCCAACATGGCCCGCACAGTGAAAAATGGATGACTTTTCCCTATGTTGAATGCAAGCTTCGTGACAAAGAGGCTTTTCGTGGCATGTGGCAATAAAAGCATCAAATCGGTGTGACTCCTTTTGTCTCCATCCCTACTGACAAGGTCCGGGCCTTAGCATCAGACTACAAGCACCCCGTCTGTTTGAGTATGATTAGAAGGCTTCTGGATAGCTGGTTTCACGATCCTCGCAGTTCACTCGGTCGCTTAGATGAACTTTTCTGTGAGGACCCTGGCAGTCGGATAATCCATTTGTATGCAGCAATCCTGAGTGATTTCCAGCAGCATGGTGGCCACGTTTATAACATTGACCGGCAAAAAGCCACAGAGTTTCATGCATTCTTCACGTATTTAGGACCACTTTGTTTAAAAATCTCGATCAGTAAAGATGCTCTCGAATATTTTGTTCTGCGTTCGGTTACATTTTTTGTTCTTTGCCATCCAGTTTTGTACACATCATGCAAAGAATTGTCGAATCTATTTCGCTCGCGTCTGTGCTAAAATTCCTCTCTCTGTACGACGCTTCCAGCACTGCGCACAAAGCTCACTTATCAACTCACCTACATAGAGCTGTTTTTTCACGGGACACAATCATTTCTCCAGTTTTCCAATTGAATCTTATCTGTACAATTTGATTTTTAGTACTCATGGACCAAGAAAGCCTGCCCAGCCATTTCATCGCATTTTGTGCGAACTTATTAGCTCGGATAATCCGGATTCCACTGCCCAGGTACAAGATAAAAGCCGACAGCCAATCCATCATTTCCTTGGATGCGAAAAAGCCGTCTCAACGAATCACATCATCTAGCTCCCCAGCCTGCTAACCAACGTCACCTTCACGGACGGTAGACCGCTTGAGATTGTCCATATACTTGAGGCATCTGTTAGCGTGATCTGTTTAAAAAACCAGTGTCAGTTATTCAGCAGGCTGGGGCAGTAGAACCCTTGTATATATATGTAAATGTTTTTCACGGTTTGAACGATAACATTGCAAAACGTTCCGCAAGTGGCATTGTCAGTAAGTGCTGTCCCAATCCCTTGGTAGTCTTCATGTAATCCTACCCGTGTTACCTATTTGTAATGATTATTATTTCACCTACCGAAGTGCTCCTGGTACTTTAAATTTATAACTAATAATACCACCACCAATCGTCAACTGCTGACCGTCTTAGATATACCTAGCGGTTGTTTCCCCTCATGATAACCCTGCGGCCATCGTCCATAGTAACAAGTTGGCTGATGACAAAGGGGTTCTATCTGTCCACGTTTCAGGTTTATCAGAGATTGCTGCATGAAAGTTCAAAATTGGCGGATGGTGTTCTAGATTATGAATTCCGTGAGATATGTCGCTCAGGTCAGGTTTAGGTATACTCTTATGCCGTCAGATAGCCTGGAAGATGCGATGGACCTCAACAGGAAGTTTACCTGTGAAACCGGCAAATCAGCGTACTTGGATGATACATTACAGATGTCACTCTTTGCTGGGAGCCATTTGGTCCGCAACAGGTGAGCCATCACCTCATTCCCTGTTTTTTAGGTGTACTCTTTACTTTCACACCGGAGGCAAACTCTGAGTTGCCCTCTGTAGCTCAGCGGATATGTACGCAGTTTTCCTCAAAACCGCTTATGTCTTCAAGGGCAGTTTTGGACTCTACCTGCCCCTACCATGTAAATTAAATGCAGCTCTCACCAACACGCCTCTACAGAGCTTGCCAGGACTGACGGATATAGAGGACCACGGAAGTATGGAGGCGGAAGCCGTATTTGTCACTCTAATGTCGGTGGTTTTATAGTTCAGGCAATATGAACTTTCCATAAACTCGTCCCACTCGTCACCAAGAATCATTCTGCCAGTCAAATGCAGGATTTTCTTCAAAGATGGCAAGATGATTGCTTTATTTGCTCCACTTATGATAGATAGGCTATGTGGAGCTTACTCTACTAATTAAATGGCCATCGGATCGACCCTTCTTTGCAAATGAGGGAAGCTGATTGTTTCATTGGCCTTAGAGAGGGACCAGTAGCCCCCACGTCCGAGCAGTTCCAGGCGAACGATGAAACCCTTCTAAATAAGATGAAGAAAGACCTGGAACTGAACAGTTATTTTAAATGCGCCGTAAGATGAACTATTGATTGAACTTACGAACGAAAGTGAACCCCTTGAAGCGCCACGTTCGCACCGGTCTCGGATCAACTGTGTGTGGAATGCTATCTTCGCTAGTTGGAGTAAGTTTGGCGCTCCGATGCGATTGAACCGGAACTCCCGGGAGATTATCAATGGAAAATTATCGCTTTCCTTGCGCTGTGATGGGTGACGTTGTTTCATGAATACAGCAAATAATTTAACAGAAGCCCTAAAAAGGACTAATCGGTTTCAAGGGGAGCCACCTTGTGAAACCAAGGGCATTATAAAAAAGTGGCTTACGGGTGCCCACGATCAGAGTTCCGGTCGGCGGAGTGCCAGGTAGGCTTAGATTCCTCTGTAAAACACACTCATGAAAAAACCCTGCATTTCATTTGTGTAGCACAATTTGCACGGCTCCGATGAATTTTGCTCTAGATCGCCGGCATAATACCGGAGAACTATCAAAGCTCTATCGGCACTTCACCAGAACTAGTCCCACGCCGATCCGGATATGGTGTGCTACTAAGGCGGCTTGCCTCCTAGGTGGCTTGGGTGAATGGCAGCCGATTTTGGCATGCTCTGGCGAGGAAGTCTTATAGGAACGTAGCTGGAGGTGTTGATAGCGGTAAACACTCAATTATCCTAAACTGGTTGTTAGGAAGCTACTTTACCAACGGTTGCCCAAGAGTTTATTCAGGAAAATACCAAATTATTTTGAGTTGGAGGGACACTATTTTTTATCATCGCCCTAGGTAGCTCAGTGGAAACTAAATCGACGGCAGCATGTACAGCGATGTGGCGTGGCGTACAGAATGTTTCATCTTAGAAGGGAAGAAGGGAGTGGAGAGGAGAGGTGAGCTTTGAGGGTGTGCTTGTTAGGCTAGTCACAGTCCCGGAAAACCTCACCCCAGCAGTCATCCAGCAGTCGTCCGAAAAAAAGACGCTATTTTCTGCTACCGTGCCGAGTGGTAACTTGTGCTACGGGTTCGTTACGTGATGAGAGAAGAAACGTGCTCGATTGCTTCTGATAGCCTTGGGTTTCATCAGTTTGTGTTCGCGACCCCTGAAATTCGTGCTGTTATGTGGAACTAACAGTGGCCTACCTGCTTCGGATAACCCGTGGAACATTTTGAACGTCTCCTCCAAATCCACCCTTAGGAGACTCCTGCTCAGCGCGAACAGGTTGAGTGCTTCTTTGTATGTCTTGTCCCGTAGCCCAGTGATCATCACGGTAAACCGTCTTTGAACGGTTTCCAGCAGCTGTTTCACTCTTGCCAGGGCTCATCATTAGTGCACATCCTCTGCCATACCCGAAGTTAGAACCCGGGTCTTTTCCGTGCGAAGGCGTGTGTGTCACCACTGCACGACCCGACCCCCGCCCAGGTTGATCCGAATCACCAAGGTAAGCTTGATCAGACGTCGACCTCTGTAACAGCCAGGGATGCCCGACAGCTTCGAATGGAGACACGGTGCCGGCCCTGTCAACTTCAAGCGAATGCCTCCCACCAGGTCCGGTCTCCTTCACAGGATGGGGTCCGGTTCCCCCCTTTTTAAACCTGCATTGCAATTTTGGTACGTGCATCACGCAATTACTTGCGCGTAGTGTGTTGGATTGACGAATCAATCCCACACACCACCCACAAGTAATTGCGTGACGTATATTTATACCAAAAAGTCAAGCAGATTTGAAAATGTGCGTACTTTGGCCACATCCCGTGGTATTCAGCTTGTCTAGTGACTTATCTCTGACGAAGCCGTCAAGCGCTTTTAGTAACACCGACAGCTGGTTAACGAGCTCTTATTTGGATGCAAATTCCATCCTACCTTCCTTGTGGATGGGTACTACCTCGGCTTTTAGCAAGTCAGAAGGTAGTTTCGCTGACGCTAGTCACCCGGTGTGCAGGCGCGCAGCGACCCGGACATCTTGCCTGCCAAAGAGCGTAGAATAGCCGGGGGATCCCGTATGACCCGACGGCCTTATTTCGCCTTGGCTGAACCATAATCGGTTCCACTCCCCCGGGTTCTGTAATGACCTAATCCACCGGGGGAATGATAAAGGGGTTCTGGCGATGACCGACGATCCCCGATACCTGCGATGTGTACCAGTTCGAAGGACCCTTCAAGAGCCTCTGCTTTTTCACCGGCGCTGCTTGCAGGACTAACCTGCCCATCCATACCATTTCCTACTGCCGTTCAGTACTGGGCCCTAGACAGCATACAGTCGTAGCAGGTCTTGAGGCAATTTTTTGTCATTTTTCCGATCTCGCCTCGAAATGTGGCTGACAGGACCTTTGTACTCCCAAAGCCTGTTCGAGCCCTCCGGAACTCCAGAAGGCGGAGATGTCCCCCTGCGTTACGGAAGCATCTCCGTGCGGCTTGCTTGCGTGTCTGCGCTTTTTCGGCTCCGGGGACTCACCAAGGCGGTCGGCTTTTCCTTCTTACTCCCCTCTTTAGAGTGAAAGCATTGATGAGTCGCATAGAGATGCAATTTATCAGCAACCACCCAACCTCTAATGTGAGGTTGTAGGCCGCTCATTGAGTACTCTCCGCAGCCATCCTCAGTGCCTGTCGGACACGTTTCCAGAGGTTCCTCCTCCGGATGATCCTTCTGGGGAGGAACCTGATCATTTCATGATGGCTCTTGCTCATAGGGCTGTCCTAGAGGTGGTTGTTTTCCTCAAGTGATTGAGTGAGTACAAGGTAAAGAAAGCTGGGTATTCAATCTCTCCTCCAACGGATGGTTGACTTACGTCTTGTATCAGAGTAAATCTGAACTCCAGCTCCATCTGATGATCGCCAAATCCACCCCGCATTGCCCATAATCTCTCCTGCTCTACTTCCCGTGAGTTGAGATACCCTCCAGTCACAAGCCTATAAGCCCGGGCGGCTATCCTGGCCAAAAGCTCTGGTGCCGGTCCATCTTAGTTAAGGGTTCGGATGGAGACCTGTAGGCCCATTTTGGAGTTTGATACTTGTTCCACGAACTCGCCTAGCATAAAGCCACCTGTATTTTTGGTGTGGACATCCCATCTGCCATTTACTACTGCACTCCCGCCACAAGCAGGGGTGTACCTGCTCCTTCTTTCACTTATGGTCTGTCCACCTAGTAGGGGCAGCACATCGCCAAAAGAAAGCTTGTCTTTTCTACATCGCCACTGAGCCGGGGTTCGGCGGTCGCAAAGCAATCAGTACCCTTGGCTTCAGCCATCAAGTCTCTCCACTCATTACCACACCACATTTATTGCTGAATATTGGTTATTCTACCGGCAGTGACCACTGCCCTAGTTTCGAGCAACTTGGGTGAAAAGAACTTTATCTGTTTGCACTCAAGCAACCTGAACGAGTGCCGTTGGCTTTTTGCCATGTTTACGTTTAGATCCTCTGATTGGATTTCATCTTGAGTTTTGCGGTTTAAACCAGGTGAGGTTGCACTTGACACAGCAGTTGGTTTAACAAGAAACTCTGAGGCAAGAGAACGACTTGAATATCAAGTTGAACGGAGGAACCTCCCGAGAGCAACAGGCAAATGAACGGAAGGCGAATAAGCCAGAGGCCTCCCTGAGATAGACAAAAGGAAGCATACGGACCAGCAGGAGGGAAGCGGTGAGATCTCGTGCAACTAGCAAGATAACTCAGGCGAGGGACTGCTGATTAAGCCGTTAGATGGTACAATCGGACCAGCCTAACAGAAATGATGCTCAAGAAAAGCAAGTTATCGGCCAACGGCAACTGGCTAGAAAGCAGCCGAGAAGCTCAAGCTGCCGCAAGGGCAATGTTGGGGTCGGGCGGCCCGGAAAAGTGACCATATTAAAGAATGTTTCATGAACCCGACTTGTTTGGCGGTTGAAATACAAGTGTCCTTGCCCGTCTTGTCCTCCTTGTTACACCAGGTTGGAAAGGCACATATAAGATGCACTGGAGTTCACTGAGTCTGTGCCAATATGAGTTGGCCGTTTACGGCGTGTCATTGGCGCTCCAGGTTGCGGATACTGGGCGAGGCTTACTCGCAGTGATGGACTCAGCTCAGGTGTTGACGCCGTGAATGCACTTTGGGTTGCCTTTGTGATCGTTTGCAGTATGGCGAGTGATCTAGTTCCACTAGTATCTTCCCAGCCGTAGCCTTCATTACCTTGTCAGAAGCAGCAAGTAACGAGTCCTAATATCTTGGGTTTCCGAGTTCAACCAACTTCGGTCGGCTGTATATGGCGAGGTTTCCGGCCTTACTCCTCATTCATCCATCTCGAAAACCCTTTTAATAAGGGCATGCTATAGTGGGCCCACTGTTCTTGGCACTTCCACCACATAGTGGTGCACGTTCTCTCTCACCCGGGCCACGAGAAATAACAGTTCTCGAATTCCCATAATCACCACGTTGCGATTTCTTGGTATCCCTGGCCAATTAAACTGACCATTTCGCCGGGCTGTTGACTTCCTCCATCACTGGCGCCAGTTCCATGTCACTAGCACTCATTAGGTATCACAATTGGAAAGTTTCACTATTCGCGGCCTTTTTAAACGCATCGAGCCCAGCCCTTACACTCTCCAGCCTTTGACTAGTCTTTGTTGCCCTGGAGTCCTTGCAAAAAAAGGTTTCATTACATGTGCAGGTTTTCCTTTGGGTTAGCCACAAGGACTTCCATTGACCCCTGCATGACCTGACACACTGTGCACACCCAGACCAGACCAGGGTTGTTCAGATAAAGTCCAGAAGCTTTAACAGCAAGCCTGATGCATCTCTGATATAACCAGCGGTCACGGATCTCATTGAAAGTTTTAATTTTTTGAAGGGTTTCAAAGCAGTCAAACCCGCACAATTTCCGTTCCTAGACCCGTGTACGGCCTGAGAGATTGTGAACTTAAGCTAAAGAAAGAAAGAATCAGAATTACATTGGGCTCAAAATCCTTCTTTACCGGGGCAATAAATACCTGGAATAAGAAGCCATCGATAGTCATCTCCTGTAAAACCATTCCCGATTTCAAGAGCGGGCTGGACCGAGCTTGGCCAGAACTGTTCCCAGGATGTCAGTAAAACAGGCTCTTAGATCGTTTAGCGATGGTTTAGTGTTGACGGTACTGAATTCTAGCTTCTGTCCCCATTCTTCGGCAAAATATTTGAAAGCTTGCTCCTTGCTTGGCATTTCATATACCAACTGATCCTGGCACCCTCAAACCTTCATTTCAATACTTTTGACGACATCACTACGGGTTCACATTACCCATGACTGCATACAGAAGCAAGCTTTTTTACAGCTTGCTGAAAGTGATTCTACGGGAATAAACCAGTACCGCATTCCTACGATAAGTCAAACAGATACAGCCCTTGATGCCAAAGAGAACAAAATGGAGTGATGACGCCAAACCTTTCAGTGTCTGGTACGACTATAAACGAGGGAGACGAGCTCTGTTATCTGGGTAGCTTCGTCTCACCCGTGAGTTGGATATCGGATGAAGTGCCCCTGGGTATACAGAAGATTCGTTTGGCATCTGTCAACCCGAGTCATCTGTGGAGCAGATGTAACATCCGTTTCCCATCAAGGGCCGAAAGTAAGCTTCAGCAGTGGGGTCCGTGCTTCTGATTGGTTCGGAGACATGGCCACTGTAGGTGGCGGATGTACGAAGACTGTCGGCATTTGAACACCAATGCCTTCGTTGCGTCGCTCGAATCTGGTGGGAATACTGTGTGGGCAATTCTGAGATTTGGCGGAGATTCTTGGGTCCAAGGGTCAAATCACTAGATGAAACCAATAAGCTTGCCAGGCTACAATGGCTTGGATGTGTTTTACGCATGTCTCCAGGCAGGATCCCTCCGCGTGCTATGTTAGCTGAGGCGGGTACCGTTTTGAAGACGGCTAGGGGTGGTCAGTTCATGACACAGAAGGTATGAAAAGCTCTGCTAGTGGGCACAGCCTTCTAAGGCGTGTTAGACGTCATGGACGGGGGCAAAGAGACCCTCCCACTCAACGGTTCGGTACTTTTGGGATATGAATAGATGCCGCGGTCAGTGGCGCTCCTGCATTCACAAACTTTTTTCACCGACTTAATTCCGTTAATGTGATTCTTCTCCTACTCCTTTCATACTCTTTGCTCTATCGTTAATTTCCTTTGAGGTTTCCGCTAGGAGATAGCAACCAAGCCACTGCACCCGATGCACTGTTGATGGTTGTCCGAACTGAAATGAAATGGTATTTAATTCCTAAAATTTACGCGACTTCAGATTGTTTTCATCATTCTGCCTGTCTGATTCCTAGAACGAATGCCTACGTACTTTTATGGTTTTCCCAGCTGAAACCGAAGCAATATTGAAATGTTTGAAAAGTTTATTCATTTTATACATTAGTCTTGCACTTCTGTGCTCTGATTTTTGGTTGATACCTCACAGCATCGCTGAGACAAGGGCAAAATAAAAGATGCATAAAGTAATGAAGAGCCTAAAATAAAGCATCAGACGCAAATCGTCCACGGAAATAAAGCGATCGAACGCAACTACGCCACTAATCGCGACAGCTAGCCGTATCACTCAGTGTTTACCAATTACGTCACAAATTGTGAGCTGAAGACGCAGTGGAACGAAGGCGTTCCATACCAGTCAACTTAATTAGTGATATAACACAGAATCCTAACTGACAGACCTAGCGCAAAATAGTTCCAATGCGGAAAGTTACTCGCGGTACTGAGGCAAGAGTGGCAACCATGCTTGGGTTTGTATCTCGCTGAGGTCAGCAGCTTTAAACATCTGGATCATTTGAAGGAGTTATGAAGTCTGCTAAACCCCAGCACATGATTGTTATGCCGTTCCTTATCGGTTATAATCATGGATTGTATTTTATTTTCTGAATAAGAAAATCAAAAACAATTATTCATGATTTTAGGCCCGAAGTGAACTGCCTAATCGGTCTTTGATCACCATTGCACTGCTGTGCACTAGCACTCCCTGGACGGAACAGAATAAATCCAGTGGCACACCGGATCATTGCAACAGCTAACTACAACGATAATCGTTTTTCACTCCTCGATGCAGTCATACTAGTGTCAGCCCATTGACTCATACTGTCTGTCGATCGTTCCCACATTCATATTCTGGCTCACTGTATTTGCCATGCCGCAGGCATACACATGCGCATGCAGCCCTAGACGACATGAACAGATAAACCTAACCCATGAATTCAAAAGTATTCGGACGATATTGTGGCCGTACCCGAGTCTGCTCAGATTTTCGTCATTTGTCGGCTTCACACTTGCATCACGGAGCCCTCTTCGATATTCTGTCAGTGACAAGGCTGGCCAGTAAAAGTGGGATAGGACAGCACTGATGAACACTACTGCTGCTTTCTACAGCTTGTTCAATGGGTTTAGACACACACTGGGATGTTCACCGTTCTTATCAGCCCGCCGGAACCGCCATTGACTTCCGTTAAAACACCTCAAGGCCACGTGCCAAAGTGAGCATTACCGTCGAAGGTCATGACTACATCACCGACTTTGATTGGTGTTTCTCTGGCGAGCCAACTTTGCCGGGCGTGCAGGATCGATAGGTATTATGGTAGCCGTCGCTTTCAAGACGCCCTGGCCAAGTAATTCTTCTGTTTCCGCTCGTGAAGTAGCTACCACTGAGGCTCGCCTGCTCTTGAAATCTATTTTTCGACCTTAACGTCAGCGGGTCTTCCGAGGCAAATGACAGATGAGTTGGGTCGCTGAAGATTGCCGGAATTAGACGGCGATTGTTCAAGATTCTTTCGATCCCCCTCACCACAATTCTTAGTGTTCCAATGTCTGACGATCGTTGTTCAGTTAGCTACAGCGTTATCCTTCTGGTAGACCTAATTATGCTTCACCAGGTTACACGGCAGTGGCTTGTCTGCGGAGGGCGAAGCTCCATGAATGCTATATACCACGGTTAGGCTCCGCGGCCCGCCTCGACTTAGATCCTGGAGCCGACGCTGCAATTATTATTTAGCGCCCACAAAGTTTGACCCACCGTAGGACTAAATGTCCGAAGGCATCCTTCTTCTGCTGGCGAAGCTCCATGGGGCCCAGAGGAAAGAGTCGGTGGTCATCGAATAAGCGACTCCAGAGTGTGCTGCCCAGGACTCCATGCGCCTCATGATCCAATCGTATCTCCATTCAGTCTTCCTTCCACATCTGACCCATAAGTGCTTGAAATAACTACGTCCGGCGTTTTCAAAAGGCCACCACGCCTGGGTCGCTTTACACTCCGGCAGCTGAGCCATGCCTTGCTTGCCGCGACAGCGTCGCGTCTTCTGCGTCTTGCACAAAATTGGATTACGCGTTTCACAGTTGTCCTTCCTCTCAGTACCCAAAACCGCTTCCTGGTGACACTTGTCAAGTAGCATTCCCCGGTGTACACCTCCATAGCGTGCACAAGTTGAATCATCAAGTCTACCACAGGTTGCCGAGCTGGTAATAATATGTGACGCTTCGCGTCAAAACTCAGATGAGGGTTTTTTAGCCTTCCGCCCAACCTAAGTGGTCCATTTGCAAGTTTAGGGTCCAGAGATCTCAAGTTGCGCTTTGGTAATGATGTCCTGTTGTTGCTTGACCTCGTCCAGTCGGAATTCTCAAACTTCTATAGGAAGGCCTCGACTGGCATTACTTTGGTTTGGTCATGCTCTGCGAATTGCGGCTCATCGGGAGTTACTGGAACCGCACGTACACGGATGACTGGACGAACACCTTTCTTGAAAAACAAATGTCTTTTAAGCCTGATCAGCCATACTGGGGATTGCAGAGTCTTAGTAAGACAGGAAAATCCAGCCAACCGTGACAAGGTAGATGTCAACTCGGCGGCTGCAACTGTCAATACGTTGCCCTTGATTCCCATTTTTGACCCAAGAGGCGGTTGCAGTTCGTAACCAAGCCAGTCTTGTGCAGGCACTACAGGAAACTCGGCTTTCTTGTGCATGATTCTAAAAGCCGAAAATCGGCCTCACCGCTGGAGCACAAGTCTGCTGGGTTGTCGACGGACTCAGCATGTTGCTACTGATTTACGGTGGTTTCGTCGCGTATGACTGTGAGCTGACTGGCGATATAAGTAATAAAACGGCTTCTGAGGTTATAGGTGTAGTACAGCACAACTGTCGAGTCCGTCCAAAATCCGGGCAACCAATTATCGGAGTTCAGGCACCTCCTTATTGCCTGTACCGCCCTTACCGCCAGCTCCGTTGCAATGAGTTCAGGGCGCACGATCGAGATCAATCTTAGAGGGGTAGCGAGAGCTTTGGCAAAATAGAACCCTAGTGATGCAAAGCCTATCACCCAGGCACCGTCTTCCATACACTACAGCCCCGTACACAAATTTCGAAGCATCAGAAATTACGTACAACTCTCCCGTTCGTGTTACACGATCCAAAGGCAAGCACCCAGGAATCCATATGTCCCTTAATTTCTTTAAAGCGACATGGAACTCTCCCCATTCTAGCCTGTTTGTTGTTTCAAGCGGCTGGCCCCAGTCTACTTTCTTTCGATAGAGTCACCAGAGCAGGATCTTTCTGGGCAGCAGCCAGGGGGAAGAAAAACAGAGTGGGTCGAACATACTAGAGACGGCTGACAGTATGCCACGGCGAGTTGCTGGCTGGAACGTGACTTCCAGCCCGGCAACAAATTAGTCCGTTTTCGCCCGCCGTCGTTTTCCTCTAGTGCTACCCATTGGGGATAGATACCCGTTCAGATCTCGGACCCTTTCTGCCTCCTTATTGTGCGAAATTGCTTCTAGCAGGTCCGGCGCGCTTGATGTCCGCTCCGTGAGATGGAATCTGCCCTTCTTCAGCATTTTTGTCGGCACCTAAATTGTGTTACGACCGATTCGAAGTCATCGAGCTGTCCAAGGTAGTCGTCGGCGTACAAATTTCCGCTGACGCTACCCACTACAGAAGGGTAAACCAACGCTACATACATGTTTTCGGTTTCCAGTAGGGCTTAGTTCACACAGAAGTCCGATGATAGCCCCCTAATGGATGAATTGACCTTTCTTAGCCTACCGCCCTTGTTTTCAGGTTGTTCTCGTCCCCCCATAAGAAATGCAACCCCTTTTTAAACTCTACCGTTGTTTTTAACTGAAGAAATATCTTTCTGATATGGGCCGGCAAAACCATTCTGCCCGGCATGAACCTACACAAGACCTCAATTAGCTGTGTCGCCTAATCTAGCCCCTGTAGCTAGCGATCATTTACCGACCTCCTCTGGCACTTCGATGCGCGATCAAAGGTCATCCGTCAACTATCGAGCATCTTTGGACGGAGAGCCGGGAGGCGAGGCAAGTGTCACATCCCTTCTTGGTCGCTGGTGGTTGCATACACCCTTTCAATATGGCCAGACAGTTTATTTCGCGTCATCGCTTCGGCTTACCATTTCAAGAGATCCTCCTCCCGACCGAAGTTTGCTTTCAAGAGCAGCAACCTTTAGAGAGCTTGAGCCCTGATGTTAACCAGAGGATCAACTTGTGCGCTCTATGGAAGAAGTACCTAAAATCAGCTTTTTAAGACTTTGGCCCCTTGCCGTGTTGTCTGGAGAGCGGAATGGTCCTCTTGCGATAATGACAGTCGGTCCCTCTGAATGTCATGAAAATGTTACTTGTACGGATGACGCTGCTAATGCTCTTTGTGCTTCTATTCTGTTGATACATAATTTATAGAGCCACGCCGCTCATGCCGGGAGGTATGGTATACATCCTAGTTTCGTACGCAAGGCGTAGGGTGCCTGGCCGTTGCCTAGTCCCTGGTCTGGGACTCATTGTGCTTCTGGAAAGTCGCCACCCATGACAAGATCTAACTCCTCATTCTCTCAAACTGCGACGATAGAGTCTTGCAAACGGAGCAACTTAGGTGGAGTTGCATTCGCTGGCATTGATGACCGCGTCGGGGAATCAGCTAGTGTGAAAGCCTCTATGTCCAAGGAGATGAGTCACCATCCCCACCGAATCGCGGTTATTACCTGTGTTTCACCCACCGTACTCAAAGCTAACGATGTCGGGCTGTGTGTGAGCCGGTGTTTATCGGCAAACCGCCCTCTTAACACAGCCGTGTCTGACTCGCCGTCGACAAAGGCTAAGGCTTTGGCCGTCCCATTATAGGTCGTCATCCCTACAGCGGCTACTCCCACACTCACCGTGTTTTGGTAGACCACGATGTTGAACGAATCACATTGAGCTTTGTGTCCCTATCTTGAGTAGCTCTTTATGCTCTGAGTAAACGGCAAGCTACCACCCAGTGTGAGGTGTTAAGGCACATACAGCGAGCTTTCACTGTCCTTGACATTCTCCAGAGTTCATTTACTGTGGCTCTGAGGAACTTTGGACAGTGTGACAACCCGTGATTGGCCTGTTAGGCCTTGAAGCTATAGTAGGCTATAGCCCCGCGAGAAAGGGCACGCCTGCTTGTCCACGGCTGTTGTTTCGGGTATTCCAGCACATCTTTTGGCTCGGCTTGTACCAGGTCTGCTTGCTCTTTTCCTTTCACGGGTGAGTCATTCGAATCGGCTGTCTGCCACTCTTGTATGTCTATCTAAATATTCGGTAGGATCTCCAAATTGGCCCCATGGACACCCCCTCTTGAGTACTCTGCTTCTTTAGCCCAGACACCCTGTAGCTCGAATGAAACACAGCAAACCACCTCCCCCCCCCAAAGTATGAATCGCGTCGAGACCAGCCCCGGACCCTAAATGCTTAAGAGCCGTTGACTAGGTCGGCCATAGCACAGACTTCGCCCTCTGGTGCTTGGCTTCTCGCATCACGCCCTCTATCAGACTGCGGGAAACTTTGAGCAGCCGGCCGAACAGGCCCTTTAAGATCTTCTTTGCCTTTGCGCATCCTTGACCGGACCGAGCATGGCCCACTCATCAATAGCCTTTTTGGCTCTTCCTCAACATTAGTGAGTCCGGTAAAGCAGCCCTTGTCCCGGGTCAGCAGCCAGATCGTCGGCGAAGTTTAGAAATCGCTGAACAAAATCGCAATACCGCTCCGGTCACCCACCGAAGAAAGTCAGCTCTGCTTTCGGCAAATCGATTGTTGGTTGCATCGGAGTTGGATGCCTGAGGGCCGGGGTAGGACTTCGCACTTCTAGTTGCCTTGGTCTGACGAAAGTGTAGTTTTCACCAGTTCTGTGCTCGAGCTCGCCTAGTCTAAATTGTTCCTCCGTCTCCTGGGCCTGTTACCCATTGGATAATAAAAGCGGCATTTTTTCTAATATCCTCAAACCGAACGAAGCAACACTCCTATAATCAGTAATACCATCGGTATTACATGAAATGGCATTGATGGGGCTGAAATATCTAACATTATCTATGAAATCAGACGAACCTTAAACC
Organism: Fasciola hepatica; assembly: GCA_948099385.1. NCBI lineage: Eukaryota > Metazoa > Platyhelminthes > Trematoda > Plagiorchiida > Fasciolidae > Fasciola > Fasciola hepatica. The sequence continues at coordinate 1,250,229 of CANUEZ040000119.1, forward strand.
TTCCCAGTCCCTCGCTGAACTACTTCTTGTCCAGATTTTGTTCGTTTTGTTCTATTTCGGGGCATACTATGTGTTTTCTCGCTTCGGATTGATCAAATTCAGCTTCAAAACACACTTTGAGCAGTAAATAGCCATATTATTAAGAATCTCGAAACAAAACAAGATAATAATAATAATAATCTTTTTTCGGATAACCCCGAGGCGTGCTGCAAAGCAAGTTCGACCAGTACAGTTGAAAGCTGAATCGCAGTTACAGGAGGATTGTACAATTATGTGAACGCGATTGGATGTAAGGGAAAGCATTCAAGTCTATGGTTGCGGTACCGCCTGGTCAATTTAAACTCAAGGTCAGGTGGTCGAGCCTGCTCAAGGTGGGGTGTAATTATTCTGCCAAAGTGTGGAGTGGATGTGGAACAGTAAAGGTTCACACTAGTCCTACGGAAGAAAAAACTATCCTGCCGGAGAACCAAACTGGATTGCCGGAGACATTCTCGAAGGAGACGTTATCGAGCAAGGAGCTTTGCAATGTATAAGAGGGGTTACGATGTAAAATTAGACGAATAAAAATGGTGGCATTACACATAAACAACCAGAAAACCAGTCGAAGTTTACAATTGTGAAGTTCAGTGACTGTATATCGGTTGAGCCACTTGTACGACAAACGGACAACACACTGGACTGTTGTTGCCAGAGTGATGGTGAGAGAAGCGGCCGGATAGAAACATGTAAACTTTGAGCGGATTGTTTCGCTTTCAGCAGGAAGGAACATAATGCATCAACGTAAAACTGGAAACTGGCAAAACATACTGATTTCTTTTAGCAAAGACTTCACGTGGTGAGAGAGTGTATCAAAGATCGGAAGCCTCTAAGACGACCTACTAGAGCAAAGCATATGAAAGGAAATACACAGAACGACCGATAAATAGATTTGCCAACTTCAGCTTCCGGATATGGGTGGAGTGTATGATAAACCAAATGGATTACACACCAGGGCCGTGGTTGTCAAAAAGATGGTGAAAGAAGGGGCCGAGTAAAACATATAGAATTTAGCGGAAGTTTTGCTTTCAGAAGAAAGGAATATAACGCGTCAACATGAAACTGGGAACTGGCGGAAAACCAATGTGTGGTGCTCAACTACAACAGTAGGAAGGACACAGCTGGCACAAACGAGGAAGTGACGGGTAGAAGACTGACAGTTTATGCTTATCACAGAAGGTGGATCAGTTAACGGCGACGGAACAGAACTCTGCGGTACAAGAGCTTGTTACACATGCATATGTGGGACGTGATACCTTGTAAGATGAGGATGTTGCAATGCATCAGCCCCAGGTGGGCAAACAGCGGAACAGACAGTGAAAGAAAACAATCACAGAATCATCGATTATTGGGAATCTATAGAGATGTATTTCACAGTGTCGTACTCTATTCAAAGATAGTGGTACGGAAGTGAATGGCAACAACAAATGCGTTAGTTTTCGAGTATATCGGTAGAAGCATCAAAAACAGGTGAGCTTAATCTCAGAGAATGTTTAAGTTGACACATAATGCTGGCGAATAGTTTGGCATGAAACCGCGGAAAAAGTGAACTGGGAACAACGAGCCAAGGCAGGATGTGCGATCCCCCAGCCTAGTTGCGCTCGCACACTGTTGCAGACGTCCTGCACGCTCGATGTGTGCCGGCCAAAGCGGTAGATCTGACCGCGTCTCTCACCGGCGGGACTTTCACAGGTGATGTTGGTCGAGATCACACAGACGTAGAGATGGAGCAGTCCGGAAGATTGCGAGGGATCCTGGCAAACGGAGTGCATGAGTAAGCGATGGAATGATGGGCGGGTATCAGACTTTTAGCCGGAAGAGTAGGCCAGATATTTCGCCGGTATTACCTCCGGATTATTCCAAGATATCAAAAGGGCGATGCGCGTCAGTCGGTGTCTGGAAACAACAGTAGAGAGACTCAGTCTGGGATGCTCCTAGCTGAAGAGCAACGGTCAGTGGTGGAAAGAGAATTCTAGTACTTTGGACACAGACTACTTTGGGAAGAATGGTGACTATGAGCCATTGGGAGTAAATGAGAATACAAAGTTAATGACCAAAACTAGGAATGAGAATGATGGTTTGGAGGCAAATGGTGGTCGCCGGAATCAGATTTATTGTTGGAACGCCAAGGGAAAATAAAGGAAAGGAATGGGGTCAGTTTGGATCAAGTAAAGCAATTAGGTATGATGGAGATAGATAAAAGACGTTAGAGAGCGTGAACTAGGGAGATTCTAACAAGAGAAGTGTCAGTGATTTAGTCATTCTAAGGGGTGATAGTGTAACAGGGAATGCTGGGGCGAGGGAACGGCGTGAACATCAAGGCGAACGAACGAACCAAACGAGGGCCACAGACAAAAGAACAGGTGGCGAATATGTCGGAGGCGTCCCGAAGCGGGCAAAAAGGAGCACACAGACGACCAGAGAGGAAGCAGCGGGATCTCCGGCAACCAGCAAGATAGCTCAGGTGAAGGGCTGCCGATCGAGCCGTCAACTGAGACAGTCGGGCCAACCGAGGGGAAATGACGGGCAAGAGAAGCGAGCCATCGGCCACAGGCAAATGGACAGAATGCAGCCGAAGCGCTCAAGCAGCGTCAATAGCAATCTTGGTGCCGCGCAGTCTGGAAAAAAGCCTATATAAGCGGCTGTATGTGTGCCATGACTTGACTTGTGTGATCGTGGGAATACAAGTATCCTGCCGTGCGTTGTCGTCCTTGTTACACTAATATGCTGGCGATGGAGAAGGCATATGTGATAGGCTATGTTGACGTTGCAAAGGTTGTTACCTGGTTCATGCTTTCTTCATCTATTCGAAAATCTTGGCTACCCTCATAAGCTTGTTCCAACGTGGTGCACGTATGGGTTAACTGTAGTACTTTAGCGACATCCAAATATTTTGTAAGGAAAATTTCGAATCGCTGTGTTGTCTGGCGGGCCCAAATTTCTTCAGGCATTCTGTTCCAAATTCGGGGATAGACTGTGATGCGGAAACTTCCTCTTAGTTTTGTCCTGGAATATAGAACTTCAGTAGTATGATTTCGGTTACGAAGAGGGTTGGGTGTACCTTGAGCGGAACATAGGTCAGTGATGGACGTATGCGTTCTGGAATGTAGGAGGTTGAATAGAAAATAAAGTTTGCGTTTCATGCGTCGTCGCCACAGGGGTTCAAATCTTAGTAACTCACATCTCTCTTTGTAATTCAAGGGAGATGATGAGCCGAGTAAGTGCTTGGTAAAAGATCGCTGAACTCTTTCGATCGCCAGTCTATCAGACCTGCGCATGTGAGTGTATACCAGAGGGCAGTACTCGAGCTGCGGTGTGGCGTGGGATTTAACGATCAGTACCTGGCTGTCGCACATTCTTAAAGTTCTGCGGATGGGGGCTATCGTTCCCTTTGTCTTAGCCACCTGGTAGGTGGCTTGTTCTTGAAAGGTGAATGAGCAAGAATACCGTAGGCCAAGATCTCGTACTGGTGGAGTAAAAGGAATGCACGAGCCCCTTAAGATGAGGGATTCAGGAGGAATTTGACTTTTATACGTAAGAATGGCACTCTTAGCAGCGGAGAAACTCATTTTCCAAGTGTTGCGCCGTATGTTAAGAGCATTCAGATCGTCAGCTATTTCGGTGAGGGTAAAGGTCAAGGTATAAGGTTCAAAGTAAAATACAACTTTGAAATCATCGGCGAATGGAAACGCGGTGCCATGGCGTATTATTTTGAATACGTTGATAATGTAAAGAAGTAAAAGTGGGCCCAACACATCGCCCTGTATAATACCACTTGTGACTGGCTAGGGCGATGAGAGATAACCCTCAATATTTACTGCTTGCGATTTCATGCTAGGATAGGATGACAACAAAGAAAAGAGTGGGTCTGTTAGGCCATTAGATTTAACCTTGGTTGGCATCTGAGCACGTGGCACGTGATCAAATGCTTTCATCATATCAAGGAAGATAACGATAAATGCTCTTCCGGAGTCAGCCGACGTTGTGATTGGATTAAGAAAATCAAGTTGTCGGGTCAGATGCGACCTAGACCTTAATAAACCGTGTTGGTTGTTATTTATTAACCCACGGGTGAGGATAAAATTGGCAATCTCATGTTTAACTACTCGTTTCGTTATCCTAGATATAATGGGAGTGTGGTTTATGGGGCGGTAGTTAGCAGGGCCATGCAAGGCACCCTTCTTATGGAGGGCAATGGTGACGGATGTTTCCTAATTGGGTGATAAAACGCTTTGCGACAAAGAGAGGTTGTATAATTCCAGCAAAAGCATCACAACTTCCGGGCCGCCAAGACGGAACGGAGCTGGAGGGATACCATCGGGTCCAAGGCTGGTCAGGCGCCGGGTGGTATTTAACAGCTTCCTGACTTCTTTGGCTGAGAATACTACGGTTGACAAGGTGTCGGCAGTCGAGGAGGTGAAATCCTGGGTTGGACTTTTGTGATCCGTTATGAAGGTAGAAACGAAGAACTTATTGAATGCCTCAGCGAATAACTGGGGCGAGCTAATACGAATGTTCTCCGATAGGAGAAAATGAGGTATTCTGGGTGTACAGCGGGGTTTTCTAGTTTTAATAAGGCCAGAGAGACGGGTTAGTTTATTCAGCTGGTAAAGAGCGTACAGTACTTGCCTTTCCAGCTTGTTCCCCCTTTCGCTTAGTAACTGAAATGATGGGTGGCTGAGGCAGAGGGAGATAGAGTGCTCGTTGATCCTTTCGTAAGCAAGCTGTAAGTTCTTGAATTCACGTTGCATTTTTTGTTACCGATAGGCCCTTCTCACACTCACTTCGATTATCTTATGAGATATGATGTATAGAGAGCAGAATAGGTAAGAGTACATCACATCCGACGCCAGCTGAGGATCAGATGTTGGGAAGAATTCACCAAAGGTCTCATTACGCAGGATGGTGGGTAGAATGTCCCAATTTGCATTTGGGAACGATTTCCGATTTTGAGGACTTTCGGGATGATGCGTTTAATGGAGAATTCACATGTTATGACTTTGTTATCTCAAACATGAAAGTGACTAAGGACGGTTGCCTTTATATTTCGAAGGCCTAAAGTGAAGATAAGATCTATAATATTGTTCCCTGTGGTTGGTGATGTTACGTGTTGCGTCTATCCGCCTGCACAGATACATGAGATAAAACTGCCTAACTTCGGAGAAGAAATCCGAGTTGTCCGACAATTGCCAGCGAGGTTGAAGTCCCCCGCTATGATTTTGGCGGCTTAAGGGATTTCAGCTACGTGATAGAAGGCGTCGGTGATTGCGTTTACATCGCCCATGTTGCGGTCCGGCGGACAGAAAACACAATCAATGACGAGCTGCCCCTGAAGCAGTGGTATGGAGATCCAAACAGAGTCTTAGACCTTATCAATGACAGGAGGTTGGAGTACTTGTGTTCCAAGACTGCTCTTACTATAAGCAAAACATCCACCACCATATATGAAGCGAAGTTGGCCCAGTGTGTTTAAGTGCATCCAAATAAGTACTATAGCTACGCGCAGCCTTAAGGTTCTTTGTGGTATGCAGTGGACCACTGACAATCCATGATCATGGAGCAGCAGTAGACAACCAATGCAAGGCGGATGCTCTTTCTGGGTATTTTAGTAGTGTGCAAAGAATAGATGACGGTGAGCAGATGCGTTTTAAGAAGGCAACTCTTCCAAAGGGGATAAATGACTTGGATCTTATGGAGGAAATCTGACGCAAATACTTAGAAGGGCTAGGTATCCATAAGTCTGCCGGGCCGGATTATATCCACCCTGCTATCATCAGCCGTTGGCTGATATCCTATCCCTTCCAGTATATAAGTTGTGTAGGGCCACCCTGGACCATGGAAGGTTGCCACGGGGCCGGAAGACCGCAGCAGTGATAACTACATATAAAGGGGGCCCTGCTCTAAGATAGGAAACTACAGATATGTTAGCTCAACCTGCATCCTATACAAAGTGTTAGAGAAGATCCTGCGGGCGCAGGTCCGCGAACACCCACTACAGGATTCTGTGCTTAGCCTAGCTCTGCATGGATTTCTAAAAATAGGTCATGGTTAGCCATTCCCTTGGGCTTTCCAGACGAAGTCACTCAAAGAGCGGATGAAGGTAACAGGTGGAATAGTTACCTTGAACTTGGCAAGGCATTTGACTCGGAAAACCATCGGCCCCTACCAAGCAAGTTCAGGTCATTTGGTATAAAAGGGCAGATTCAGGAATGGCTAAGAGACTTCCCTACAGGCGGAACGTTCTACGTCAGGGCGAGTGAAAATAGCTCTAAGTTAGAAAACCTCACCAGTGGAGTTACGAAGGGTTCCGTTTCATTTTCACTTCCGTTTCTTCTGTTTATTATTGACTTAGCCTCAGTTCTTCAGTGACCAAGCTTCTTCTTCGCAGATGACGTGTAGTTAGTGGGACCTAACGGGAGAGAAGAGACGAGCAGAGACGCACTTGCCTTTCCTAACTGGCACAGAATTGGGACTTGCTTCTCAGTGATGGGATAAGCCACCTGTTATCATGAACAGTGACAAGCCTGACCGTTGCACACGACCAAGGCCCATTTACTACAGAGGCAGTGAATACGAAGGCTGGAAGTGACCACAACAGTACTGGCCGTGAAGGCTGCGAAGCTGATTATGGGATGCTTCGATCGGATAAACTGGGAGCCAAACTTTTGGACGTACTCAGTCACGGTACCACATCACATAAACAACATTAGCACACGCTTCAACACCTTCGTGGCCAACAGACCCACTATGAGTCATGAGTCGACTGAAGTCGATCAATGGCACTATGTACAATCCGCCAGTAACCCGGCCGGCTTCTGCACAAGAGGCCTAAATACACTAGAAAGACTGAGGATGTGGACAATGGGACCGGACTTCCTAACTGCGTCTAAAGAGATGTGACCAAAGCTACTAATTCCTAAGGCTGATGATGGCGATATCGAGACCAAAAGACTGATACTGGCTACAAATTCCATAGGAAGCGTAAGCCGGATAGAAAATCTGTGCCACTTCGCCGACTGGATAAAAATGTTAAGAGCCGTGGTCGGTGGACATGATACGAAGTACTCACACTGATTACGAAATACACCCGACCACAGAACACAATAAGTGTGGGGACTATACTACCGGGCGAGCTGAACCAAGCCGAACTCGAAGTTCTACACCTACTACAGCTAGACGCCCTCCAGTTCGAGACCCGCGAGATAGCCAGGATAGATTATAACACCAAAGGAAGCAGGCTGTTGTACAGCAGTATCCAAAGACCAAATCCTGTGCGAACCAACGGACTACTGAGAGCTGTAGGGCGGCTGAGGAATTTAAACCTAGAGTAAGAAACAAAAAACTCCATAATAGTCCCTGGTGCCCACTACATAACGAGATGCCTGACAGACCATGTACGTCGAGAACAGGGACACGCAGGCCTGAATCACTTACTGAACAATAAACGCCGACGATATTGGGTGACAAAGGGACCAGCGACGGCCAGGCGAGTCATAGGCAACTGCGCCACTTGTCGTGGCCGGAGAGCAGTAGCAGGCCAACAAATGATGGCCCCCCTTCTAGCCGTAAGAGTCCAACCGGGATGGTGCCCGTTCGTGGAAATTGGCTTTGACTGCCTTGGTTTGTTACTCGTACGACAGAAAAAGAGCACTCAAAAGAGGTATGGCTGCCTGATAACATGTTTACTATCCAGAGCAGTCCATCTTGAAGTAGTGCATAATATGACCACCGATTCATTTCTAATGGTCTTTCAAAGGTTCATCTCGAGGCGGGGCGTCCCCAAGAACTTATACTCAGACAATGGCTCGAACTTCGTTGGGGCTCATAAGGAGTTAGAGAAATGGTGGAGCCGCTTGGACACCGCCAAAATACAAAACCAGACGGTAGCAAAGGGGATAGAACGGTACTTCAATCCGCCTTATACCAGTCATCGTGATGGCGTTTGGGAAAGGCTGACGCGATCGAATAGGAAAATACTCACAGCCCTAAACTCACAACAAAACCTCGATGACGAGATGCTGACTACTTTACTAACAGAAGTAGAACGCATATTGAGAAACAGACCCCTGATGTCGATCGTCCCAGACCCGTAAGGCGAACCGGCTTTCACTGCCAACAACCTGTTAATACCGCGGTCAAACGTAGAAGCGGTCACACCGGAAACCCTACGTGGAACGTATATCGTAAGATGGAAACAAGTGAACCACCTGGCACAGGCTTTCTGGAAACGTTGGACGAGGGAGTACCTACAGAAACTGCAGCTTCGACAAAAGTGGATCTCCAAGGAGAGGTCGTTCAGAAGTGGAGATGTCGTCATCCTCGTGGAGAGCCACTTATATAAGGAAAGTTGGCCGGTTGGAGTGATCAAGGACTGCCGTACGGAAATCGATGGCCTCGTGCGCACTGTGGTGGTCGGAACGAATAAAAGTGGAGGTATTGCGAGATATCCGTAAGATGGGCTAAGTCGACGCTGCAGATCAAGCTAAAACCAAGTCTGCTGATATCAAATGAAGCTGAGTTTATTTATTTATTCCTCATGCATCCTCCCGTGGGTCCCAACCCTTCACGCCGTCTTTGAAGCATATTTGTGTCTAATCTCGTATGGTGTTCAAGATTTACTACGGAGTTAGTTGTCGAAACCCCAGTTTATCACAGGACACGACATTGTTTGTGAATTAGGGGAAACTCTTGAACAAGCACTTGTTAGCCGTTTGTAGAAACATCTCTTTTTCCGTGATCTATTTGTATTATTATTCAACCTGTGCCCAAGTGGATAAAAGTTGTGATTCAAACATACTTATAATATGATAACACTACACGCTGAGCCCCTGATGTTCGAGTACCCTGTAGCCATCTCAATTTTTCATCATGGATTGTCGGTTTTAATCTTGCCACGAACTTCACTCTTGTTCGGGCAGCCCTTTCCCCCACATTCCCTAATCTGTCTACGCAACCCAATCACATCGAAGCCCTTTTTTATACGGGTAATGTCGTACCATCTTCAGAAGAAACTCTAAGACTTCGAGAGATGGGGCATAACCTCAAGAAACCTGCATAAGTCTGCCACCAGCCAACTATAGATGAAGCCCATAGCGACCCACGTAAACACTGAGCTAAGATCTAGGTAGGCTGGGGCGAATCAGAACCCCTATTTACTCCTTCACTCCACCATTCAACAATCAGAACATTTAGACCGCTTGACAGTCGAAGCCTTGTGGGAACATTGCAGGCACGAGTGCAAGAACATGGACGCACACTGTCCAAAGCACCAAGCCCCGTGGCCCGATCTGGTCTCTGATGCAAGGCCGCGCGCGGCGCGCTGTCCGAATATCTCGCTGTTTGATGTCTAACAGGTTTCCCTTGATGGAGTCTTCCATGCCGCTCAAGACAAACGGACTGCAGCTAAGCTAAACTTCGTCTGCGGTCCATAGGTCTATTTTCCAGATCCCCAGCAGAGCACTGAATAAGCGGCCGTTACCGGAACGCAAGTACATGATCCAGAAGTTGAGCAGCTTCATAGTAGCTCTATCCAACTCGAAACAGCTCCACTCAATTCATCGAAAAGCACGGTCTTGTGCGACGTGTTGCAGAGTACTCCCCACCCACTGGCGCCATTTGCGTTCACGAAGGACGTCTTTAGGACACCGCACGGATTGTCCCACCCCGACATACGAGCCTTCGCTTAACTCGTGACTGAGCGTTTCCTGTGGCCAAAAATAAGTAAGAATATAAGTGAAGGGGCACGTAGTTGTCTAGAATGTCGACAATCTTAAATTCACAGGAACACAAAAGACCCTCTCGGCACGTTCACCACACCAGATGCACGCTTTTATCATGCGCATGTTGATCTAATAGGGCCTCTGCCTCCATCTAAGGGGTTCATTTTTTGCCATCATGTGTCGACCGTTTCTCGAAGCGGGCTGAGGCGATACATTTAAGCGACTGCTCGTCCGAAATAACAGCACGTGCTTCCCTTTAACGATGGGTAGCCCCGTTTGGATGCCCCACTGTTGTGGCCGCCGATCGAGGAACCCATTTTCAAGGTTCGTTTGCTTCCCTGATGATCGTATTTGGACGCAAACAAGTGAGAACTACGACGTACTATCCAGCCACAAACGGTGTGACCAAGCGTTTTCATAGACAACTGAAAACAGCCTTAGGAGCTTGTGCAAACCCGAAATGGCACGAGACCTTTCCTTTTGTCTTGTTAGGAATTCGCAGTTCGGTGAAAGCCGACCTGCGTTCAACGCCGAACGAGTTGTTATTGAGGTGTCCTCTTCGGTTGCCGGGGGAACCGGCTGCACCACAACCTTCGCAGCTTTTTAACTATTCCGACTACACCCAACGCGTAACTCGGCATATGCGTGACCTGCACACAGCATCAACTTAAGAACAGAACATACCCGTGTATATGCCTAAGGAGCTACCCACGTGCACACACCTCTTCTTGCGTATGAACGGCACACGGCACTCGCTTTAGGCTTCTTATTCAGGCCCGCATCGTGTTTCAGAGCGAAAATAAAAGTGTTATATCATCGAACTTAAGGGTAAACGGGGAACAGTTTCCACAGATAGACAAAAACCCGGATTTCATGGGAGTGAAGACGCCATTAGATTCAGCCTAACCATGTTCAGCGCCTACCGTCATACCCACATCCGGGTCTACAGCATCATCAAGCTTGAATCAAACAAACCACGAAACCCCGGTAACATGATAAGTGTTGTCACTTTCTATTGAATCAGAGTGACTGATCGGTGTGTGTTTGTACAGTTAGACTGTGTATTCCGTGTGTTGGCTACTAGGGCATTCTTTCCCTTTCCCACCCGTGTAGGTCCAGTCCCTGTGCATCTTGTTTATCCATACTTTCTAATTCAACATGCAACGTGATGAGAAAGGCAGTGGTCGGTGGGGCTTGCCCTACTGTTTAACGCTGTACGATGATGATGATGATGATGCTGCGGTCGGGTGGTGCGAAGAGTCGTACGTTTTGTAGACATCGTTTCTGTTATACTCAGGCGTAAAATTTTATTTCTGTCACTGTTTTTCTAAGAAAAGAACGAGAAGAACACTCTTTTAGTTGTTTGTGCACATCAAGCCTTTAAGGACGACCATTCATGCACCCGTTTTCGTTTTTTCTCTCGCTTCTTGAGTTTTTTTGTAGGAAAGTATTCTTCTGTCAACAATTTACCTATCTGCGACAGGCATGGGTGTGTGGAGAAGAGAGACCATTCTCATCCCACCGTCTGTACGCGTGTGAAGGTTTTGGCCCGCTTAGCCTTTTTCTGGCAACCCCGATCAGCATTTATACTGACGGGTAACCCCGACCAGTGTTTATACTGACAGGCAACCCGCTGTGACGGCACTGAACACCCGATATGTTCATCTGCCGTAAATATCAGGGCAGCTATCGAACCATAAAGCAATCCTGCAGACAAACAATGTACCGTTCCGAATCTCCAACGCATGATAAACTATTGGTTTTCCGTATTCTGTTTTTAATACCATTTTTTGTGGAGGGTTTTAACTGCGTCACTTCAGAAGAAACGAACACCGTCACAACCTGACACTTCGAAGACATCTCCCTGTCTTTTAGGGGGAAGGTTGTGTGGTGACATTGCATTTCTTTTCGGTAGTCATCATATTTATTGCCGCCACATGTATAAACATCGTTTTATCATCAAGCTGTGCCTGGTTTGACCGCCAATATGACACACGCTCTTGTGTCTTCCTTGATCGTTTCTCGCTCTGAACTCTTTGCACTGCAGGTTCGCATAAACATCGCTGTGGCTCGACTTTGTTTTTCCTAACTGTTGGCGAAGCATCATTGGATTCGTGACTAGTCATCTACGGCGTCCGTATGCTATTCGTCTCGTTAGCCCCGCGCGCTATAAGGGCCTTGATATCCTCCTGAAGGACAAACTCATCTGCATTTGACAAGTTCCTAGGGCTAACGTTCCCTCCTTGAACCTTTTAACCATTTCGACCAGCGTCTGCTATTCCTCGAGTTTTCCTCGCTAAACTTGTCTTGTTATGCTCCACACCAAAAAATCAAAATGCAAAACACAAAAACCTGCTTTTGCATTTTCGTCTGCTCTGGTGTATAGATGCTGCGCTTTCGTTGTACTTTTTATTGTATGCGATTATGCTTGCTCCTGAGCGCAATATCCATGTTGCATTACTGGTTACTCTAGACCTCTATCTGTGCTACAACCTGTCCCGGCAGTCGACCCTTGACTTTCAGCTCTCTTGGTTTAGGGGAACGACTATTACAGACAAAAAGGAACCTCAAGAGCCGGAAGAACTAGGCTCCAGCCTTGAACTCGTGTACTACTTCAGGAAATTTGATGTGATCGCACGCTAGATCTTAAGATCATCCGCAAACATGAGACACGGCGACTGGAAAATCGCCGGTAGCTCACTGACATAGGCCAGGAAAAGCAACCGGCCCAGAACCGATCCTGGTGTCACTCCACTGGTAGCCACTTGCCATGCCGAACTACAGTCGGAATTCCCGCTCAGGAATAATGATAGTACCAGAGTACACGCCCTGGCGCTTCGTAAGGTACATTCTACCGGCTACCGGCCATCTATCGATTGCCAAGGAGAGTGACCAGTCTCTGGAACGCTCTACCGACCGAAGTGATGGAAGAGGAAGCCGAGACACTGTTCAATAGGAAACTGGATCAGACCCTGAAGGATTATTGGCGGAGCACCGAGTCAACAGAGTACGATGCGATGGGGCTCATTAGGGATGACTTCCCACTGCCCTTTACCTGGATACTGATTGTGCTACTCGCAATGCGAGGATCCCCCCTTAAAATAGTCATTGATCCACAAAACCAAGGGATCTACAACACCGAGAGATTTGAGCTTACCTATTACACGGTTGTGTGGAACTTCGTCAGAGGCCCTGCGAAGACCAACAGCGGTTACGTCCGCGGAGTGTCCCTCGACCTTCAGTTCAGTTCAGTTCAGTTCAGTTCAGTTTGCACAGGACAGGTAATGGCCACGGTCAATCGATCTACCAGAATACCTTTGATGGTACGCACACCAGTTACGCACCCACCACTGCCGAGTGTATTTCGTCGAATCCTCGCACATCAACTGCGAGAGACATTATGCATCGTGAGCGTTCACTGAGACTGTATGCAATGAGCGAACAAGTCTATTAAAACATACTCCAGAAAGACTACAGTGCTACCCGTCATCCATCTAGTTGTTATACTCAAGGCTCACTACGAGGAAATATCTCGTACCACTTGCGATCTAGGGCACCTTTGAGGGATCGTGCGGTCTGCAGATCTACCTTTCCACCAGGCAGACCGTTCAGACTGTTTACAACCCTGTTGCTGAAGAAGTGCGATCTAGCCATCAACCTAGCTTGGGCTTTCATCAGTTTCATTTCATGTCCCCTTTTTATGGAATCTACGGCCACTTGGAATAGAATATCTGGTCTAGGGCCAGAAAAGCCCTTAATCACCTTGAACGTTTCTATGAGATCCCCTCAAATTCTCCGCCTTTCCAACGGGAAAAGATTCGGGTCACAGAGTCTCTGCTCGTAAGTCTTACCTCTCTGCCCTTCAACCATTCGCGTGGTGAGACGTTGGACTTTTTCTAGGCAGGCGGCATCGTTTTCGTGGAAGGGTGACCAAGCCTGCACGCTACCTTCTAAGTGAGGTCGTACTATGGCCATGTAAATAGTTACGAATACCTCCGGCTGCCGGCAAGACAAAGCTGGTCGAAGTCTAAAGAGCTCCCCATGAGCCTTTTGTGTAGCAGCGTTGCACTGTTCCGACCACTTGAAGTCACTGTTCATGATGACCCCAAGGCACTTAGCCTTATTGACCGCCCCTGGTGAACAACAGGCTCTCTGTTGTCCTTGACAACAAATGGCTTTTTCAGCGTTCAGAGGTAAGTCCCATTTGCATGCTCAGTTCAGGACGGTACCTATTTCCCTAACCAGGTCCGCCCTACCCTCAGATCCAACAATATTCACATCATCCGCGAAAATAAAGTTGGGTGATTGAAGAGTGGATGCCAGGTCATTAATAAATAACAAGAATAGGACCGGGTCTAGGACGGACCCCTGAGGTACACCACTGGTGACGTTCACCAAACTGGAGCACCGGCCCCCCACTTTGACGTAAAACGTCCTGTGGGAGAGAAAGTCCTCCAGCCACCTAAATACTAGCCCACCTATGCCGAACGTCTCTATCTTGCATGGCAAAAGACGATGATTAACAGAGTCGAACGCCTTGCTAAAGTCCAGGTAGCATACCTCAACCTCCTTACCTTCGTCCAGCCGTCGAGTTACTTCATCTAAGAAGCACAGGAGATTGGTCAGACAAGATCTATTTTTCAGGAATCCATGCTGCGCCGGACTTAACATGGATTGCTCCAGTAGGTGCTGGCAGATATGGGCACGGATGATCTTCTCCAGGACTTTACATGGGATGCTAGTTAGGCTTACCAGCCTGTAGTTCTGTACAGCCGACTTAGGCCCACTCTTATGTATTGCCACGACTGCCGCGACTTTCCAGTCCTAAGGCAGCTTACCCTGGTCCAACATGGATCTGTATAGCCTGCATACCGATGGAGCTATGATATCCGCCAACCGCTTGATGATAGCTGGATGAATGCCATCTGGGCCCGTTGACTTGTGGATGTTTAGCTCCTGTAGGTACTTACGCACGCTTTCCTCTGAGGGGTTTAGCTCGTTTAACTAAGTAGAAGGATGCACCAGAGTCAGATCTACTCGTACCCCACTATCCATTCTATGTACACTACCAAAGTATTCCCCCAGGGCGTCTGCTTTGCCCTGGTCGTCAGTCACAATACCATAGTCTCTAGTGGATAGCGGACCTACGGCATTTCTTGTTCAGCCTTTAGACTGAACATAGCTGTAGAATTTTTTCGGCTGTTGTCTTACAGACTGGGCCAATTTGAGCTCAAATTCCGCTTGGAAGTTCTCAGAAGGCTTACAGTCTCGTTTCTCAGCTTTGTATAGCGGTTCCAGGCTAGCTGACTGCCGAAAGCTTTGTACTGGTTCCAGCTGCGGTTTCTACGTTTGATGGCCTTGGCTATTGCAGCCTTCCAGCACATGGGTTTGTCCTCCCCATTCCTTCGTTCTAAGGGTGCGTACTTTTCCCGTAGGGCAGTCAGGGATCCCTTTATGGCCTGCCAGCGCTCCTCGACAGCAGCCTCCTCTGTCGTGCCCAGGTCAAACCCATCGCGCCATTACGAAGCCTATCTATGTCCATACTACCAAAATGTCTGACGAGCCTCGAAGGTACCTTGGGTTGCAGCATGCGTAGGACGATTTTGACACACACGTGGTCACTCTTGCCCGGCGGTGCACAATAATGCAGTCTAGACACATAGTTGGGGAAGTTCGGTATAGCTAGATCCAGCAGGGTGGAACGCATGCAGTCCTATATCTGGTGTTTTCCCTAATATGCTGGTGTAACGCATTTGCATGAAGCCATTCTAAGTAGGCTTGCTCCCCCGATCCCGGCACGCAGACCTCAGCCACCCAGTCGATGTGCGGAAGATTGAAGTCACCCACTATGAGGGTATTTTGTGCGTCCTTAACTAGTTCAATCAAAGTCCGCGGTAAACAAAAGTCCTGCTCGTAGTAAGTGCTTGGTGCCCTGTAGAGACACAACGTTAACCCTTCTGCCTGAAAGGATGATCGTAACGGCGCATAACCGGATATTGCGAGTGCACATCTTGGTCTGAGGCTCAAGGTGGTTTTGTACCCGACTTAACGAGAATGGCCACACCAAAGCCAAGGCAATCTTGCTCTCGATACTGCCTATAGACTGCAAAACCGCCATTTATTGGGCCTGGCACATGGTCTTCTTCAGTTCAGTTCGGCTCAGTTCAGTTTGCACAGGACTAAGCGTGGCTAGAGCCAATCGTGTGTCCAGATAGTTGTGTTGTCGGCGCGCTTCCGTAGCTCCCAACATTGCGTGATTTTCTTTTCCTGAAAGGCAGAAATTTTGTGCAGTATCAGCCCTGGCAGAGAAAGGTGGAAACAGTGATTGAATTGCGTCTGACCCTAAAAGCTGCTTAACATAACTCGGGGTATACTGCCACCCAACATAGGTCTACTGCTTTCTTAAAAGCCTTCACTGTTGTGGTATTTATGACCTCTTCCGGGAGCTTATTCCAATAGAGTACCACTCTATTCGACAAGTACTTCGCCCTAATTTGGAGCTTCGAATGCTTCATTTGTAATCTAAGGCTGTGCCCTCTTGTACCTCTCTCGGGGATCAGAGAGAAAAGGTCTTCTCGTCTTATTCCTGGCAGTCCCTTCATTACCTTGAAGGTTTCTATCAAATTCCCGCGAATGCTCCTTCTTTTCATCGAGAACAGATCCAGAGCACGGAGACGCTCTGTGTAGCTAAACCCCCCTTGCCCAGCCACCATTCTAGTGGCTGTCCCTTGCACTTTCCCCGGACTGTCTATATCCTTCTGGAATTACGACGCCCAGGCCTGCACGCAGTACTCCATATGCGGCTTAATTATGGCCTGATATATCGGAACGAAAATCTCCGGCTCTCTACACGACATAATGGATCTAGCTCGAAAAAATTCTCTTCTGGCCATATTGGCTGCTGCGGTTCACTGCTTCGACGGCTTAAAGCTGTTGTCCATTATAACGCCCAAGTCTTTCACCTGCGAGACCGCTTGCAGCGAACCCACACCATTCTCACTAGCTCCTGTATTTGTGGTCAAGCATTGGCGCTTGGTGAGGTTCAGTGGAAGGTCCCATTTGCGTGACCAGTTTTGTACTGCTAACACGTCAAGTTCTATATCTACTCCAGCTATCTTGACGTCATCGACAAAAATAAAGGTGGGGTTTGTAAGTCCACGTGCTAGGTCATTGATGAAGATGAGGAAGAGCAGAGGGCCGAGCACCTAGCCCTGTAGCACCCCACTTGTTACACTTTCCGGTTTTGAGACATGATTACCCAACTTAACACTACAAGTTCGCCCTGCTAAAAAACCATTTATCCATTGTCTTGCCTTTCCAACAATTCCCATAGACTGCAGTTCGACGTCCAGAAATCTGTGGTTCACAGAATCAAACGCCTTGCTGAAGTCCAAGTAGCAGACCGCGATCGATTGCCCTTTGTCCAGGCGCTTGGTTACCTCAGCGAGGAACAGCAGGAGATTCGTCAGACAGGATCGTCCTACCACGATTTTTGGATGAATCTCGTCTGGACCTGCTGCTTTATTTCTATTCAACGTTTGCAACTCCGCGTACACTTGTTCTTCTCCTACAGTAAGTTCGGGTATTGGAGGCGCCTGTGGGCCCTCCATTCTTTCCTCCAAATTATTTTCTGGTCCATATATGCTCTTGAAGAATGCCAAGAGTATGTCACTCTCGCCCTCATCGGCTAGAGTTAGCCGTCCCTGTGCTCCTTCCAAGGTTGCTACGCTTTCTCTCATACGTTTGTGAGGTTGCACTTAGGCGTAGAATCGCTTTAGGTTTGTACGGACCGACGCAGCTAACCGACGCTCGAAGGCATATTTCTCCACTCTTTGGACCGCTTGAGCTCTGTTCCTAGCCATCTCATAGCTGTTCCATGCCCCCTGAGTTTTGTACAGATTATACGCCGTCCATCGTTGCCTACGAATAACTATAGCCTTGCGGACTTTTGGCTTCCACCATGGGGGTTGATTTCTACTGCTGGTCACCATCAGGAGTGCAAACTCCTCTGTAAGTACGAGTAACCCCGTCTTGATAACCTCCCAACTTTCCTCTACGGAGGCGCTTGTGTGTCTCGGCGTCCACTGAACTTCCTCCGCCGCCCTCTTTAGCTCACCTATATTGATTCTCACATAGTACCGACGCAACACGATTTCCTTCGGCGCCCTGCTTAGTCTTAGTGTGACCCTTAGGACTACATGATCACTTTTTCCAAGTGACTCTTCCCACTTAATTTCCTTAACGTACAGATGGTGCTGCGTTATGATTAAATCGAGGAGAGACCGGTGCTGCAAACCTCTGTGTCGAGTGGCCCGCGTCACATGCTGCGTGAGTGCATGTAACTTGACCCAATGCAGAAGCTTGTCGCCCGTTGATCCCCTTGGTGCGATCCCGCTTTCCCAGTTAATTTCGGGTAGGTTGAGATCCCCTAATAAGTTGAACTCATTTGTCTGTGCCAGCACCGCGTCCAGCACTTGCAAGAGCTCAACGTCTTCCTCATCTGCCGCTAGCGGTGCCCTGTAGATACAGATAATGCATACTGTTCGCACCTCGATTCCGATAAAGCAGGATATGGCCTGTACATGACAGGAGACCAGGTTGAACGGAGCCTCCCAATGGCCTATGTCGGTCCGTATTATAAGTGATACTCTGCTCCCTGCCTTCTGTTCGTTCTATCCCGTCTGTAGGCAGCGTATCCCTGAAAGCACGTGTCAGTATCCGGCTTTATCCAAGTTTCCGTCAATGCAACGACATCAGACTCTGCGATCCTAGTCGTCAACTCCCCTCTTTTTCCCGGGAGAATGTAGGTGTTGGTGTACCATACTGACGGTTCCCTGGTCCTTGCTACTGACTTCATTGCTAATTTTACGGCTAGGGTACCCTCGGGCGCAATCTCCGTGGTGATGCCCCTTTTTCCTCTAAAGGTGTCGGCGGTGCAGCATCTTGAATATCAAGTGAGGCTCTGAGTTTCGTGGCTTTTTCTTCTCCACCGGTCGACCCGGTGTCGGGCTCAACATGCACAGCGGACGTTCCCCCTTTTGAGTCGCCATACCGATTGTAACGACCGGTCGTGGAAAATCCCCCTAAACCGTTGCAGTTCCATGCTTTTCTTAACATCACTCACCTGCCCACACTATTGATGTGTCTTCACGCACTGTTTGTTTTTATGGACCAACTGTTGTTTGTTCGCGCCCAGAGCGCTTCTTTGTCATATCTTTGTTCTGGACCTGCGTGACGCATGCGCTCCTTGCTCGCACGCCGCAATCGGGTTTCTCGCTTGTTCAGTCCTTGTGTTCTAATTATTGACGTTTGTATCTTTTTGGTGTCATTGTTCATTCAATAATCTAGTATCGTAGAATATCACGGATAATCGTCTTTTGATTTCGGGATCCATTTTGAATTTGGCTACGCATTGTTCAAACGTGAGCTACACCGATGGCCCGGGATGGTCTTGCGACCACCCCAGCCCAAATTTTTTCCTCGGCTTTTCCCTTTGATACCTCCAACTTCGCTGTTTGCACCAAAGGGAACGTCTGGGGCGTCTCCTTTAGAATCGGGCTGGCTGGCTGCACGTTCTCAACAACAACCGGACTGAGTGCCCTGTGAGTCCCCTTCTTTTTGTCTTTTGAACTTCCTGAACTTTGGCTTTCCGTTTACCGGCGCCTGAAGCCACCTTCGGGACCTGACTTACTCCTTGGGCTTTAGGGGTTGACTCCCCAAGAGGAGTCATCTCCAGTTTCGCTATACGTAGATTTGGTCGCTCCAGATCAGGTGTGTCCGTCCTCAGCGAGACTATGGCATTACCCGGTTTGACGAATGCTGGGCTGTTAGGTGCCCTAACTATTCCCTGCGTGCTGCCTTCAACTGCTCCCGCCCTGGACAGCAGCATATCTCTCCGGTAGACACTGTGGAACAAAACTACTAGGGGTCGTGGCGGCGCTGGCTGTGTTCCACTCCATAGTCCTATTTGATGGCACTTGACTGTTGGTGTCGTAGGAGGTAGGCCAGCCATCCGTAGAATCTCGGTCACACGCCGGTGGTTTTCATCCTTCCTGTTTCTACCTTCTATTACGATATTAGCCCTAAGGTTATGAAGTAGCCGTCTTCTACTTCTGTCTGCCACGCTCCACGAGTTGCACTTCAACACCTAGGCGTTTAACCTGCCCCTTGGGGGATTCTAATTCCGTCAGGAGGCTTTTTTCCGTATTGGTGAATCCTGCTACCTCTTTGCTTTTTTACTCTTTTGCTTGTGCTGGCTTTTATATTTTTCTGATCTGGCCCCTAGTTTTCCCTTCCCCTTGAGTTAAGAATCGAACTCGCTCTCTCTATTTTTGGTTCCAGATTCTTGTTTCTGTCCCCTTTCCCTAGTTTGCCTCAAATTATGCGCGAGCGCTCTCTTGCAAACGCGAAGAAGTGGGAGCATATGCACTTGGGAGATGCGTACTTGATGTACAGCTCAAAGTCTTCCTCTTACAGCTTGGAACACTTTTGATGATACCAAATGCAACAGTGGTCGCATTGAATTATCTCGTCTTGCACCAGGTCCGTGCATTCGTTTTTCCCTAAGCTTACTGCCCGATCATTAGGATCAACATCTGTTCCATTCATTTCCGCAGTGATGGTCGAGTTTGTTTGAAAATACCTCCTCGAACACCAGTGGGATAACGACACAACTTTTAAAACGGACACAAACGGTACACTAAAGCAAGTGCTGCAAACCCGCACACTACAAAAGTTCCACAAAAGAGGTACACTAGAAAAAGCGCCACAAAAAGATGTTATCCGGCATCAGTTGCACTGACACCAACAAAAAACACCAAAAAGGACAAAAAAAGTGTAACCAGTTTTTGAAGAGAATAAACTGTTCTGAAGAGAATGAAATCTTCGAAAAGCACGCTTACGGAATACTCATTACGAAACGATAACTTGGGAAAAAATAACGTGTGTTATTCCACCAACAAAGCACGACTAGTAAATTTCTGTTGAATCTGGTTAACCAAACTAACGAACGAATTGTCTTCATCCAGGAAGAAAACCTGACCAATCGCGATAGAATGGATGTCGCTTCGACGAAATTGGCCGCTATCACCACACCTTTGATCTCCAGTTCTACTTCCGTAGGAGGTTTTAATTCAAACACGGGCCAGTCCTGTTTGGGCAAGTGCAGGAAGTTTGGCCCTCTCGTCCACGTGTCTAGTTGCCTGAAGTTGGTCACACCTCAGGAGCACAGATCGGCTGGATTATCGCCAGACCTGATGTAATTCCACTGGTTCATGGCTGATTCATCGTGGATAATCGTGAGCCGGTTAGCAACGGAAGTAATCAACCGGCTCCGGACGTTGTTAATGAAGTAAAGTACTATCGTTGAGTCCGTCCAAAAGCTAACCGACCAAATGTGGAGGTCGAAACATCTCTTCACAGCTTGCACCGCCCCGACTGCTAACACGACTGCGCTGAGTTCAAGGCGTGGGATCGAGACCTACTTCAGTGGAGCAAAGTGGGCTTTAGCGAACAGGGTCCCCATAGTATATTGTTCATCTCCTGTGCACCATCGTCTGTACACCACAGCTCCATAACCGACTTCGGATGCATCGGAAAAGGCACGTAGTTCTCCAGTTCACGTTGTATGGCCAGGAGTCAAACATCGTGGAATCCTCATGTCCCCCAATTTCTCCAAGGCGTTCAAAAATTCTTCCCAGTCCAGCCGGTCCTTTCGGTCCAGTGGCTGGTTCCAATTGACTTTCTTACGGCACAGCCGCTGCAGCAAGATCTTTCCGGGTAGCAGCCAGGGAGAGACGAAACCGAGCGGGTCGACCAGACTAGAGACAGCGGATAGTATACCTCGACGGGTTATTGGCAACTCGAGAACGTTTAGCTCCAAAACAAATTCGTCCGTTTCCGCGTCCCATTTTATCCCTAAAAAGCTTTCGGTAAGGAGTGGAGAGCAGTACAAATCTCTTACTCTTTCGGCCTTCTCGTGATACGGAATGACCTCGAGCTCTTCTGGGGCGTTCGACATCCATTTTGTTAGATGGAAGAGGCCCTCTTCCAGCAATCTTGTCAGGCCTCTGTACTGCTCTAGAGCTGATTCTACATCATCGAATGACCCAAGGTAGTCGTCGACGTAGAAATTTCTGCTGACGCTATCTACCACCGACCGATGAACCAGATCTCTATGTTTGTTCGCAGCTTCCCGAAGGGCGTAGTTCGCACAGAACGGTGACGATGTGGCTCCGAAGGGGTGGACGATCATCCTATAATTCACCACTGCGTTATCCCGTTCGCTCTCTTCCCACCACAGGAAACGCAACGCATCTCGTTCTCCTACCGGTATTTTCACCTGATGAAACATTTCCCTGATGTCGGCAGACAAGGCCACTTTACCCACTGTGAAACGGCACAAAACCTCGATTAGTGGTGTGGTCCAATCATGTCCTTGTACGAGGCGATGTTTAACGACTTGCCCTGAAACTTGGCTGCACAGTCGAAAACCACCCGCAGCTTTTTGGATTTCTTGGGGTTGATAAGCGGGTGGTGAGGCAGATACCAGGTACCTCTTTTGCCGTCTGTGTTGGCAGGCACCTTTTCAACGTAACCGAGAGCTTCGTTTTGATTCATTAATTCCGAGTATCGTTACCACAGATCCTGGTCTTGAAAGGAGCGTCCCTTCGGTCGTAGTAAACGCTGTAGAACATAATTTCTGTTGTCAGTCCACGGTCGTCAGGTGTGCGCCATAGGAAGGAACCTCGAACTGTTTTTTGAGGCCTCTAGTGCCTCGCCGCATCGTTTGTAGAGCGAAGTGATCCTCCTGAGACAACGATGGTCTTTCGTCTCCAGTGTCATGAAACTCCTTTTCATACAGCCGCTGCAGATGGCACTCTATGCGGTCCGTTTCGGCGGACAAATAATTCACGAAACCACGTCCAGCCACTGGACCGTATAGCATCCATTCCAGAGCCGTGAGTACGGCACAAGGTGCCTGGCGATCGTCCACTCTCTGGTCAAGTACCCAATGCGCCTCTGGCACGTCGCAGCCGATGAGGAGATCCACTTCATTATCTTCCCAGTCTACAACGGTTACATCCTGCAGGCGCGGCCACCCAGTCAAGATTGCGTTGACCGACCTTGGTGCTCGCGTGGGGAGATCAGCTAATGTGAATGCTTCCGCTCATTCGATTTGCTCGTTAGTGTCTAGAGGGATGAGTTGCAACCTCAACCGGCCGGCAGTCATTACCTATGTTCCGCCCACCGTGCTCACTGCCAACGACGTCGCATCTTTACAGAGTCGGTGTTTGTCGGCAAACCGCTCTTTTGCTACAGTAGTGTCAGATCCACTATCGACGAAAGCCAACTCTTTGACCACCCCCGTTGGAGTCACTACTCCCACGGCCACTACGCCTAAACGTACCGGTTTACTGGCAGACCGCGACGTTGAACAAATAACACTGGGCTTGATACTCGCTTCGGATAAGGTCACTCTAGCCTGGTGTAGCAATCGGTGGTGTCTGCCCGTGCAGCCTTCGTAACCGCATCGGTTCCTTGTCCCACAAGCTGCCACCCGGTGCGTGGTGTTAAGACGAATAAAACATGCTCCTGCCATCCTCGCCATTCCCCACCGTTCGTCTATTGTGGCTTTGCCGAACTTGGGGCATTCTGGTAGTCCATGGCTAGCACCACAGTATCTGCAGTTTGGTTGCGCCGTGGTATCGCATAGAATGGCATGTGTATTGGTCCAAGGTTGGTATTTTGGATGTTCCCGTGCAGGGGTCTGAGCTTGGCTGGTACTGGGCTTGTTTACCCGATTGCTGTCCCGGATGAGTCCGCCGAACCTGCCGTCAGCTATCTTCGTTTGCCTGCCCAAGTATTTGATCAGGACTTCGAAGTTAGCTTCCCTGTCGCTTCGGCTTATCCATTCCGCTTCTTCCGCCCACGGACCTTGTAGTTCGGGCGAAAGGTGACGGACTATGTTTTCCAAAGTGTGCGTTGCATCTAGGTCAGCCTGTAACCCAAATCGTCGAGGGCCACTGCGCAATTCTCCATCTTGATCACCAGGTCGGCCATTGTGTAGTCGTCGCCCTAGGTTCTGTTTGCCTCTACCATCACGCCCCCTATTAGGCTACGGGCTACTTTGAAAGGCTGGCCAAACAGGTCCCTTAGAATCTTCCTTGCTTGAGTGTAACCTTGTTCCGGGTAGAGCATGGTACACCCGTCGATAGCTCCCCTTGCTCGGCCTCGACAGTAGTGAGTCAGACAGAGAAGCCTTTGCCCAGGGTCGGTTACCTTATTTTCGACGAACGTCTCGAACTGCTTGAGGAACTTGCAGTATTGTTCAGCTCGCCCGTCAAAAGCCGTTGGTTCCACTCTTGGCAAATCAATCGATGGTGTTTTGTAGTCGGCGATCGGCGTGGGGTTCCCAATCTTATTGCACCCTGATCTATCGGAGGTGTCGTAGTCGTTGGTCTCATGCTCGCGTTCTTTCTGTGTACACTTCTCTCCTGCTTCCTGGGCCTGTTGTCTAGCCGACAGTAACTGTGGTTCTAGGTCCAGTATTCTCAGCCTATATAAATCAACATCCTTACGATCCACATTGCCCTCAGTAACACATGAACTAGCACTGAGAGGACTAGGCGATCTAACATGAACTAAAGAATCAAAGGCATCCAAAACCTCCCAAGAGACTTACCGTATTAATTCCTATCCAGATTCCAATGTTTTCGATCATTTTCTTGGAATTTTGCTTGTTTTTCTCGTTCCAAATTGATCTATTCAGCATTGAAAAACACGTCTGAACAGCGCGTAGCCAAATTCAAAATGGATCCCGAAATCAAAAGACGATTATCCGTGATATTCTACGATACTAGATTATTGAATGAACAATGACACCAAAAAGATACAAACGTCAATAATTAGAACACAAGGACTGAACAAGCGAGAAACCCGATTGCGGCGTGCGAGCAAGGAGCGCATGCGTCACGCAGGTCCAGAACAAAGATATGACAAAGAAGCGCTCTGGGCGCGAACAAACAACAGTTGGTCCATAAAAACAAACAGTGCGTGAAGACACATCAATAGTGTGGGCAGGTGAGTGATGTTAAGAAAAGCATGGAACTGCAACGGTTTAGGGGGATTTTCCACGACCGGTCGTTACAATCGGTATGGCGACTCAAAAGGGGGAACGTCCGCTGTGCATGTTGAGCCCGACACCGGGTCGACCGGTGGAGAAGAAAAAGCCACGAAACTCAGAGCCTCACTTGATATTCAAGATGCTGCACCGCCGACACCTTTAGAGGAAAAAGGGGCATCACCACGGAGATTGCGCCCGAGGGTACCCTAGCCGTAAAATTAGCAATGAAGTCAGTAGCAAGGACCAGGGAACCGTCAGTATGGTACACCAACACCTACATTCTCCCGGGAAAAAGAGGGGAGTTGACGACTAGGATCGCAGAGTCTGATGTCGTTGCATTGACGGAAACTTGGATAAAGCCGGATACTGACACGTGCTTTCAGGGATACGCTGCCTACAGACGGGATAGAACGAACAGAAGGCAGGGAGCAGAGTATCACTTATAATACGGACCGACATAAGCCATTGGGAGGCTCCGTTCAACCTGGTCTCCGGTCATGTACAGGCCATATCCTGCTTTATCGGAATCGAGGTGCGAACAGTATGCATTATCTGTATCTACAGGGCACCGCTAGCGGCAGATGAGGAAGACGTTGAGCTCTTGCAAGTGCTGGACGCGGTGCTGGCACAGACAAATGAGTTCAACTTATTAGGGGATCTCAACCTACCCGAAATTAACTGGGAAAGCGGGATCGCACCAAGGGGATCAACGGGCGACAAGCTTCTGCATTGGGTCAAGTTACATGCACTCACGCAGCATGTGACGCGGGCCACTAGACAAAGAGGTGTGCAGCACCCGTCTCACCTCGATTTAATCATAACGCAGCACCATCTGTACGTTAAGGAAATTAAGTGGGAAGAGTCACTTGGAAAAAGTGATCATGTAGTCCTAAGGGTCACACTAAGACTAAGCAGGGCGCCGAAGGAAATCGTGTTGCGTCGGTACTATGTGAGAATCAATATAGGTGAGCTAAAGAGGGCGGCGGAGGAAGTTCAGTGGACGCCGAGACACACAAGCGCCTCCGTAGAGGAAAGTTGGGAGGTTATCAAGACGGGGTTACTCGTACTTACAGAGGAGTTTGCACTCCTGATGGTGACCAGCAGTAGAAATCAACCCCCATGGTGGAAGCCAAAAGTCCGCAAGGCTATAGTTATTCGTAGGCAACGATGGACGGCGTATAATCTGTACAAAACTCAGGGGGCATGGAACAGCTATGAGATGGCTAGGAACAGAGCTCAAGCGGTCCAAAGAGTGGAGAAATATGCCTTCGAGCGTCGGTTAGCTGCGTCGGTCCGTACAAACCTAAAGCGATTCTACGCCTAAGTGCAACCTCACAAACGTATGAGAGAAAG
The DNA here is from genome assembly GCA_948099385.1 of Fasciola hepatica. NCBI lineage: Eukaryota > Metazoa > Platyhelminthes > Trematoda > Plagiorchiida > Fasciolidae > Fasciola > Fasciola hepatica. The sequence continues at coordinate 1,276,461 of CANUEZ040000119.1, forward strand.
CGTAGCAACCTTGGAAGGAGCACAGGGACGGCTAACTCTAGCCGATGAGGGCGAGAGTGACATACTCTTGGCATTCTTCAAGAGCATATATGGACCAGAAAATAATTTGGAGGAAAGAATGGAGGGCCCACAGGCGCCTCCAATACCCGAACTTACTGTAGGAGAAGAACAAGTGTACGCGGAGTTGCAAACGTTGAATAGAAATAAAGCAGCAGGTCCAGACGAGATTCATCCAAAAATCGTGGTAGGACGATCCTGTCTGACGAATCTCCTGCTGTTCCTCGCTGAGGTAACCAAGCGCCTGGACAAAGGGCAATCGATCGCGGTCTGCTACTTGGACTTCAGCAAGGCGTTTGATTCTGTGAACCACAGATTTCTGGACGTCGAACTGCAGTCTATGGGAATTGTTGGAAAGGCAAGACAATGGATAAATGGTTTTTTAGCAGGGCGAACTTGTAGTGTTAAGTTGGGTAATCATGTCTCAAAACCGGAAAGTGTAACAAGTGGGGTGCTACAGGGCTAGGTGCTCGGCCCTCTGCTCTTCCTCATCTTCATCAATGACCTAGCACGTGGACTTACAAACCCCACCTTTATTTTTGTCGATGACGTCAAGATAGCTGGAGTAGATATAGAACTTGACGTGTTAGCAGTACAAAACTGGTCACGCAAATGGGACCTTCCACTGAACCTCACCAAGCGCCAATGCTTGACCACAAATACAGGGGCTAGTGAGAATGGTGTGGGTTCGCTGCAAGCGGTCTCGCAGGTGAAAGACTTGGGCGTTATAATGGACAACAGCTTTAAGCCGTCGAAGCAGTGAACCGCAGCAGCCAATATGGCCAGGAGAGAATTTTTTCGAGCTAGATCCATTATGTCGTGTAGAGAGCCGGAGATTTTCGTTCCGATATATCAGGCCATAATTAAGCCGCATATGGAGTACTGCGTGCAGGCCTGGGCGTCGTAATTCCAGAAGGATATAGACAGTCCGGGGAAAGTGCAAGGGACAGCCACTAGAATGGTGGCTGGGCAAGGGGGGTTTAGTTACACAGAGCGTCTCCGTGCTCTGGATCTGTTCTCGATGAAAAGAAGGAGCATTCGCGGGAATTTGATAGAAACCTTCAAGGTAATGAAGGGACTGCCAGGAATAAGACGAGAAGACCTTTTCTCTCTGATCCCCGAGAGAGGTACAAGAGGGCACAGCCTTAGATTACAAATGAAGCATTCGAAGCTCCAAATTAGGGCGAAGTACTTGTCGAATAGAGTGGTACTCTATTGGAATAAGCTCCCGGAAGAGGTCATAAATACCACAACAGTGAAGGCTTTTAAGAAAGCAGTAGACCTATGTTGGGTGGCAGTATACCCCGAGTTATGTTAAGCAGCTTTTAGGGTCAGACGCAATTCAATCACTGTTTCCACCTTTCTCTGCCAGGGCTGATACTGCACAAAATTTCTGCCTTTCAGGAAAAGAAAATCACGCAATGTTGGGAGCTACGGAAGCGCGCCGACAACACAACTATCTGGACACACGATTGGCTCCAGCCACGCTTAGTCCTGTGCAAACTGAACTGAACTGAACTGAACTGAACTGAACTGATCTATATAAACGATCTACCGACAGCCCTTCCTGCGAACATTGCCATGTACGGAGATGATGTAACCCTCTGGAGTTCAAGCGTTGAAGACCTGCAAATTGCAGTTTATGAAACAAAACGCTGGTCCGAGGATTGGAACCTCCCAGTTAATGATGACAAATGCGTGAGCATGTCTTCCGGCAGAGAGACTGGTCACACGTTTTCCATTAATGGAGCAGCCACTCTGCCAAGGGTTGACCGACACAAGGTGCTCGGTTTCTGGTTAGATTGTAACTTATCCTTCTCTCATCATCACGAACTTGCGAGCAAGTCTGCCTTTCGAGTTCTAAACATGATTCGAAGGTCCTTCCCGCGCATATCTAAGGATGATTTCCTCATAATTTTCGGCACTTATATCCGACCTCTGCTGGAGTACGGTAGTCAGATAGTGCACTCTGGTCTTGTCCGAGACCGTGAGATCCTAGAAAGGGTTCAGCGGGCCTCCACCAAGGCAGTAAGTGGTCTATCCCATCTACCTTATCCCGTCCGCCTCTCACTCCTCAACCTCTATCCCCTTGACGTAAGACGCGTAAGAGGTGATCTGTTTTTGATGTTTCACCTTTTTGAAACAGGTCAAAGCGATTACTTCTTCTCCGTCTGTCCAGCCTCCTCTCTCCGTGGTCACAGCAGAAAAGTTTTCAAACCGAGGCCACGCACTTCACTAAGGATTAACTTTTTTAGCTATAGGGTTATTACCATGTGGAATGCACTTCCGGAAGATATTGTTCTCTCGCAGGACAAAACTATCTTCAAGAAAAAGCTAGACCTCTACCTGGGTTTCTCCCAATAATTCCCTTTGTCAAAAAACAAACAAACAAAATAGTTGTCTTTTATCGCATATATGCTCATGAATGCCGCACCCCCACTCAGCTTAAGGCACTGTCCACAGTGTGACACTGAATGAGGTTATATGTATCTTGTTTTCGCTGCCACCCCCGCCCCCCCCCCCGCTTCTTTTTACTCTCGTTTCAGCTCGGTGAATCCGACAGAAGATCGAAGATTTCCTAAAGAACCGGGACAATTGGGCTCAAAGCCTCGAACCCGTGTAGTACTTCAAGACTTCAAGACAACTGTACTGAACTGAACTGAACTGAACTGAACTGAAGGTCGAGGGACACTCCGCGGACGTAACCGCTGTTGGTCTTCGCAGGGCCTCTGACGAAGTTCCACACAACCGTGTAATAGGTAAGCTCAAATCTCTCGGTGTTGTAGATCCCTTGGTTTTGTGGATCAATGACTATTTTAAGGGGGGATCCTCGCATTGCGAGTAGCACAATCAGTATCCAGGTAAAGGGCAGTGGGAAGTCATCCCTAATGAGCCCCATCGCATCGTACTCTGTTGACTCGGTGCTCCGCCAATAATCCTTCAGGGTCTGATCCAGTTTCCTATTGAACAGTGTCTCGGCTTCCTCTTCCATCACTTCGGTCGGTAGAGCGTTCCAGAGACTGGTCACTCTCCTTGGCAATCGATAGATGGCCGGTAGCCGGTAGAATGTACCTTACGAAGCGCCAGGGCGTGTACTCTGGTACTATCATTATTCCTGAGCGGGAATTCCGACTGTAGTTCGGCATGGCAAGTGGCTACCAGTGGAGTGACACCAGGATCGGTTCTGGGCCGGTTGCTTTTCCTGGCCTATGTCAGTGAGCTACCGGCGATTTTCCAGTCGCCGTGTCTCATGTTTGCGGATGATCTTAAGATCTAGCGTGCGATCACATCAAATTTCCTGAAGTAGTACACGAGTTCAAGGCTGGAGCCTAGTTCTTCCGGCTCTTGAGGTTCCTTTTTGTCTGTAATAGTCGTTCCCCTAAACCAAGAGAGCTGAAAGTCAAGGGTCGACTGCCGGGACAGGTTGTAGCACAGATAGAGGTCTAGAGTAACCAGTAATGCAACATGGATATTGCGCTCAGGAGCAAGCATAATCGCATACAATAAAAAGTACAACGAAAGCGCAGCATCTATACACCAGAGCAGACGAAAATGCAAAAGCAGGTTTTTGTGTTTTGCATTTTGATTTTTTGGTGTGGAGCATAACAAGACAAGTTTAGCGAGGAAAACTCGAGGAATAGCAGACGCTGGTCGAAATGGTTAAAAGGTTCAAGGAGGGAACGTTAGCCCTAGGAACTTGTCAAATGCAGATGAGCTTGTCCTTCAGGAGGATATCAAGGCCCTTATAGCGCGCGGGGCTAACGAGACGAATAGCATACGGACGCCGTAGATGACTAGTCACGAATCCAATGATGCTTCGCCAACAGTTAGGAAAAACAAAGTCGAGCCACAGCGATGTTTATGCGAACCTGCAGTGCAAAGAGTTCAGAGCGAGAAACGATCAAGGAAGACACAAGAGCGTGTGTCATATTGGCGGTCAAACCAGGCACAGCTTGATGATAAAACGATGTTTATACATGTGGCGGCAATAAATATGATGACTACCGAAAAGAAATGCAATGTCACCACACAACCTTCCCCCTAAAAGACAGGGAGATGTCTTCGAAGTGTCAGGTTGTGACGGTGTTCGTTTCTTCTGAAGTGACGCAGTTAAAACCCTCCACAAAAAATGGTATTAAAAACAGAATACGGAAAACCAATAGTTTATCATGCGTTGGAGATTCGGAATGGTACATTGTTTGTCTGCAGGATTGCTTTATGGTTCGATAGCTGCCCTGATATTTACGGCAGATGAACATATCGGGTGTTCAGTGCCGTCACAGCGGGTTGCCTGTCAGTATAAACACTGGTCGGGGTTACCCGTCAGTATAAATGCTGATCGGGGTTGCCAGAAAAAGGCTAAGCGGGCCAAAACCTTCACACGCGTACAGACGGTGGGATGAGAATGGTCTCTCTTCTCCACACACCCATGCCTGTCGCAGATAGGTAAATTGTTGACAGAAGAATACTTTCCTACAAAAAAACTCAAGAAGCGAGAGAAAAAACGAAAACGGGTGCATGAATGGTCGTCCTTAAAGGCTTGATGTGCACAAACAACTAAAAGAGTGTTCTTCTCGTTCTTTTCTTAGAAAAACAGTGACAGAAATAAAATTTTACGCCTGAGTATAACAGAAACGATGTCTACAAAACGTACGACTCTTCGCACCACCCGACCGCAGCATCATCATCATCATCATCGTACAGCGTTAAACAGTAGGGCAAGCCCCACCGACCACTGCCTTTCTCATCACGTTGCATGTTGAATTAGAAAGTATGGATAAACAAGATGCACAGGGACTGGACCTACACGGGTGGGAAAGGGAAAGAATGCCCTAGTAGCCAACACACGGAATACACAGTCTAACTGTACAAACACACACCGATCAGTCACTCTGATTCAATAGAAAGTGACAACACTTATCATGTTACCGGGGTTTCGTGGTTTGTTTGATTCAAGCTTGATGATGCTGTAGACCCGGATGTGGGTATGACGGTAGGCGCTGAACATGGTTAGGCTGAATCTAATGGCGTCTTCACTCCCATGAAATCCGGGTTTTTGTCTATCTGTGGAAACTGTTCCCCGTTTACCCTTAAGTTCGATGATATAACACTTTTATTTTCGCTCTGAAACACGATGCGGGCCTGAATAAGAAGCCTAAAGCGAGTGCCGTGTGCCGTTCATACGCAAGAAGAGGTGTGTGCACGTGGGTAGCTCCTTAGGCATATACACGGGTATGTTCTGTTCTTAAGTTGATGCTGTGTGCAGGTCACGCATATGCCGAGTTACGCGTTGGGTGTAGTCGGAATAGTTAAAAAGCTGCGAAGGTTGTGGTGCAGCCGGTTCCCCCGGCAACCGAAGAGGACACCTCAATAACAACTCGTTCGGCGTTGAACGCAGGTCGGCTTTCACCGAACTGCGAATTCCTAACAAGACAAAAGGAAAGGTCTCGTGCCATTTCGGGTTTGCACAAGCTCCTAAGGCTGTTTTCAGTTGTCTATGAAAATGCTTGGTCACACCGTTTGTGGCTGGATAGTACGTCGTAGTTCTCACTTGTTTGCGTCCAAATACGATCATCAGGGAAGCAAACGAACCTTGAAAATGGGTTCCTCGATCGGCGGCCACAACAGTGGGGCATCCAAACGGGGCTACCCATCGTTAAAGGGAAGCACGTGCTGTTATTTCGGACGAGCAGTCGCTTAAATGTATCGCCTCAGCCCGCTTCGAGAAACGGTCGACACATGATGGCAAAAAATGAACCCCTTAGATGGAGGCAGAGGCCCTATTAGATCAACATGCGCATGATAAAAGCGTGCATCTGGTGTGGTGAACGTGCCGAGAGGGTCTTTTGTGTTCCTGTGAATTTAAGATTGTCGACATTCTAGACAACTACGTGCCCCTTCACTTATATTCTTACTTATTTTTGGCCACAGGAAACGCTCAGTCACGAGTTAAGCGAAGGCTCGTATGTCGGGGTGGGACAATCCGTGCGGTGTCCTAAAGACGTCCTTCGTGAACGCAAATGGCGCCAGTGGGTGGGGAGTACTCTGCAACACGTCGCACAAGACCGTGCTTTTCGATGAATTGAGTGGAGCTGTTTCGAGTTGGATAGAGCTACTATGAAGCTGCTCAACTTCTGGATCATGTACTTGCGTTCCCGTAATGGCTGCTAAGTCAATGCCCTTGGTTGGTGTAATGAAATAAATGCTAGAAAGCGCATCTGCCACGGGATTAAGCTCACCTGAGATGTGTCGTATATCCTCTGAGAACTGAGTGATATAATCTAGGTGACGGGATTCCCTGGGCGAGTACCGGCCTGTAGCTGACCGCGCAGCAAAGATGATTGGCTTGTGGTCCGTAAAGGCGATGGATTGTCCACCTTCCAGCGCGTGCCGGAAATGACGGATAGCCAAGTAAAGTGCTAGAAGTTCCCTAACGAATGTACTTAACCTGGATTCGACCAGCTGCGGACGTTTAGAGAAAAATGCTATAGGTTGTCACGTGCTTTGTACTCGTTGTAGAACAGCACCAACAGCTAAGTCTGAAGCATCAATTGATAGTGCCATGGGAGCGTTTAGTAACTGATGTGCAGCGGCGGTCATGTTGGAGATAGCCTGTCTTAGTTCGTGTACTGCGGAATGAGCATCCTCGGGAAATTCGAATGTTTTGGTCTTACCGCGTAGTAAATCTGTGAGAGGTTACATCAACTGCGAACACTTAGGAACAAAACCACGGTGGAAGTTGGCGAAACCGTCGGATCGTCGGAGCGCTCTGAAAGGTAAAGGTTCAGGATAATCGCCTACTGTTTATCTTTCACGGGTGAAACGTCTGTGGCTGATATCTCATGGCCAAAGAAAGTAATAGCCTTCAGATGCCTCAGTATGGTCGGGGTGGGTGTCTCAGGCTCCAAGATGGCTACTCGTCCTGAATGCCCCTCGAAATACTCCCAAGTGACCGTGCGTCTAACAAAGCCTCTGCTGAGGAAGTCCTACTCACTGCTTTCTCGTGGCGGAGGTATTCCCACTAAAGTGAGAGGACAAAAGCAAACGCCCGGTGCTCTCCACTGGGTTTGCTGACTAATAGTCAGTCTAGAAGAGATAGCTAAACGCTGATTCCAAACTAACTACGGGTGGCATATGAGGCGTACAGAATTATGCTCACAGGCAGCTGTGGCGGAGAGGTGCACCGGACACCCAGGATGTTTGGCCTCATCCAAAGGGCGTACGAACTGAGCAACCAGTCACCGGCCCCCAGTGAGTTACGGACCGCGCGTTTCGTCCCTCTGCCTTGCGGGTTAAGCTTTGGATAGCTAAAGGCTCCGGCTGTGGATCCCTAAGAAAACCACCTGCTTTGACTTGGGCAACCTGGCAATATCGTGCCCACAAACAAATCATGGACTCGGACTATCCACCTCTTCCTCCCCGATTGTACCATGTTTTGTTTGGCACAGTCTGAAACCAGACGGGTGTGAAGTATATATATATATATATATATATATATATATATATATATATATATATATATATATATATATATATATATATATATATATATATATAGGAAAATAATACTTTCTTAGCCAAATGAACGTTTCACAGCGTTGATAGTTGCTCCATGTTGAGACAAACGTTTAAGAAGTGTTCATCACTGCACAATAAGCCACACCCTGCTTTGTTTAATCTGGAAAGAAAACGATTCCCAGCCGACTGGGGAACCTCAGTTGTGCTTCCTCTCCCAAAGAAAGGCGACTGGACTGTGTGGGCAAACTACCGTGACATCAGTTAAATTGACGTGGTCGCCAAAATATTCCCCGTGCTTTTGTTGAACCGCTTCTCGGCGGTTTAGGGCGCGCGCACACGCCCCAATTAAGGAGGCTTCCACCGTGGCAGAGGATGCGTTGACCAAATATTCACCCTCCGACGAGTATTAGAACATCGGTACAAGTTTCAGCAATCGACTGCAGCTTGTTTCATTGATTTTCGAGCTGCCTTTGACTCAGTTCACAGAGAATCTTCATAGACTACATTACAAGCGGATAGAATGCCCCAGAAGCTTCTCAGTCTCATGAGGTCATACTGCATAAGTACCCGCGCGAGAATACACACCTACAGAGAGCAGTCCAATGACTTCTCCCTCAACTCCGGTGTTAGGCAAGACTGTCCCCTGTCCGCAGTGCTGTTCAACTGCACCATCGATTAGACAATGCGTTAGGCGCTCACTAATGCTTTCCTCTCTGATCTAGAATTCGCAGACGGCATCGTCATCCTTGAAGATAGCCCAACTGCCTTACAGCCGGTTCTTAGTCGCGTAGAATGTTTTGCAAAATTCATGGGACTATAGATCAATATGTCGAAGACCAAGATCCTTTAAACATGCACTGCACAGTCCATTCTCCCGATATACTTGGACGGCGAACAAATGAAACACGTCCCGGCGTTCAAGTATGTGGGCTCTACGATTTTTCCAAACGGCCAATCCAAAAATGATGTCAAGTTACGCATTTCTAAGGCCAGGTCTGTGTTTTTTCAGCTTCGCAATGCACACTGGGCGCGAAACGAAATCAGCCTCCGCACCAAAGTCCGCGTCTTCCGGGTCGCTATCCGTCCAATACTGACCTACGGCTGCGAGACGTGGCCACTACGCGTCGAGGACATCAGAAAGCTGGAAGTGTTTGACTATTGGTGTCTGCGACGGATAATGAAAGTGGCTTGGCGCGAAAAGCTTTCAAACGAGACAATAAAACAACGGTGCTTTGACATCGTACAGTTGTCAGTGTTCCTCCAACGGTGACGATTGCAGTGGTTTGGACATGTCCTACGATTTCCAGACACAGAGACCTCAAAACAGTGTCTCGCTCCTGCTCCATGCCCAGGATGGCACTGTCGCCTTGGAAGACAGCTAAAAACAAGGGTCAACACTATCAAATCGGGCTTTGAGGGATTAGGACTCTAGGCTGTCTACGGCGCTCACAACTGGAAGCAGAACTGGATTTCTCTGTGTCCAGGTCTTGCATCCGATCGCCGCTCATGGGCTGGTGCCATTCGGGACATGAATAAAGCCGGTTCATCCTTTTGCAGGAGCTAGTGGCATATAAGTAGAAGTACGTGCTCGTCAAAGATTGCGCTAGCGACTAAGATGTCACCTAAGTAATTGTGAACCCCTTCTGAGCCATGACAGACCTGATCTATAAATCGCTGGATTGTTTGAGCCGCATTGCGAAGACCGAGAAACTCAGGTAGACCGAGCGGTGTGATTACAGCTGTCTTTGGTATGTCACTAGGTTTATCATAAACTTGATTGTATGCGAGAACGAAATCTGTGACTAAAATTCTTGCAGCCGCCTAAACTTGTCGTGAGGTCTTGGATATGTGGAATTGTATAGCGATCGGGCGTGGTGCCATGTTTAGTGCCCGATAATCACAAGGTAACCAATCGTCAACGAACGTTTTTGGTACCATATGTAGTGGAGAAGCCCACGGGCTTGAAGATGGCCTGATAATACCGTGATCCAGCATGTGCTGAATGTCGGCTTTGACTATTTTTTAGTTTGTCGGGTGCTACGCGCCTGGCGCGGCAATGACCCGGTGAACCAACTGTGACTGTATGGTGTTGTACGTTGGTTGACACATGTGGTAGCACTTTGGTAGGCTGAAATAGTCAAGGAAACTCGTGAAGGGGCTTCTGGTAGCGGTCGGTAGCAACAGGAATGACGAGGACTGGAGGGATCGATGACCCCATTGACGGTGTGCCGTTAGTTGGGACGTTGGTAGTTTATACATAGGAAAGCTTCATTGAACGTGCAGAGACAGTGACGCCAAATTTTCGAAAAAAGTAGTCGAATTTGGATCTGCGTCGAACCGTTCAGGACGTAGGTAGTGTTCCATTTTGAGACGGTGTGTATGTCAAATAGATTGATACGCGTATGATTACGAAATCCGAATGGTTGAGGCAGGCAGAAAACAGAGGCCTAGAATTTAGGCTTTGTTTGACGTACAACTGAACGGTGGGATCTGAGAACAGTAAAGCGGAAATTAAGCAGAACAACAGCAGTAAAACTAAGGTAGATAGAAAACAGTAAATGAGCATGACAGTAGGCAAATGTGCCGATTGCACGCTCTCGTGATTTGCTGTTAATAGGGGATAGAAGCTGTTGCAGCGGTCGTGCTCGTTCTGGATCCGGTTTGCTTATTCCTCTGTAAACCTCAGAACCGAGTAGCGTAAGATGCGAGTACGAATGATACTGTTTTCGTCGTTGAGTGTGATACCATATTTCGAGCAACCTTGAGGAAGTCGTGCAACTTCAGATCGTGTTTTTGTTCGGTTGTGTCGCAAACCACTAGGTTATCCACGTAGGTGAATGTACCAGACGGCTCACTTTCATTGATGCTATCAGTAGTATGTTGGGAGCAAGCCACTTCATTTGTAACACGGAAGAGAATGCAGTAGAACTGTTACAACTTACCGCAAGCTTCAAAAGCTTTATATATCCTTTCGTCAGCACGGATAAGGATCTAATGACAAGCACTTGTCAGATCATGCTGAAGACTTCGTGTTCGGAGATTTTCGCGACCAAGTCGCCAATCCGTGGAGATGGATATGCATCGAGGAAGGTGTATCGATTGGTAGTTTGATCATAGTCGATTACCATACGACGTTTACGGTGATCAGTAGAGGTTATTGAGACCTGCGCTCTTCATGGGTAATTAAACGGTTCGACGATTCCAGACTGCAACATCCGTTTGACTTCAGATTCGATAAAGGCTACATGTTGCACTGAAATGACGTCTTGACTTCATGGCGATTGGTTTTCAGTTAGGTGCCAAGTGGTCAAAGGGAAGTTGCAGGTTTATGTGGGCCGAAAGACAACAGATAGTAAAGAGAGGCTTACTTCCAAAAAAGGGAATCTTTAAAGTTTCGTGTAATTTAAGAATATCATGACCGAGGAGCACGTCCGTGCACAAGTCTAGACGGACAGAGAGTTTGATGTGATGGTAACGATGGTCTTTAAACTGAATAGAAGAGTAACTAGAAAAACGTGTGAAAGCTCTGAGGAAATGATTGGCCAATGGTGTTTATTAACAACAGATTTGGAGATATAACTCAGCGAACTGCGTGTGTCAATAAGAGCATGTACGGGGATGTTATTGACTTCTATGTTAACTACAGCATTAGCGAGACAGGATGGAACAGTGGCGATGGTGACTGCGGATAAAAGCGAATTGGTTGTCAAGGGAACATGTTGCCACGATAAAGTTTCCACCTGAGACACAGGTCGAATTACTCTCTAGAAGCGTCCTTTTTTACCACGAGATTTACACAACGCTTCTCGGGCTGGATAATTTTTTCTAGGGCGTCGAGCGTGAAACAGCATATGCTTATCTTGTAGTTGACAGTACATGTCGAGCAAAGATAGCAAAGATAGACCACCGATGTTTACGTAGTATCGCTAAGATCGGGTGGATTAGCCGAGTAGGCAATAGTAAGGTCAGAAATCGAGTATTCGGTACCAATTCGGAGAACGTTTTTTGTCACAGCGTATCTAGCTTAGTAGACTACTTTGGTTGGGGCACGTGTTACGTATGGCAAACACACGTCTACCGTACCGTGTCCTATTCTCCGTTCCTCCTAGGGAGTGGAATAAGTCACGTAGAGGTCAACAGATGACGTGGCAGCGAGAAATGAGAAAATGTACAGCGAACTTAGGAAAAGTAAGTGCTTCACGTCTTCGTGGTTGGGGTCTAAAAGATCCGTCTACCAGTTGGCTGGAGACACTGAGGGATATGGCAACGAACCGCGAACAGTGGCGATCGTGTTGTCACTTTCTATTGAATCAGAATGACTGCTCGATGTGCGTTTGTACAGTAAGACTGTGTATTCCGTGTGTTGGCTACTAGGGCATTCTTTCCCTTTCCCACCCGTGTAGGTCCAGTCCCTGTGCATCTTGTTTATCCATACTTTCTAATTCAACATGCAACGTGATGAGAAAGGCAGTGGTCGGTGGGGCTTGCCCTACTGTTTAACGCTGTACGATCATGATGATGATGATGATGAGCGAAGATAGCACTTTTTTGGTTGTACGTACAAACTTTCCAGAGTATTTATAGCCTTCTCGTAATCCTGACAATCCGCATTGTGTCTGTAGACAGACAAAGCGATGAAGTTCGTCAGAGTGGAGTAGATCAACAGCAGTGGAAAAGTTACCTAAGGTTTTCTTCCAATGAATCCAGTTGTCCGATGCGTCTTGCGAGTGAGGACCAAAGTCGAAGCAATCATTTCGAAGTATACGTTCCATATTCAAACTGATTAAATTGTGACGAACGATTACAAACAAACACGCACAGGTGAGATGAATATAAAAGTCGGGATGGCCGTTTATAGACTGTCATCAGTTTTGAATGAGATTATGCAGCTGAAATGGAATCAGAGAACTATTAGTAAAAATGTGAGTGAAAAAAATGATGAAACAAAAGTGTTTAGTTTATCAGAGTGTTCCAACCATCTTAGCCTGGCGATCTTCAGTGTTTCATTTAGTGATTTGGTTCGTGAACCTGACTCTCCGCTAAACCTCGGTGTTGCCTATGCGGTGTTCTCACCATATTCGACCAGTGCTATCAGAAACATCGGTGTTTAGATACTGCCAATCTTCGTATATCCTCCACTCGCAGTGGTCATGTTTCTGAATTATACAGAACCACGAACCTGACGGCTGCAGCGTACACTCGACCCTTGGTGGGTAAACGCATGTCATGTCGACGCCACAGATGACTCAGATTGGCAAATGCCAAACGAGCCTTTTGTATACGCAAAGACACTTCGTCCGATATCCGACTGCTTGGTGAAATGCGGCTGCTCAGATAACAGAACTTATCTTCCAGGTCTGTGGTTTCTCCAGATACTGAAAGGTCTGGTGCTAGAGCAACCCAGCACTGCACCGTTATCTTGCACTTCGAAGGTACAAAACGCATACCGAACATTGTTACGCAGTTATCCAAACCGTCTAGAGAAGCTTGCAACTTGCCTGGATCTTCACCTAGAAGAACAGTGTCGTCCGCATATTCAAGGTCTAACACTTTTCCACCTTGAAAAATTTCAATGCCACCGCCATAAGCTGACAAAGTGCGGTTTCTAGGACCATATCAGTCACGAAGTTCAAGAAAAAAGAACTCAGGTGAAAGAGCACCGCAAGCCCGAATTCGGCTTCGGCTATTCATGTAAAGGAGCTTTACGATTAAAATGAATTTCTCTGATTGACCTTTCAACAAGAGGCAGCACCAGAGGACTGTGCGGTCAGCTGAATCGAAGGCCGCTGTGAGACCAAGACAAAGGAGGATAGTGGGCCTATAGAAGGTGTGCTTATGTTCTAAAATTTGTCGGAGAGTGGAGATATGATCAACACAACCTCAACCAGGTCTTAACCCAGCTTGGTTCTCGCGCGAGCAGTTGATAAGCGGTGGATAATAATACCAGCAAACAACCTAGATGCGATGCTAACCAGACTTATTCCCCTGTGGTTTTCACAGGAGGACCCGTCACCCATCTTATAAATTGGTACGATCACCGATTTACACCAACTCTTGGAACTGGTTCCCTGTCCTATACCAAACGGAGGAGTTTCGTCAACTCCAGTAACAATGTTGAGCCACCGTCTTTGAAAATAGACAGAGGCGACCCATTCGGTCCAGCGGGCTTATATCGTTTTAGGTAGCCTATCTTATAAAGAACCTTCGTTTCTAACGGAGGACTGGTATCTACAACCTGAGCAGGAGCTGTGGTGCTACTTAGCAAGCCTGTTGTGGATAAAAGCCAGTTAAACTGCTTCTCGGAATACTCCGCCCAATGAAATAGACGACGTTCCCAAGTATGAACCAGTGAGTCGTTCGCCTCTTTGATCAGCCCACCAACGGTTAGTTTTCTGGGACCGGTATTTCTGATTAGACGGAAGAGCCGCGGCCGTTGCCAATCGCTGCAACTTTTTCCATCTCCCTACACTTCGTATCCGAGGTGACTTTGGACCAGATCTACGCGCAGAGCGCTCTGTTTGCGAACATGATCTCACGCGGGGACATCTACTATCACAATAAGCAGCAATCAGTGGGCCTCTCTCTCTCTCTGTATATATATATATATATATATATATATATATATATATATATATATATATATATATATATATATATATATATATATAATCACCCGACTGGTTGCAGACTGTGCCAAACAAAACATGGTACATCATCATGATCGTACAGCGTTAAACAGTAGGGCAAGCCCCACCGACCACTGCCTTTCTCATCACGTTGCATGTTGAATTAGAAAGTATGGATAAACAAGATGCACAGGGACTGGACCTACACGGGTGGGAAAGGGAAAGAATGCCCTAGTAGCCAACACACGGAATACACAGTCTTACTGTACAAACGCACATCGAGCAGTCATTCTGATTCAATAGAAAGTGACAACACGATCGCCACTGTTCGCGGTTCGTTGCCATATCCCTCAGTGTCTCCAGCCAACTGGTAGACGGATCTTTTAGACCCCAACCACGAAGACGTGAAGCACTTACTTTTCCTAAGTTCGCTGTACATTTTCTCATTTCTCGCTGCCACGTCATCTGTTGACCTCTACGTCGAGACTCCATCACGACGAGACTGCACCTTGACGTAGTGTGATGGCTTGCGCGCCTCTATGACCCAAAGAGCTATACAGGATGGCTTCCTTAAGCCGGAGATGCAATCATACCTGACAGGTCAATGGGTAGAGGTCAGACAAAGTTCAGTCTCCTGGTCCTCCAGGTTGGGGGTTGATTTGAGCTGGAAACTCTGTCGGAAAAACCAGTGGAAGAATAATTGATCCAAGCAAATGGGCTTCCATAAAGCCATCCCGCTGCCTTGCGGATAGGTTCTTGTCAGAACTAAAGGCTTTGGATGAGGACCCTAATCGCTCTCCTGCTTTGTGGCTGGACACCCTAGCAGTACCCGTCCAACATCTCCCATGAACCGCACGATTACAAAGAATTCCATACTGCATCGGTCGTCGCACAGGCTAATCAGGACCGCGCTGCTCATTGCATCGAGCGGGGTGGGCAGTGATAAGTGTGCTACTGCTCAGAGTTCCCTCTCTGTTATTCAACCTTTGTCTTCTGTCTCTAACCATCCCTCTTTGCCCCATCTATCCACCCACAATGCTCCCACTGATAACACGGTCGATACTCGCAACGATTCACTGTCAAACAGTGTCGGGAATAATCCTCTGTCTGGTAACTCACATTTTCTCAAGCCTCGTCAGCCTCTGAATCTCGGCTCCTTCAACGTGCGTACACTCATGCAGGCCGGTCAGCAGGCGTGCCTAGCCCTCACAATGAACTCTCTGAAGATTGATGTTTGCTGCTTAAGCGAAACGCGTATCCAGGATTCGAGCAGTGTAATTCAACTAACTGCTCCTGGTATCTCATCGAGGTATATTCTGCGCACCTCAGGAGACGAAGCAGCTAGAGCTGTGGGTCAACGTGGTGTAGGACTTGTCTTGACTGACAAGGCTGAGGCTGCCCTATTAGACTGGATCCCTGTTAACAGTCGTTTATGTGCTGTGAGACTCCAAGGGTCAGCCGGCGTTCGAAAGGACAGTTGTGTTAAACGCAATTTGTTCGTGATCTCGGCGTACGCCCCAACGGGCTGCAGCTCAGACTTGCAGAAAGATGAGTTCTATGATGCCCTCGCCACTCTCGTTCGCAGCAGTAAAGGTTCCGACATTGTAGTGCTAGCTGGTGACTTCAATGCACAAGTTGGCAAACTTAGTGCGTCAGAAGCCTGTTTAGGTGGGCGTTGTGCTTTACCCACTGAGCGTACAGATAACGGGGATAGGCTTCTCCAATTTTGTGCAGACAATCGATTGTTCTTGTCTAGCACTAATTTCCGACACAGCTCGCGTCGCACAGCGACATGGCGCTCTAACTCTACAGGTACTTTGAGTCAAATTGACCATATCGCCGTAAGCTACCGATGGCGCAGTTCTGTTCAGAACAGTAGATCTTACTGGTCCACGTACGTAGAGTCAGATCATGCATTAGTTTTAATGCGATTATCTCTCCAGCTCCATGGCCATCGTCGCAAACCGCAAACCGGATTAGCCGTGCAACGTTTGTGTGATCCAGACGTTTGCACCCGGTATGAGCAGAAGTTAGCACATGAGCTAGGATCTACGACGAACAGTAATATAGATGAGCATTGGGCTCATATCAAACAAGCGATGCACTTTGCAGCAGGCCTTGCCTGTGGTCCTAGATCCGTTGTCCATCAAAGACATTGGATCTCGTAAGAGTCGCTGAGTATAAGGGAGTAAAATCGTCTGCTCTCGAACTGTAAGGAGATGAATAAGATGCGGAGAAAGCTGCAAAGACAAGTTACGCGAAGCCTTGAGAAGGATCGCGAAAATTGGTGGGTCAATGTAGCCGAAGAAATGGAAGTGGCAGCTGCTTCAGGTAACAGTCAAAGACTGTTCAAACTTATTCGTGACACCGGTGGACGGCGCACCCAGGTCAGTGAAACGATTCGCGATAGAAATGGAGAACCCATCCATAGTGAACAGCAAAGGCTTGACCGTTGGTCCGAATACTTCAAGGAACAGTTTAGCTGGCCGCGCGCTAGTGTGGTTACTTCCGTGTCAACAACTGCTACTCCTCTGGCGATATCACTTGAGCCCCCATCGGAAGTAGAAGTAGAGTCATGTATTCGATTACTAAGGCGGGGGAAAGCGGCAGGTCCCGACGAACTTCCTCCAGTTCTTTTCAAACTGGGTGGTGAGGTATTGATAAAATCACTAACCGCCTTGCTCCGTAACATTTGGAACGCGGAGCGTATTCCGTTAATATGGAGCGAGTCATTGATTGTTCCCATCTTCAAGAAGGGAATACGCAATGACTGCAGTAATCATCGTGGGATTAGCTTAATCCCGATGGTCGCCAAAGTATTAGCTTCGATTTTGCTGCACCGTCTTACACCGGCTCGCGAGAGGAATGTCCGCGAACAGCAGGCAGGATTCCGCCCAGGTCGAGGATGCATCGACCATATTTTTACTCTTCGCCGACTACTTGAAACGCGTCACACGCACCGCCGACCAACAATAATGCTTTTCTTAGACCTGAAAGGCGCCTTCGATTCAGTTGATCGAACATCGCTTTTCAGTACTCTTCATCGAAAAGGCATGCCCCAGAAAATCGGGAACCTACTGAAATCATTGTATTCTCATACTTCTGGCAGCGTTAGAGTTTACGGTGAACTATCCGGTCGGTTCGAAACGACCAGTGGTGTTCGACAGGGATGTCCTGTCTCCATTCCTTTTTAACTTCGTCATGGACGAAATAATGGAGAGTGCTTTGCAAAATCTTCAGGATGTAGGCGTCGAACTAGGAGATAGTGAAAAGCTATGTGACCTAGATTACGCAGACGACGTTGTCTGCTTGTTCGAATCCACGGAACATGCTCAGCGTGCGCTAGATAATCTCGCAAGAGCTGTAGCTCCATTCGGCATGCGTTTTGCACCTTCAAAGTGCAAGGTGATGTTACAAGACTGGACGTCAACGATTCCGAGCTTGATGCTCGATGGGGAGGTGCTGGCAGTTGTCGATCACTTCACCTACCTCGGTAGCTGCGTTACGACGGATGGGAGCACAGTAGTAGAGGTGAGTACGCGGATATCCAAAGCTCGAGCGGCGTACGCTGGACTGAAGCACTTGTGGCGCCGATCCGATATTTCACTGAAGTTGAAAGGTCGTGTATACTGTGCCACTGTGCGTTCAGTTTTGTTGTATGGTTGCGAAACTTGGAGTCTGCGTGCTGAAGATATTCGTCGTCTTGAGGTTTTCGACCATCGATGTTTACGTAGTATCGCTAGGATTGGGTGGAATAGCCGAGTAAGCAACGATGAGGTAAGAAAGCGAGTATTGGGTACTAATTCAAAGAACGTTCTGTCACAGCGTATCCAGATTAGTAGACTTCGTTGGTTGGGACACGTGTTACGTATGGCAAACACACGTCTACCGTACCGTGTCCTATTCTCCGTTCCTCCTCAGGAGTGGAAAAAACCACGGGGAGGTCAACAGATGACGTGGCAGCGAAGAATGAGAAAATGTACAGCAGACTTAGGAAAAGTAGGTGCTTCACGTCTTCGTGGTTGGGGTCCAAAAGATCCGTCTACCAGTTGGCTGGAAACACTGAAGGATATGGCTGCGAACCGCGAACAGTGGAGATCGTGTTGTCACTTTCTATCGAATCAGAATGTTTGATCGGTGTACGTTTGTACTGTTAGACTGTGTATTCCGTGTGTTGGCTACTAGGGCATTCTTTTCTTTTCCCACCCATATAGGTCCACTCCCTGTCCATCTTGTATATTCATACTTTTTAATTCAACGTGCAACATGGTGAGAAAGGCAGTGGTCAGTGGGGCTTGCCCTACTGTTTAACGCTGTACGGTCATGATGATGATGATGATGACGTGACTTATTCCACTCCCTAGGAGGAACGGAGAATAGGACATGGTACGGTAGACGTGTGTTTGCCATACGTAACACGTGCCCCAACCAAAGTAGTCTACTAAGCTAGATACGCTGTGACAAAACGTTCTCCGAATTGCTCGATTTTTGACCTCATCAATATTCATACGGCTCTTCCACCCAATCTTAGCGATACCATGTAAACATCGGTGGTCGGAAACCTCAAGACGACGAATATCTTGAGCACGCAGACTCCAAGTCTCGCAACCATACAATAAAACTGAACGCACAGTGGCACAGTATACACGATCCTTCAACTTCAGTGAAATATCAGGTCGGCGCCATAAGTGCTTCAGTCTAGCGTACGCAGCTCGAGCCTTGGATTTCCGCGTACTATCCTCTTTTACAGTGCTCCCATCCGTCGTCACGCTGCTGCTGAGGTAGGTGAAGTGGTCGACAACTGACAGCACCTCTCCATTCAGTCTTGCAACATCACCTTACACTTTGAAGGTGCAAAGCGCATGCCGAATAGAGCTACATCTCTTTAGAGTTTATCTAGTGCACGTTGAGCATGTTCCGTGGATTCGAACAAGCAGACAATGTCGTCTGCGTAATCTAGGTCACACCTCTTTCCACTATTTCTTGGTTCAACGCCTACATCTTGGAGATTTTGCAACGCACTCTCCATTATTTCGTCCATGATGAAGTTGAACAGGAATGGAGACAGGACATCCCTGTCGAACACCACTGGTCGTTTCGAACCGACCGGATAGTTCACCGTAAACTCTAACGCTGCCAGAAGTATGAGAATACAATGATTTCAGTAGGTTCCCGATTTTCTGGGGCATACCTTCTCGATGAAGAGTACTGTAAAGCGCTGCTCGATCAACTGAATCGAAGGCGCCTTTCAAGTAGTCGGAGAAGAGTAAAAATCTGGTCGATGCATCGTCGACCTAGGCGGAATCCAGCCTGCTGTTCGCGGGCATTCCTCTCGCCAGCTGGTGTAAGACGGTGCAGTAGAATCGAGGCTAATACTTTGGTGACTATCGGAATTAAGCTAATCCCGCGATGATTACTACAGTCATTGCGTATTCCTTTCTTGAAGATGGGGGCAATCAATGACTCGCTCCATATTACCAGAATACGCTCCGCGTTCCAAATGTCACGGAGCAAAGCGGTAAGTGATTTTATCAAAGCATCTCCAGCCAGTTTGAAAAGAACTGGGGGAAGTTCGTCGGGACCTGCCGCTTTCCCTCGCTTTAGTGACCGAATGCATGACTCTACTTCTACTTCCGATGGGGGCTCAAGTGATATCGCCAGAGGAGTAGCAGTTGTTGACACGGAAGTAACCACACTAGCGCGCGGCCAGCTAAACTGTTCCTTGAAGTATTCGGACCAACGGTCAAGCCTTTGCTGTTCACTATGGATGGGTTCTCCATTTCTATCGCGAATCGTTTCACTGACCTGGGTGCGCCGTCCACCGGTGTCACGAATAAGTTTGAACAGGCTCTAACTGTTACCTGGAGCAGCTGCTGTTTCCGTTTCTTCGGCTATCTTGACCCACCAGTTTTCGCGATCTTTCTTAAGGCTTTTCGTGACTTGCCTTTGCAGCTTTCTCCGCATCTTATTCATCTCCTTACAGTTCGAGAGCAGACGATTTTACTCCCTTATACTCAGCGACTCTTACGAGATCCAATGTCTTTGATGGACAACGGATCTAGGACCACAGGCAAAACCTGTTACAAAGTGCATCGCCTGTTTGATATGAGCCCAATGCTCATCTACATTACTGTTCGTCGTAGATCCCAGCTCATGTGCTAACTTCTGCTCGTAACGGGTGCGTACTTCTGGATCACACAAACGTTGCACGGTTAATCGAGTTTGCGACGATAACCATGGAGCTGGAGAGATAATCGCATTAAAACTAATGCATGATCTGACTCTACGTAAGTGGACCAGTAAGATCTACAGTTCTGAACAGAACTGCGCCACCGTTAGCTTACGGCGATATGATCAATCTGGTTTAGGGTACCTGTAGAGTTGGGGTGCCATGTCGCTGTGCGACGCGAGCTGTGTCGGAAATTGGTGCTAGACAAGAACAATCGATTGTCTGCACAAAATTGGAGAAGCCTATCCCCGTTATCTGTACGCTCAGTGGGTAAAGTACAACGCCCACCTAAACAGGCTTCTCACACATTAAGTTTGCCAACTTGTGCATTGAAGTCACCAGCTAGCAATACAATGTCAGAACCTTTACTGCTGCGAACGAGGGTGTCGAGTGTATCATAGAACTCATCTTTCTGTGCGTCTGAGCTGCAGTCCGTTGGGGCGTACGCCGAGATCACAAACAAATTGCGCTTAACACAACTATCCTTTCCAACGACAACTGGTCCGTGGAGTCCCACAGCACAGGGATCCAGTCTAAAAGAGCAGCCTCATCCTTGTCAGTCAAGACTATTCCTACGCCAAGCTGACCCGCAGCTCTAGTTACTTCGTTTCCTGAAGTGCACAGAAAATACCTCGATGAGATACCAGGATCAGTTAGTTGAATTACGCTGCTCGAATCCTGGATACGCGTTTCACTTAAGCAGCAGACATCAATCTTTAGAGGATCTATTGTGAGGACTAGGCACGCCTGCTGACCGGCCTGCATGAATGTACGCACGTTGAAGGAGCCGAGATTCAGAGGCTGACGAGGCTTGAGAAAATGTGAGTTACCAGATAGAGGATTATTCCCGACACTATTTGACAGTGAATCGTTGCGAGTATCGGCCGTGTTATCAGTGGGAGCATTATGGGTGGATAGATGGGGCTCAGAGAGGCGAATAAAGACAGAAGATGAAGGTTGAAATGAGGTACTATCGGGAGGAAGAGGTGGATAGTCCGAGTCCATGATTTGTTTGTGGGCACGATACTGCCAGGTTGCCCAAGTCAAAGCAGGTGGTTTTCTTAGGGATCCACAGCCGGAGCCTTTAGCTATCCAAAGCTTAACCCGCAAGGCAGAGGGACGAAACGCGCGGTCCGTAACTCACTGGGGGCCGGTGACTGGTTGCTCAGTTCATACGCCCTTTGGATGAGGCCAAACATCCTGGGTGTCCGGTGCACCTCTCCGCCACAGCTGCCTGTGAGCATAATTCTGTACGCCTCATATGCCACCCGTAGTTAGTTTGGAATCAGCGTTTAGCTATCTCTTCTAGACTGACTATTAGTCAGCAAACCCGGTGGAGAGCACCGGGCGTTTGCTTTTGTCCTCTCACTTTAGTGGGAATACCTCCGCCACGAGAAAGCAGTGAGTAGGACTTCCTCAGCAGAGGCTTTGTTAGACGCACGGTCACTTGGGAGTATTTCGAGGGGCATTCAGGACGAGTAGCCATCTTGGAGCCTGAGACACCCACCCCGACCATACTGAGGCATTTAGAGGCAGCCAGTGGGTCTACCGCAGGTGTACCGTTTATGTCGTGGTGGTGGTGGTGGGGGGTCGGTAACCATTCTGTCCAACGCGAAATTGGTGGAAGAGTCCAATGGCATATTTATGTATTGATGGTTGGCAGATTTTCATAATGTTTTGAGGTGATCCAAATGTGAAAGGTCTTTGGCCCCGGTGGGATTCGAACCCACGCATGGTCACCACCCTCGCTGTAGTACCGCGAGTGCTTCATAGCTGAGCTACGAGGCCACGCCGGAGGACCTTCGACTTTCTGCATATGGATCACAGTATACCCGCCCAAATAACAGTAGCACATGGCATCCACCACAGTGAACTAGCTTGTAATTTGACTGCCTACAGCAGCTGGTTGAGCACTCGCGGTACTAAAGCGAGGGTGGTGACCATGCGTGGGTTCGAATCCCGCCGGGGCCAAAGACTTTTCACATTTGGATCACCTCAAAACATTATGAAAATCTGCCAACCATCAATACATCAATACATTGTAAACATGCCCAATGCACTTAACTGGTGGAGTCCGGTTAGTACAAAGGGAAATCCTGCTGTAGGCAGTCAAATTACAAGCTAGTTCACTGTGGTGGATGCCATGTGCTACTGTAATTTGGGCGGGTATACTGTGATCCATATGCAGAAAGTCGAAGGTCCTCCTGCGTGGCCTCGTAGCTCAGCTGGTAGAGCACTCGCGGTACTAAAGCGAGGGTGGTGACCATGCGTGGGTTCGAATCCCACCGGGGCCAAAGACTTTTCACATTTGGATCACCTCAAAACATATTGGCATATTGTTCAAGCGACTACTGGGCGTATTTCTAAAGGGTTGGTGGCTTGTGACTCATCTGCGTCTACGTCACTGAACTGCGGTGATGAGGCTTACACGGAAGAGATGCTGTCTACCTGTATCATGAAGAATAAGGAATGGATGAAGTGAATGACTTTGCCGGCAAGATAATTTGTCGCTAGGTATTGATGACGACAAATCGTTCTGTTGCGCATTGATATATATTCTAAAGTAATTTTATTGTCACGCATTTTTGGTTCACACAAAACTTCCTGTCAGGGTGTCAGCTGTTATACAGGCACAACGTTTACAGAGGATTCATAACTGTCAGGGGACACCCGTGCTGCTTGAGGTTTTTTAGACAAAAAATGGTTCAGTTTACAGGACGTGTGCAGCGGCCTGCCAATTTTGTCCAGGTTCCTACACCAGGAGTTGTTTATGCTTGTCATCATGATCTTGCCGATGTATTGAAATAAATCTGGTTAATTCAGTAGTCGGGATTGTGGAACCGTCAGTTCACGCAGTTTAGTTGAGTTTGCACAAGACAGAAATAGTCGAGATCAATTGTGCGTCCAAACTTTTGTGTTGTCGGCAAGTTTCCTCGGCTCCCATCACTTTGCGTTGAGTGCTTTTTCTGAAAGGCAGAGTTCACGAGATAGTACTACCTTGACAGACACGTTTATTGACAAAAGTACCAGGGGTTCCTTACCTCACCCCCATTGCTCATAGAGCTATTCTTGGAAACGCTTTATTTCAGCGTAAATCTAATGCGTCCTTGGGAGCATCGCTTCACCTAATAGCATCCTCTGAAAGTCTGTTCTATTGAGGTACAACCCTGCGCAGAATATTGCGGGAACAGGGTATGCTTTGGTTTGGGCATGTAGGGAATATCAAATAGCAACTCGGAAACTGTGTATGATGTCGGTTGCCTTGAGATGAGACCGCGTCCTTTCCTTAGAAAACGCGTCCGTCAATTCTGTATACAATAGAAGGTTCGATCTAGGCTAAATATGCGAACTGGTTGACCAAAGGGCTGGTAAACTTGCAAGATGTGTAAGATAATTCAAAAAAGCTTTGGACAATAAATGGAATGAGATATTCTCGGAGGTAGAATATTGGAGCCAAAGACTGAAACCGGGATTTAAAGTGCCAAGTGTTGGCAACATTATAACTGGTGCGAAACGCATCACTTTATTTATGGCGAAACGCTCACGCAGTCCTGTGAAAACTGAGCTGAAATACTACCCGTAGACCTCATGTCCGTTACCCGAATACTCGGTACTCATCATCATGATCGTACAGCGTTAAACAGTAGGGCAAGCCCCACCGACCACTGCCTTTCTCATCATGTTGCATGTTGAATTAGAAAGTATGGATAAACAAGATGGACAGGAACTGGACCTACACGGGTGGGAAAGGGAAAGAATGCCCTAGTAGCCAACACACGGAATACACGGTCTTACTGTACAAACGCACATCGAGCAGTCATTCTGATTCAATAGAAAGTGACAACACGATCGCCACTGTTCGCGGTTCGTTGCCATATCCCTCAGTGTCTCCAGCCAACTGGTAGACGGATCTTTTAGACCCCAACCACGAAGACGTGAAGCACTTACTTTTCCTAAGTTCGCTGTACATTTTCTCATTTCTCGCTGCCACGTCATCTGTTGACCTCTACGTGACTTATTCCACTCCCTAGGAGGAACGGAGAATAGGACATGGTACGGTAGACGTGTGTTTGCCATACGTAACACATGCCCCAACCAACCACACGGGTACTATGTGCACACGATGAGCTGGACGATGCTTCCTAGGACCCTTAAGAGAGAGGTGGCCGGAGGAAAAAATGGTTAGTATATGTTTGTGAAGGCTTGCAAAAGCGGCGGTTAAATGACGTGTTCATGGCAGTTAACGTTTAGTTTGTCTAAAGGTCTTCCTTTTAATACATGCTTGCGCATGAGTCTACGAAAGTTAGCCTATGCGGTTGGTAATTTTCGAAATACTGTTAGAATAATCACACAAACAGATGTTCCTGTGTTTTATTCTTTTTTATTACACGATTGCTCATGAGTTCTGTGAAAAACTCCACTGAACTAATAAGGATAGCCGGCAGCCTGACCCTAAGACTTGAAGTGATGAAGAACAACATAAGGCCACAGTAGGTCAGTGAATCACTGTCTACCACCAAAGTAATCGGCGGCAGCGGGATCGGAATCTTTGGCTTCCAAGGTGGTAATCAAACGTTCTAAACTACTCGACCACCACCTTTGGGAACATTAGATTTCCTGATGGTTAATAACTACGAATAAGTTGTGCGCTGATATTCATTGAACAGACTAGGCAAATTCTCAGCCTGTAAAATATTTGCCTAAAGCAGAAAACGCTTTTACTATGGATCACAGCCAACGAGAATATTTCACTGATTACTATTTTTCTAGTTGTGAATTAACATTTTATGGAGTGCTGGAATTTTATTTCAGATTCGTTTAATACCCATCTGATGGATTCGAAGCGTGGTTCTGAAACTCCTGCTGCATCCAGCGGTGTACCACAATTATCCCGAACAGTATCGTACATTTGTGGGGGTAAGTTGATGTTCCATAGAACTTTCTCCATAAATTTCTTTAATATTTCCACTTCGTCTACGAGTTTTGTAGCCCATATATATATATATATATATATATATATATATATATATATATATATATATATATATATATATATACCTGAAGGTCTCCGGATGTGCCCTGATTCGCCGTTAATAAACAGTAACACCAATTTAATGACCCTCTGATTCATTCCAATCAACGCTTGACTTCGGCGAGAATTTGTAATCTCATTATTTCAGTATTTGTAATCTCATCCGAAAAATTTCCGTCCAGTTCATTCGGTCATTAACCTCGCACTTCTGTGCTCTGGTTTCGGTTGCTTCCTAAAAGCATCGTAGAGTCAGTGGCAAAAGGAATAGAAGCATTAGGTGAAAAAGAGCCGAAATGAAGGTAAGAAGCGGAAATAACGACAATCAAGAAGAGTTCGAATGCGACTATCCCACTGAACGCAAAGCCTAGCCATATCACTTAATGTCTCCAGACATCTGGTAGGCGGGTCGCGTGTATCCCCGCCCGGAAGTCTGACACGTCCTACTTGGCCCAGTCCACTGGTCAAGGTTTTCATACCTTTTTGCCATGTCATGGACTGATCACCTTGACCTACCTTCCAACCAACAGCGTACGCCGAGGAAGTCTATCAGTGGGCATATGTAACACACGTCCCAACCACCTTAATCTGTTTATATTCTGTGTTTGATCCAGTGGCTGACCCCTGGTCCCCAAAACCTCATGTCTAACCTCAGCATTGCTAGTACGGTGTTCCACCATATTCGGGAAATGCTACGGATACATCGATGTTCGAAAACCGAGAGTCTTCGTCTATCTTCTACCCTTAACGGCCATGTTTCTGAGCCGAATAAAAGAACAGATCTAACCGCCGCATTGTATACTCCACCCTTAACAGACAGTCGGATGTCACGCCGGGTCACAAATGGCTGAGATTAGCAAAGGCTAAACGTACCTTCTATATACGCGCAGACACTTCATCTGATATCTGTCCACCTGGTAAGATGTAACCGCCCAGGCAACAAAGCATATTCATTTCGGTTGCTCGATCATTCCCACTGAGCACACTTTGAGAACACGGATCGGCGAATAAGATCGTTTTCTGTGATTCACACTCATGCCAAAACACCACAGCATATTACGACAAGTTACGACATTGGACCAACTAGACAAATAGGAAGTGATGGAGATTAATGGTGACACAAAAGGGGGAAGAAACAATTGTAACCTGGATGTAAGTAGTTTGGGATTGTATCTGAATGACAGGACAAAATTTCCCTGGAGCACACGACCGGTTTCGCGGTTATTGCCGCTCATCAGGTATGCGTACCCGGTACTTTTCCGACCAATCACCCTTATACTTGAGTACTCCACAGTTAGTTTACAGCTGTAGTCTCATTTGAATCTAATGGAGCGTGCATGGACGGGGAGTCTATTTTTGGAATCACACGGTGATTCTTCGAAAGTTAGCCGTGTTAACCGACGAATTAACTTTGGAAGAATCACCGTGTGATTCTAAAAATGGACTCTCCGTCTATGCACGCTCCATTCAATGCAAATGAGATTACAGCTGTAATCCAGGCTTAAGTCAAGACCGAATGTGGATTATTGCTCATGTATTGTGTCAGTTCTCATCTGGTCTATGGCATGTTGTAGGGTGGACCAGGGCAGCCTAAGAGCACACATTGTTTTCGAGCACACAGGAGGTTTATGTGGACGGATGCCAACGGCCTCAGCTGTGACCAGGATGCGACATTTTGCTGGTCTTGATTGTCGACCAAGATCGTTTAGGCTATCTAGGGAAGCTTGCAACTTACTTGGAACTTCACTCAAAAGAACAATATTGTCCGCGTATTCCAAGTCAGACAGTTTACTGCCTGAGCTAAGATCGATGCCACTATTCCCATACGAGGATAGGACTACCTCAAGAATCAGTTCAATTACAAAATTGAAGAGAAAAGGCAAAAGAGAGCAACCCCGACGAACACCACTTTCTGTGGTGAACTCGGATGAAAGATCGCCATAAGCATGAACTCGGCTTTGGCTTTTTGCATACAAGCATTGGAAAACAGAAATAAATTGTTCTGGTACACCTTTCAATAAGAAGCAGCGCCACAGAACTGTGCGGTCGATTGAGTCGATTGCTGCTTTCAGACTAAAAAGAGAGATTGTAAGCCTACCTAAGATGTTTCTACGCTCTAAGATTTGTCGAAGAGTAAAGATGTGGACGATACAATCCCGACCGGGTCTGAAACCGGCTTGTTTCGCACGCGTACACCTTTCGCAGGCACTGGATAATCGGTGAAGAATAGGCCCAGTGAACAGTTTGGACGTGATACTTACCAAGCTAATTCCTCTGTGGTTTTCACAAGATGATGTTACTTATCTTGCAAATTGCCACGGTCACCGATTTACACCATTTCCTGGAAATCTGTTCACTAGCTCAGAATACCCGGAGGAGTTTTGTTAACTCCAAAACCAAAGCTTCGCCTCCATTTTTGAAAAAAAGATAGAGGCAACCCATCCGGTCCAGCGGCTTTGTATCTTTCCAAGTAACCTATCTCCCCAATAACCTCCATTTCTGATGAAGTAGTGATATCTACTTGCATCGGTTCCCATGCAGGTATATTGGAAAGGTCCACTGTTGAAGTGCGCCAAGTGATGTTCCTCAAAGTGCTCCGCTCAACGGTTCAGACAACGTCTCCGAGAGTGAATCCGTGTGCCATCGGATTCCCTGGTTAAATCACTCACACCAGGCTTTCGTGGACCGGTACCTCTAAGCAGACGGTAAAGGTTGCGAGTATTGTGGATAGGCGCAGCCTTTTACATTTCCTTACATTTTCGTAATCCACCACTGCTCACGGTCATTCCTCAGGCTCCTAGTCAGTAGGCGTTTCAGGGATTTGCGCACTTCATTGAAAGTGACATCCGGAGGGACGGATCTACGAGCATCCGACAGAACAACTCATGTCGAAGATATCCGCCATTTATGAGACCTACCTGAACAGGAGTCCTTTGTGGCATTCGAAGTGAGATACAAGGGTTCCTTGATCTGTTCCCGGCGTTCATATGGGTCCTGAACATCCGGCTGCATAGACAACCGTGTAGATAACTCTGCCTGAAAAGCAGATCGTCTGTTACCGTCGAGAAGCAACTGCGTGGGACGAGTAGCTTTTACATTGGTGTGACTGCAGATGAGAAGTAAACAGAAGCGAGCACGTACCAGGGCGTAATGAGTTTACGGACGTGGGTCAAAAGAAGCGACAACCTTCAGTTGGTCCACACCAGTGATAAACGATGACAAAATGGTAAATCTAAGTCCAACGTTCTAAAGACGTAGAACGACGCCTTGTGAGTCTGTGCCGCTTTTTATGGCAGAAGTTTTTACTTACCAGAAACAACCTGCGGTCAGAGCACAGCTGGATGAGACGGTTGTCGCTGCCAGTGCGATCAGCCGGGATAGCAAACTGGTCACCATTTTTACCCTTTGGAATCCCCCAGACAGCCAACTTTGGCGTTGAAGACCCCAGCAACGACCACCATGTCCGTAGAACACGCGCTTCGAAGCAGTTGAGAAGACAAAAAGTTGTTTCTCTGCTTTTGATTAAAGCTTTCATTACGATTCATTACTGGGTAAGATTTTAAAGGATTAGATCCACTTGTTCGATACCTTGCTTACATGGAAATATCGTACTATTGAACGGTAGTTAGATGGTAAATGCGATTGGTTTCAACAGATTGCACAATACGGTTTGTTAATGCTTGTCAAAACGCATGCTTGTGGCTAATGACCAAGAAAATGCAGAGGTGGATTGGTTCATGAGGAACTGATCACCGGTCATTGACAAAGTGTCCAGTGTGTTTCACTACACATTGTCCTTCTTGTCACGTCCTTCAGTGGGTGGTAAAAACGCATGCTCCAAGATTTGTCTGACTGTTTCAACTGGTTGTTATGAACATTTTGGAATATCGTGACTGAAAACTGAGGATGGCTGCATGAAATAATATGGGGTTCACCTTTTTTACCGTAACTTATCGTTTATTTGATAAGAAGCACCAACCACCGTTCATCACTAATCATACACCTAGTATCTTTCTTTTATGACATGCTTGCACATGAGTGCAGTAGAACGAGCGTGGTCAATAGCCCCAAAGTCCCGTTGCACCAGTAGTGTGGTGAGTGTATATACTGCTTGGTAAGTAGTTGATTGCTGAAGACGGGACTATGGACAATTGTGGATTATAACATTTGGTGCCGTGGCCAGGATGGATCTACCGTGGCCGGAGCTGTTTGAGGATGGTGACATGCGAATCTTCCTGGAGAATTTCGAGGGACTGGCGGAGCTCTCGGGGATTCAGTGGGACCGAGGTAAGTTGACAGCCCTTCGAGCGCCTCTCAAGGGTAGGCCGCGGGCGGTGCTGGATGCGGCGCGAAGGAGCCCGGAGGAGTTGAAGTGGGCCGCCGCGAAAGGCGCCCTGATTACAGGACTCGACACCCCGGCCGACCATCAAGACGCTATGCGGCGGTTCAAGGCTGCCCAGCTGGGGGTTGGTGCGGACCGGCTGGTGCACCCCGTCGCGCTCCGCTCACTCCTGGATCGTGCGTTGCCGACGCTGGATGAGGCGTCACGGGCAGACCTGTTTGCAGACCGATTTGTAGATAGTCTGCCGGAGCCCCTGCGTGGGATGGTACGCGTCGCCCTTGTTGGCCGTTCTTTAAATGTGATCCAGCTCGCGGACGTGGCTCGAGAACTGGCCATGCTTGACGTGCCTGTGGTTCATACGGCCCATGTCAAAGATACATGGAGGAACAGGGAACGTGTGGAGAAGGCATACGGTCCAGAAACTTTGAATGCGGACGACAGAACAGTGAAAGCCAAACAGTTGGAAGAAACCGGGTGTTTCTGCTGTGGAAATGTGGAACCTTTTTTGGACGAATATCCTGAATTTCAGCAGAACATCGAAGAAGTTGTACCAGAAGTATCACTACTGGAGAATTGAAGCACTTCCGATGAGTTGGCGAACTGTGAAAAACCGAACCAAATCCGTTGTGAAAATGCGGAAGATTGCCGTCCAGGTTGCCTTGAACATGAACATTGTAACGGGGAAACCGAAGACATGTCGTCTAATATCGCAGTCACTGAAGCTGCAAACTATGAGAAAACTCAGACTGAAGTCGAAATTCAAGACCAAAATGACTTTAGCCCGAAGACTGCGGGAGAAGTTGCTTGTGCTCCCGAGAATCTGCCGAAGGAGGAAGCCGAATATGATGCCGTTCAAACCAAGACAGTTGAACATTTGGTTCTGGATCACGTGCAAATGACACAACGCGCGGTCCCACTGGGAAGTGAAGCAGCTTTGCACTATTTCGACAGCCAAGCAGCCTGGGGCACGCTAAAGGTGGGTACTGATCGTGGAAGTCGCCTCGGCACAAGGTTTCATCCTATGCCGATTATTCACCGAAAGAAGCACACCTCCGGAGGAGTTGTGGGATTGATGACAACACCGCCACGAACCGGGATTGGAGGTATGAACCACGGAATGGAGAAAGACTTGAAGACAGTCCTCTGGATATGGAGTATCTTTTTTTGTCAGGGGGGAGGTGTTGTGAGTGTATATACTACTTGGTAAGTAGTTGATTGCTGAAAACGGAACTATCGTCAGTCGTGGATTACCAACGCCGCTATGCCCAAGAGACTGTACGCAATAAGGTGAACAACAACAGGCGAACCACACGACTGCTTCTCCGTCGGATGATCACTGTCTTCAAGTGTAGAGGACAGCGACTTTGCAAACAGGCATGTTTGTAACGTCTGGTTTGTTTTGTCGATATCCGGACAAGCTATTTCCAATAAACAACCTATTACCCAGGCACGTCTTGTGGATTATAACAGTAGGAATAACCGGCAACTGTGATCCTGAAACTTGGTTCGGAGAACAACGTAAAGTCCCAATGGGTCAGGTGTGGTAACGAACCGTACGACAATGGATTACAGTCTAACACCATAGTAGACTGGATTGAAAGCTCTCACAGTGCGTACGGTGAGGGAGAGTGGGTCCTTCAAGTTGATGTCTGGGGAAACAAGTACATTGTGTCAAACGTTTTGGTGCGCAGAACGCTGTCTGATGCATTATTAAGCATCTCTTTGCTGAACGCTTCCGCATTGGATTGCGCAATTTTTGATAACCAGTCGTACGAATGGAACGTTGTGGCGATAAGACTGTACCTTGACGTGGTGACAGCTTGTGCACCTCAGTGACCCGACGAGCTAAACATGATGGCTTGCCTCAGGCCGAAGATTCAGTCATACTTGGAAAGGCAATGGATAGGTCCTCCGGGTTGGTGGTCGATTTGAGCTGACAACATCATCATCATCGTACAGCGGTAAACAGTAGGGCAAGCCCCACTGACTACTGCCTTTCTCACCATGTTTCACGCTGAATTAAAAAGTATGAATATACAAGATGGACAGGGACTGGACCTATACAAGCGGGAAAAGGAAAGAATGCCTTAGTAGCCAACACACGGAATACACAGTCTTACTGTACAAACGCACATCGAGCAGTCATTCTGATTCAATAGAAAGTGACAACACGATCGCCACTGTTCGCGGTTCGTTTCCATATCCCTCAGTGTCTCCAGCCAACTGGTAGACGGATCTTTTAGACCCCAACCACGAAGACGTGAAGCACTTACTTTTCCTAAGTTCGCTGTACATTTTCTCATTTCTCGCTGCCACGTCATCTGTTGACCTCTACGTGACTTATTCCACTCCCTAGGAGGAACGGAGAATAGGACATGGTACGGTAGACGTGTGTTTGCCATACGTAACACGTGCCCCAACCAAAGTAGTCTACTAAGCTAGATACGCTGTGACAAAACGTTCTCCGAATTGCTCGATTTTTGACCTCATCAATATTCATACGGCTCTTCCACCCAATCTTAGCGATACCATGTAAACATCGGTGGTCGGAAACCTCAAGACGACGAATATCTTGAGCACGCAGACTCCAAGTCTCGCAACCATACAATAAAACTGAACGCACAGTGGCACAGTATACACGATCCTTCAACTTCAGTGAAATATCAGGTCGGCGCCATAAGTGCTTCAGTCTAGCGTACGCAGCTCGAGCCTTGGATTTCCGCGTACTATCCTCTTTTACAGTGCTCCCATCCGTCGTCACGCTGCTGCTGAGGTAGGTGAAGTGGTCGACAACTGACAGCACCTCTCCATTCAGTCTTGCAACATCACCTTACACTTTGAAGGTGCAAAGCGCATGCCGAATAGAGCTACATCTCTTTAGAGTTTATCTAGTGCACGTTGAGCATGTTCCGTGGATTCGAACAAGCAGACAATGTCGTCTGCGTAATCTAGGTCACACCTCTTTCCACTATTTCTTGGTTCAACGCCTACATCTTGGAGATTTTGCAACGCACTCTCCATTATTTCGTCCATGATGAAGTTGAACAGGAATGGAGACAGGACATCCCTGTCGAACACCACTGGTCGTTTCGAACCGACCGGATAGTTCACCGTAAACTCTAACGCTGCCAGAAGTATGAGAATACAATGATTTCAGTAGGTTCCCGATTTTCTGGGGCATACCTTCTCGATGAAGAGTACTGTAAAGCGCTGCTCGATCAACTGAATCGAAGGCGCCTTTCAAGTAGTCGGAGAAGAGTAAAAATCTGGTCGATGCATCGTCGACCTAGGCGGAATCCAGCCTGCTGTTCGCGGGCATTCCTCTCGCCAGCTGGTGTAAGACGGTGCAGTAGAATCGAGGCTAATACTTTGGTGACTATCGGAATTAAGCTAATCCCGCGATGATTACTACAGTCATTGCGTATTCCTTTCTTGAAGATGGGGGCAATCAATGACTCGCTCCATATTACCAGAATACGCTCCGCGTTCCAAATGTCACGAAGCAAAGCGGTAAGTGATTTTATCAAAGCATCTCCAGCCAGTTTGAAAAGAACTGGGGGAAGTTCGTCGGGACCTGCCGCTTTCCCTCGCTTTAGTGACCGAATGCATGACTCTACTTCTACTTCCGATGGGGGCTCAAGTGATATCGCCAGAGGAGTAGCAGTTGTTGACACGGAAGTAACCACACTAGCGCGCGGCCAGCTAAACTGTTCCTTGAAGTATTCGGACCAACGGTCAAGCCTTTGCTGTTTGTTATGGATGGGTTCTCCATTTCTATCGCGAATCGTTTCACTGACCTGGGTGCGCCGTCCACCGGTGTCACGAATAAGTTTGAACAGGCTCTGACTGTTACGTGGAGCAGCTGCTGTTTCCGTTTCTTCGGCTATCTTGACCCACCAGTTTTCGCGATCTTTCTTAAGGCTTTTCGTGACTTGCCTTTGCAGCTTTCTCCGCATCTTATTCATCTCCTTACAGTTCGAGAGCAGACGATTTTACTCCCTTATACTCAGCGACTCTTACGAGATCCAATGTCTTTGATGGACAACGGATCTAGGACCTTAGGCAAAACCTGTTACAAAGTGCATCGCCTGTTTGATATGAGCCCAATGCTCATCTACATTACTGTTCGTCGTAGATCCCAGCTCATGTGCTAACTTCTGCTCGTAACGGGTGCGTACTTCTGGATCACACAAACGTTGCACGGTTAATCGAGTTTGCGACGATAACCATGGAGCTGGAGAGATAATCGCATTAAAACTAATGCATGATCTGACTCTACGTACGTGGACCAGTAAGATCTACAGTTCTGAACAGAACTGCGCCACCGTTAGCTTACGGCGATATGATCAATCTGGTTTAGGGTACCTGTAGAGTTGGGGTGCCATGTCGCTGTGCGACGCGAGCTGTGTCGGAAATTGGTGCTAGACAAGAACAATCGATTGTCTGCACAAAACTGGAAAAGCCTATCCCCGTTATCTGTACGCTCAGTGGGTAAAGTACAACGCCCACCTAAACAGGCTTCTCACACATTAAGTTTGCCAACTTGTGCATTGAAGTCACCAGCTAGCAATACAATGTCAGAACCTTTACTGCTGCGAACGAGGGTGTCGAGTGTATCATAGAACTCATCTTTCTGTGCGTCTGAGCTGCAGTCCGTTGGGGCGTACGCCGAGATCACAAACAAATTGCGCTTAACACAACTATCCTTTCCAACGACAACTGGTCCGTGGAGTCCCACAGCACAGGGATCCAGTCTAAAAGAGCAGCCTCATCCTTGTCAGTCAAGACTATTCCTACGCCAAGCTGACCCGCAGCTCTAGTTACTTCGTTTCCTGAAGTGCACAGAAAATACCTCGATGAGATACCAGGATCAGTTAGTTGAATTACGCTGCTCGAATCCTGGATACGCGTTTCACTTAAGCAGCAGACATCAATCTTTAGAGGATCTATTGTGAGGACTAGGCACGCCTGCTGACCGGCCTGCATGAATGTACGCACGTTGAAGGAGCCGAGATTCAGAGGCTGACGAGGCTTGAGAAAATGTGAGTTACCAGATAGAGGATTATTCCCGACACTATTTGACAGTGAATCGTTGCGAGTATCGGCCGTGTTATCAGTGGGAGCATTATGGGTGGATAGATGGGGCAGATGGGACAGAAGACAAAGATTGAATAAAAGAGAGGGAACTCTGAGCAGTAGTCCATTTATCACTACCCACCCCTCTCGATGCAATGGGCAGCGCGGTCCTGGTTGCCCTGCGCGACTACCAATGCAGTATGGAATTCTTTGTATTCGTGCAGTTCATGGGATATGTTGGACGGGTACTGCTAGGGTGTCCAGCCACAAAGCAGGAGAACGATTAGGGTCCTCATCCAAAGCCTTTAGTTCTAACAAGAACCTATCTGCAATGCAGCGGGATGGCTTTATGAAAGCCCATTTGCTTGGATAAATTATTCTTCCACTGATTTTGCCGATTGAGTTGGCAGCTCAAATCGACCCCCAACCTGGAGGACCAGGAGACTGAACTTTGTCTGACCCCTACCCGTTGACCTGTCAGGTATGATTGCATCTCCGGCTTAAGGAAGCCATCCTGTATAGCTCTTTGGGTCATAGAGGCGCGCAAGCCATCACACTACATCGACGTGCCGTCTCGTCGTGATGGACTCAGTCATTGAAATCAGTAGAAGAATAATTGAGCCAAACAAATGAGTTTCCACTCGGCCACCCCGCTGACTTGCGGATCAGTTCTTGTCAGAACTAAGGGCTTTGGTCGAAAACCCTTATTGTTCTGTTTAGCGGCTGGACATCCGATAAGTATCCTCCCGACATCTCCCATGAACTGCACGAATATAAAGAATTTCATCCTGCGTCGTTCGTCGCTCAGGGCAGTCAGGACCGTGCCGCCCATTGCATCGAGCGGGGTGGGTGGTGATAAGTTGCTTACTGCTCAGAGTTCCCTCTTTTATTCTACCTTCTGTCGCAGTCGCCTTTCTTTGCGTCGTCAACCTACTCCTTATGCTCCCGCTGATAACACGTCCACTACTGGCAGTGATCCATTGTCAAATAGTGTTGTAAATAATCTCCGGTTTCGTAACTCACTTTCCCAAGCCTCATCAGCTTCTTTAACGTGCATACTCTTATGCAGGTCAGGCAGCAGGCATGCCTATTGCTCGCAGTGGACTCTGGCAAGTGATACCTGCTGCGTCTGTAAAAGGTGTATTCAGGGTTTGAGCACTGTGGTTCAGCCAACTGTCTTGGTGTCTCATCAGGGTATTTCCTGCGAACTTCAGTAAGTAAGCAAAAAAGAAATAGTCTTCACTGACAAGGTTAAAACTGTCCTTAAAGACGAGATTCCGGTTAATGGTCGTTTACGTGCTTTAAGACTCCGGGGGTCAGTTGGCATTCGAAAAGATAGCTATGTTAAATGCGGCTTGTTTATAGTCTCGGCGTACACTCCAACGGACGCGTAGAAGGATGCTAATCTCACTACTTGTTCGCAGGAGCAAAGGCTCTGACATTGTAGTTCTAGCTGGCGATTTTTAATGCACAAGTTGGCAAACTTAGTGTATCAGAAGCTTGTTTAGGTGAGCGTTGTACTTACCTACTCAGCGCATAGATAACGGGGATAGGGTTCTCCAGTTTTATGCAGATAGTCGGTTATTCCCGTCTAGTACGAATTTCCGACAGCTCGCTTCGCATGGCCACATGGCGCTCTGACGTTACAGGTATTATGAACCAGATTGATCATATCGCAATAACCTACCGAGGACGCAGTTCTGTCCCGAACTGTGGATCCTACCGGTCCACGTATGTGGAATCAGACCATGCATTAGTTTTAATGCAATTTGCACTCCATCTGTGTGATCATGAACGCAAACCCGAGTCGCTGTACAGCGTTTGTCTGACCCAGAAGCTCGCACCAGTTATAAACAGAAACTATCGCATGAGCTGGGAATTACGACGAACAGTAATGTAGACGATCACTGAGTCCATATCAAACGGGCGATGCACATAGAAGCAGGTTTTACTTGCGGTTTTAGACCTGATGCTCATCAAAACACCAAAGAACGACTTGAAGAAGACAATTCAGAAGCGTGCGTAGCACGCGCCGACAACTGTAGCTAGCGTTTGATCTAGGAATCTAACTGAAGTGCCTAATAAACCGCCCAGAATCAGTCGGTTGCTGATCCGATATTACCGCCAAAACTGTCTGAAATAGCGACAGTCTTCCATCTACCACGGTCGTGCTTCTGAGTCGTGTAGAAGAACTAGTCTAATTGCGGTAGTGTACATCCGAC
The DNA here is from genome assembly GCA_948099385.1 of Fasciola hepatica. Taxonomy (NCBI): domain Eukaryota; kingdom Metazoa; phylum Platyhelminthes; class Trematoda; order Plagiorchiida; family Fasciolidae; genus Fasciola; species Fasciola hepatica. Next base: position 1,313,560 of record CANUEZ040000119.1, read on the forward strand.
CCTTGATAAAGAAAGAGGTCACATCGATACCGTATGTAACAAACAAGCCCTCTGTACACAATAAAAATTCGTCCAATGGCTGGACACCGACTGAAGCGTAACTTCTTAGGTATCTAAGCTTCTCTAAACGATTTACTATCTCTCCTAAACCAGGAAATTTTGATGCTGAATTAACCAGCGTGCTTTACAAAGGTGTAAAACGCATTCCAAACATTACTACTATTTGTGGCTAGCTTTTCTGAGAGGCTGAGCTGGCTTCTTGAATGCTCCGAGTGGCACCTGCCAACGGATGGTGTATGTAAGGGAATTTTTCGTGAAGAGTCTTCGGAATAAGGCACAAAGTAGCGTTCCCAGCGTCACTCGACTTTTTGTTCGAGGCAACAACACCAGCCCGTGCACAACCGAGTGCTACCTGTCGGGCAACAGGAAGTTTGTATGTCGGGAGCCGGTGATGGGACGAGCGGTTCATACGCCTTTTGGATGGCGGTCTGCCAGTTGAGGATGTCCAACGCATCCTGGTAATTCTTACGGCACTCAGACTAAATGAGTAGGAGGCAATAGCCCTAATCAGTAGCGGATCATATTCGCGTACGTTACGTTGCTTTCTATGAGCTCCTGTGGTTTCCATGCAGAGTTCGCTGCCAGGCAAAAACGCGCCACGCCCTGTAACAACTCCGCGTTGCTTTGGTCTGATTACTCGCCCTCAGTCTGTCCGAGACGGGTGATCATGAAGGAGCGCTCCACGCTTCAATCGGCATGTCCCTCGGGGTCATCGTAGCACTCAACCCCGATCATTACGGCAAGGTAGCAACATCAGATATTACTGTGCTGTTGTCCAAATTATCTGGGTCGGCTTCCAACCCACTTTGGTCGTCATCCAAAAGCACACTGTCCGCACAATCCAGACCAGATGGGTTTATTCGTGAGCAATGATCGATGTGCCTATTTCCTCGCGAGGATAGTGGGTTCTAGACTAATCTCTATTACATTATTAATAGGAAAGATTAAGAAAAGCATCCCTGGCAAACGTCACTCTTCATGATGAACTGAGACGAAAGATCGTTATAAACTCCAATTTGGATGTTGATATTCAACAGATGGAGATAAATAAGTTTCTACGAACAATATTCAAGGATAGGAATTACAATATACGGGACTAAAATTGATGCTTAAATAGAAAACCTATTTTGCCGGGAGCTAAAGATGTGGTCAATATAACCCTAATCAACTTCAAACCGGCTTGCTTCTCAACCGTACTGTATAATCTTCGAAGGATTATGCCAGCACTCCATTTTCGTGCGATACTAACAAAGTTAAATAATACGAGTTCTGCACAAGATAACTTGTTATTTTTAGCTTGAGACAACCATCGGCCCCTCACAATGCCTCAGGTATTTGTTCCATTAAAAAAGCTTACTCTCAGAAGGGTTCAAATCACTTAGACACTGAAGTATTTTCCTTCTTACATTTTGTTGTAGAATGTCGAGCTGAGAACGAAATCAGGCCTCGTGAATTAGTCCGGTGCTTAGAATGCGGTCATCGTGTTTTATATAAGAAGAGATCAAAACGAAGTAAGTAATTTGTTTAAAATTTATTTCATCAGCCTAAAAGTGTTTCATTTTACATGTGTAAAATACAAACCGTGCGGTACACCCAACTGTTATGATATCAGTACTCAGCTTTAATAGAGCCAAGTCGAAAGAAATAGGCTCATCGTTTCAATTTTCCATTGAACAATGTCTATTGACTCCGTTCGAGCATACTGGGCGGGTTCAGCTAGACACTCCGCTACCTTTCAATTCATACCCTGCCTTTTCTCTTTTTGATTTCAGTGAGCGTGTTCGAGGCGCGGTGAGGAGGATTTTTCCATCTTTTTTCTTCCACTGAACCGAGTGCGCATAACAGCAATAATACAGACCCGGAAAATACAGTACAGTGTATCTTGAAATAAAAATTCGTTTGTGTAATTGTTGATGTCCTGACCATCATACTTTGAGCAGTCAAGAAGACTGTTTAGTTCGATGTAAACAGCATCGTAATAATCGGTTTTCTAGTTTTCTCCCTGTTATGATTTGTGACGATTGTATTTAATCCATGGTTGCTCATGAATGCTGGGAAGAAAGCCTGTGTCATGACCTCAAAGGTTTACTGCACAACCAAGCCCAACCGGCAACCGCGCTCTCCAAATCTGTAGCAGAGGACCAAATAAGACCTAAGTAGGTCAAACTAGGCAACGAGCCGAGCAGCAGTGGATCACTAGCATCAATGTGACCGGGTTCGAACCCCACACCTCACACTTGACAGGCTGGAACTACTCGACCAGCACTGGCTTACGGTGACTGTGTATCACTTTTCATATCACATGCTTGTGCATGAGTTTAGTGGAAAAGGTCTGCCCCATGGCCTCGTATGTCCACTGCGCTATGAGGGATACTCGGAAACCTGACCCTGAGATTTGGAGTGATGGAGAACCACACAAGATCCCAGTAGGTCAGGTGTGGTCACGATCCGGACGACACTGAATCACTGTCCACCACCAAAGTAACAGGCGGTATTGGGATCAAACTTTTGACCACCGAGGTGGTAAGCAAACGCTCTGAACCACTTGACCATCAACATCTCGTTAGTGCGAACTTTCAATCTAAAGCAGTGTCTTCAACATTACAAACTAGGTAAATTGTTTAGTTCAGTTCTTTCAACCAGAAACCTTGTACTTTAGTGCTCTCGTTTCCGTTGCTACATTGCAGCATTTTCTAGCAAAACGAATAAACGCGTGAAGAGCAAGCAAGAAGAGAAATTTAATTAGTGAAAATCACGAAGATGAAGAACAATCTCGAATGCAAGTGCGCCGTTAACCGCGGCATCGAGCCGTATTGTTGCGCAAATAAAATGTTTTATTCTGCAACGTACGTTTCGTTTAGTTTAATGGGAAAAAGCTTGAAATCGTTGAACTGCTGGTTTTGAACGATACTCCGAAGGGAAAATTGCTGAACTGTATTTTTTTCGGGACTTCTGTAAGCTAATAACTCACATTTTAGCCAATAAAAGGAATGAAAACGACAACTGTCCAGTTGGGAACATTTCAAAAAGGGCAGGAAAACGGACAAACTAGAATCAAGTCCAACCACAGAGGTTGTTGCCAAGTTCCTCTGCGGCATTCACTTTGCTAACAAGGAGTGTAATAAATTAAGACTGGTGGGCAGAGATTGATCATAGCTTTTTGGCACCAAACTGCCTTAGTTTGCGGATTTGAAAAGAAAGTCGACGCAATATTTGCTTTTATTGTGGGAAGTCCACTGTGAATGGCTTATGAAACAGACAAAGCAATACAAGTGAGGCACGCCTGTATTTGACCGAGTCGGTAAAACACGTATAGCCGTGTATATCTTACTTCTCCCGGACCGCGACGTAGCAAAATCGATCCTCCGGCTTCCTGGGTATTTCAGTTCTGTTCTGGCTAGATGTCCGTCACCATTGGGTTGATTCTTTTGCCCACCATTTCTGTTCGGTAGGTCCGGTTGACGGCTTAATCGGCAGCCCCTTAAAAGTCCTGATGTCTATTGTGGGATGCTACAGACATTCACCGTCTGTTCTTTGGGCTGTTGCTCTCGATTGGTGGGCCTTATCGTTTTTATACTCGCCTCGCTCTGTTGCTGCGGCACTCCCCGATACATTTATAGTGACACATAAGTACTTGGCTTAGAAACGGGGCAAAGATAATGACCGACTGTTCATTAGGACTAAGAGATCCGGAACGGGTGAATATACATTCGAAACATTTGGGAGTATTGAGATGTAGGCCAAGAAGAGACGAAAAGTTTTAATATTACGTGACTTCTCAGAAAAAGAGGTGAAGTCGGGTTGGTTGGAGATGGACTGACGAAGCACCACGTCGTCGGCGTTCTTAAAATGTTGTACGGAAAGGCAGGCGGAAAGAACAGCATCCGGAAGAACATCAGGATTGTTCATTTGGTACGCTGGGTTCTGTTGGAAAAGTAGTCCTTCAACCACGAAAGCAGAGAAGCCGGACAGTCAGAAAACTCCAGCTTTTGCAGAACGAGGGAACCGAATCGAAAGCGGAGAAGTAGTCGAGAAAGACATTGAGTTGATTTCGAAGAACTATCCGGACGTTCAGAAATGAAGTGGTAAACTGAAGCAATTGCTTTCAGAATGCACCTGTTAGGCTTGTGTGCGAATTGACTTGATCATTGGGAACAACAAAAGAGAAACAATCGGCTAGGGATGGCGCGCTCGATCAACTTCAGTCCAAAAGAAGTAGTGGCCATGTGAGGAAAATATTTCAACAAAATATTGGGAAGGGAGTGTTTGGAAGTATGCAAAATTGCTGCGGGTTTCCAGGACGCAGGCACAGCTCGGGTATCAACGTAATTGTTGATGGGGGAAGCCACTGTTTCCGTTAGCGGACTTGCTCCAAATTTGCGAAGCGCAGAGGATAAGCCATCTGCGGAAGCCTTTTTTGTGGTTCTTAGAAGCCGAAAGACTTGAGAATTGGTTCAACTTCAGAAGGAACAGAGAGCGTGTAGGGTGGTAAAATATCCGTGAATGGGTGAATGAATGAAGAATTCTGACCGTCGTTAGCTATACTGGAGTTGTTTGACCGGACCCATTGGTCGCATAGAAGCTCGATTCTGTGCCCGAAAAATTATTAAAAATGGCTCCCAATACTCTCGATTTACTTAACACATGTCAGAATAATGAAATTTAGGGTTAGGGGCAACTGCCTTTATTATATAGCGACCTGGAGATGACTGAGTTTGACAGTGCAAATCCCTGACCAATATAACCATAGACAAACAACTAATTTGCACTTTTCTCTAGGCAGTTTGCTTGTTGTTCGATGTCACAGAGCTGTTCGTTGTTTGTCTGCTTGCTGTAAATACAGTTGGTTTCCGTCGACTGAAAACCACGCTTTTGAATGCTCTGCTTGCGGACGGTTGAATCTTTGGCTCCCTTAGCTAGTATCGTGCCCGGTAGCGCTCCATTACTTAAACATGATGGACACTGTTTCAATACAAACCGTCATTCACCTATCCCACTGACTTTCACCGTCTTTTGGCACGCGTCGGAGTATTACCCTTTGTCATTATGAGCGAATCTCTTTACGATTATTCAGTAAAACTTCGTCGAGATAAGCAAATTAACTGAGCGCCGCGTGGAAACAACCAGGTTCTTTTTAACATGAATCGTAAAGATGATAGTCGGAGAACATCAAAATCAGCCGTGACAACGTCGAACAAAAATCCATCACGGGAAAGCAGCAGTTCGATCGTTCCTCTGATTAATATAAGGGACAGTGAAGCTGGTTGAGGATTAACGAATTTTCCTGTCCCCACCAGTCAGTTATATAGAAGGCCGACAGTGATCGTCGAACACTGGATGAAGTTGCTTCAGTTTGACATCTCATTTATGGTAACTTTTGTGAATCCATGATATCAGATCGCTGTACCTTGACTATTATTTTACTTTTGCCGTGGTTCTTTGTGCTTTATAAATTTCGAAAGATTGAATCTTTTGGCTGCTCCACTTCTTCGCTTTCATGGCAAAGAGACTACTTTCCCAACAGAGCTCGACGTACAGAAGTTTTACGGATTTATAAAGTCCCTTGATGGACAATTATGGTGTTCTTCAGGGTATCGTTCCTTCCCCTATCTTCTCATCAAGTACATCAGTGACTTATCCGCTGCATCATCTTTCCAGCAAGTCAATAATGCGGTGCTCCGCCCGTCCATCTCCAGTCAACCAGGTTTCACCTCTTTTTTTGAGAACTTGTGCAATATCCATAACTTTTCGTCCAATTCTGGCCTACATCTCAACAACTCTAAATTGTTTGAGTGTACCTTTTCGTTGCCCCATGCTCTAATGAACAATCGGCCATCAACTCTCCCCGTCTCCATAACTGACTAGATAAAGCACTGAGGCATTACGACGAACACCAAATAATGGTGTTCATTCCACATCCTAAACCGTGTAAAAAAACAATGTAGACTGTCTTTTTAAATTCGTAGGTTAAGGCAGTTTAATACCAGACAAACTGTTATTTTTTGCCGATCGATGTGTTCTCCCGATCTCACTCTACTGCTGTCCCGTAACACTTCCTGATCTACTGAATAAGGATATTATCACATTACACCGCGGCTTCGTCATTACCGGTGGCGTTTCTTTGATGCTTCTAGACTCTGGAATCTCCTACATGATTTACACAATAGCTTGTGAAAAGTTCGCCATTAAGTTTATTGTGGACCCTACCCATCCCCTGTATGCCGTTCGTATCCCTTCACGCGTCCCGAATCTAGACTCACTCCCTTCGTATAGGTGTCCATCGCAAATCTACAGTATCATCTCAGCGCGTGTTGTGGTTGTCAACATGAAAGTCACAGGAACTTCGCATGAACCTCGGTGACCGAACCAGCCTATCTTCAGTTTTATTTTGCTTTTCAAAGTGACAACAGTCAAATTCGCCCCTTTGTTTTGACTGGAATGTGAGTCCTCGACACTACACAAGAGTGGAAATGGGTTTATATTCTCAGGCTCTGAATCTCGGAATGACCGCCGGTCCTGACCCTAGGGCAACCGAGAACAACATCACGGTTCGTGACTGAGTTGATCAGATCTTCACTCTGTTGCAACAGTTTAGAATTTGGTCAATGGTGCGGGCTAGTGGAAGCGTTCGATTTGACCAGCCTTTCAGTAACTTAAGGTCGTTGCATCCAAAGACTTCTGGGCTAGAAAGGGTATACAGCGAATTGCACCGCGAGCAAAGTAAGTCCGATGAGAGTTCATTTCGGTCGCATTCCAGTTTTTAGTACTGGAGCAATTGTCAGTAGCCAAAATTTAGGTACCTACCTTCCATTGGGGAGAAAATCCGATGGAGTGTATCCGGGACCGGTGAATCAATGATACCATTGTTTACTATTTTCGACTGCCACGAACGTATTTCAAATGGATAAACAAGTTTGCTGAAATGCCTAAATATGCGTGATGTTTTCTATTTTAATTCAGTTCTATATAGAAAAAACAGAATAGCGAACAAGCTCGTTTTCGGTAACAATTATAAGCCAGAAAAGCATAAATTAAGAATGACTTCTGTGTTAAAAGGTGGCCAGGTAGTCATCAAAATTGGTTTTGCATAGTTAGGAAAGATAGGGTGGGAAATGTTCTGTAGTTAAGACAAGGACCACTGAAACAAAGAACATGGGTTTCGCGAGTTATCCGTTTCCGGTTTCAACCAAGGGGTCAACGTATGGGTCACACTGAGCTCCAGGGTCGGTCTCGGATCACGGCCAGGATAGTTTGAGTGCTTTAAAGAAACGTTTTTGAGAACAAAGCGATGGGGTGCGTAACCTAATCTCCTAAGGCACTGCTGTTTCTAGATGTTCTTCTCAAACGACTTTCACCGCGTTCGTAGGGAACCCGAAGACTATCTTGAGAGCGTCGTCGTTTACGTAATGTCCAGTGTCCGCAAGGTACGCCACAATTGCACTGGTAATGGAAGTTCTGTTTCCCGTCGTTAGCCAAGCTGATCTCTGTTCTTTATCCTTTGTGATAGTTGCCGTGTCGTTCTACCTATATAGCTTGCCGAATATGAGCAAACAAACGAGTAGGCTAGCGTGGATGAGTTGAGGACAGGTAACTTGTTTTTTAAGTTCACTGATCAACTGGTGGCAGCGGAAAAGATGCGAGAGATTGCCTCTTCCAAGCGTCTTATTAGCAACTCGCTTTTGTCATCCCCTTCGACAGGGAGTTAAGCGTATAACTCTTTCTTCTCAACGGTCACTAACGCGTCTCGTTGCTCTTTCGGCTGTTCTGAATAAGACGTTCCAGGTTTCCGTTATCGAGAAGCGTTTACTTTGAGATATCTAATTCTTCACTCACGGGCTGTGAGGGAGCGAATCAGGTTTCGTTTATGCTGGCGAAATTGGTGTACTGGTTTGTTCACGTTGGTTTGCGATAAACGCGATGGAGCAGTTTGCCATCATCGCCTCTGACAAGGAGTCCATGTAGAAAGGGGGGAAAGTGTTCCTTTCTTCCATTTCCGACGTGAAGTCAACCGTATTAGGAGCCTGGTTGAACTCCTCCGCTAATGACTCCAAACTTGTATGGACGTCAGCTAGAACAAAAATATCATCTACATATCGACAGTAGATCATATCACCAGGTTTCCCATTTTCCAGCTTAGTCATGAATATATACGCCGACAAGGGACCTATCAGGCTGACAGCGCAGTTCTCTATTGAAGGTAGACCGGATATTGGAAGTGTGTCGTAACAGTAGCTCCTTCAGATTAATTACTGGGATACCGACATTGATTTCGTTTTCTACGATGAAATCACAAATAATTAATCGTTTCTAAACGCGGAACGTTGGTGAACAGGGATATCATATCTAGAGGGGCCACCGTTAGTTCTCCAGCATGTTTCTCGCTAATCAGTCCTATGAATTGGAATGTGCCTTTAGGGCTGCAGCGGGCAACCTTCGGCGGACCTGTTAAGGTACATCTACGAGCCATCGAGCGATTGGTTGAGAACTGCATTGGACACTAGCCAACTGACATGTCATATGACAACTCAGTGCCTCATCTGCAATCAACTGAGTTCCACTTTCGCCGACTGTTGTACCAGACACTGATATTTTCGTCCTCGTTCACTGACCTCTGATCTTATTAGGTATTTTCTCTTCGGTTCTATGATTCCCTTCTGTGACTATTTATTCCACATAGAGGATGCTTTGCGTCAAAGCATGTAAACCTTTTTTCAAACTTTTGACTGACAGTTCCAGACTGCACCAATGCGCCGTTCTACCCACATACCTTTTTCCACATACATCAGTGATATGTTACCCAAGTATCGTGCTGATGTTTTAATTTACGTACAGGATGTCTTTTTTGTACCAAACCACTTGTAATTGTTTTCCTTTCAACACATCCACGGAGACTTTGCCAAGCACAGAACATTTTTCCATCTAGTTTGGTCTCACACTGAAACTTCTAGTGGCCTAAGCACATTCAGTTGTATCGGAAAACTGCAACGTTTACCTTCCCACCTTTAGAGCTCACAGTTCCAGACCCCACAATCTCAAGTTCATCCGTGTTTCCTCTACCTCACGTTATTGTTCCTCTGTAATATTCCCTGTTCTTATGAGACAACACCTGAAAGTTATATTGCACAGTCTAATTATGATCAGCTGCTTTTCCCTAATGTCTTCAGAAAAACCTGTCCTCGAGCTTATTCACAGAAATATTGCCTCGCGCATAAAGTTTACCCATAAGATACTTCCAGATAATAATACGCAACCGTTTCACTGCTGCTCCTATGCGAAAACACTCCTTAGGATCTGATGTATCCCCTTTCACATGATCATTTACAAGAATTCTTCTGTTCCGTAATTCGCTCGCATATTGACGAATAGAGCGTGTGCGTGTGTGCGCACGCGCGCGCGAGAGAGGGGGGAGTTACTCCCCTGTGCCCTGATCTCTGTTGATAAGTACCAGTCGGTTTTTTATTCCTTCCTTTATCCGAATGTGGCGGATTTTCAGCAAATGTTACATAAAATTTATTCAGTACAATGCAGTTTCTGTGCTAGCAATTTCGAACAGCCCAAAGGATCCTATGTAAAACTATTTCTGTATAGAGTTAGTGCTTTGTATCTGTTTACTGCAGTCTCAAACACCAGTTGTATAAAATTCGGATTGTTTTCTTTAAGCGATTAAGAAGAGCAAAGCTAATGCTAACCATTTTCCTGTTACTGTCGATTGGAAATTTTTGCAACTTCCTCTGCATATCACTTGCTCTCGAGAAAGAGGCGAACCAACTGAATGCGCGTTATCGCTGCGATCGAGAATTTCTGGTTTCCCTTGTTCCACACACATGCCTGCAGTCAACGTCCTCGACGATCCATAATCAGCCGCGCTGGATTTGACTGTAAATCCTAGCTTGTACACACACGCACACGCACGCACACAGATGTGCTCACTCAGTCATCCAGCTTTTAGTCAATGTCTGTCTGCTCCGTGGTCCTTGTGACAACGACAAGGTGATCGGTGTTCTGAATTTCGATAGTGAACGAAGCTGAGCACGTTATTCATGATTTGTCTCAGTCATTCACGCTCCCATACACCTCACCTGACGGGCCTGTGGCGTGCTACTTTCGAGCATCACGTATATGACGCACCGTAGTTCCGAAGAATTTTGCGATTTTACCAGGTTCGTTTCATGAACAAGCGACACGAACCAAATCCTCGTGACTCATTGCGGTGGAAAGTTATCGGTTACTTGGCAACACGTGATGTCTCAAGCCCGTGCTAACCCGAGGACCACCGTCAGGTACGCTTCGCAATGTTTTCTCGTTTTTCCGAACTTCATAACAGATCTCAGAGTGCTATTGTGGAGGCAGCAAAAATGTAACGTGCGTGTGTGTTTGCATAGGAGCATGTGTGTGCTGGCTACAACGCAGAGGCAGGTGATATACTCTAGGTATAGTCGTCTGAACTCAGTTAACATTTCATCACAGCATGAGTGAGCATCGTTAGAAGACCAATTGCGGTTAAACGTGGTCCAGTATTGATTGCCCTGACTGTATCGTCAATCCGAACGCGATTATCGGGTGAACAGTAAAGTAAGGAGCGGTGTAAAAATTGGGGTGTGACTTGCTAATCTTGGAGAAGTCTTGGACCATCTACCATTGTTGGATGAGGGTTACGGTTTGAGAACAAGAATACATGAACATTGAAGTAAAACTAAAATCCTGCTTTGATTATATGGAAGATATTACGGGGGAGGAAGAGAGTACGTTTGGCAAGGTGTATTGAGAACCGAAATAAGATATGAATCTAAATTTACCGCAGAACTACCTGAGCCATCGACTTTGAAAATAATACCACGCAATTCGCTCACACAATTGACAGGATGAGAAGATTGGTGTTTAATATCACGCCAAGGTACTTAATGCGTTCAACTCTGCGAAACTGAATGGCACGCGGAGTATACTGATGATTCGGATAAGCTGGCGGAGGTGGTGTGAGGATACATTCAGAACACTCGGATCGTTTACGCGGAAGACCATTTTGTTCAGAAGAACTTACTGTTCTGAAGATTATCAGATAAGTTAGTAAATTCCTTTTCGATTGATATAGCATGACAAGTAGTTACCATGTCCGTGTTTTGTAAATAGTTTCAAGGGAGCCAAACGGGAGGTCGCTAACTTGAAGGCGGAAACAACGGCGAAAGCAAAACAGCTTGAATAACGCGAAAGTTATTTATTACGAAGCCGGACGACTTGTCGAAAAATCTAGTGTTATGGATTCGTCCCGAAAAATAGCCCTTATGTCATGCCAATAAGCCAGATCAGCAAAAGGAATAGGGCTTCTGCAGTAACAGTGGTCCTGGAATGAAGTCAAAGGTAGAACGATAGTCGTGAAATGTGCACCTAACGTATTAAAAAGTCGTTTGGAAACTCACGGCCAGAATAAAATAGATAGGATATATGGCATCACTCTTCGCTATTGACGTCTCAGCGGCGTGCGTGTGTTGTCATTTCGTTCAAACGAAAACAGTGATCTTCCGGGACTCCCGCGTTGAGACACTTCGGTCGTTTTTTGAGTAAAACATCACTTTTTTATAAAGAATACCCAGAAGTAATTGGTTAAACGTCAAAAACAGCCGAGGCAGTAATAAAATCGTCCATGTAGGACGCTCACATGGCATTTCCAATCAGACTTTGCAATTCCGGTTTACTTTCCTGGCGCGATGCAGGAGGAAATGATGTAACTTATAGCTCTACTTCCACATCATTCATCCTCATAATAGTATCCAAATGTTTGGAAAGTCGTACGTTTCGTGGAATGGAATAATGGGACATAATAAGACGTCAGTGGACGAGGACGAAAATATCAGTGTCTGGTATAGCAATCGGTGAAAATGGAACCCAATTAATTGAGGATGAGGTATTCGGTTGTCATATGCCGCGTCAGATGGCTCCCAAGTCCGATGCTGTTCACAACCAACTGAATTAAAATCGTAGACAAATGTATGAACACCATTAGTCACCACGCATATGTAGGCATTTCACCAAACTTGTTTATCCATTTGAAGTACGTTCGTGGCAATCAAAATAGTAAACAATGGTATCATTGATTCACCGATCCCGGATACACTCCATCGGATTTTCTCCCCAATGGAAGGTAGGTACCTGAATTTTGGCTACTGACAATTGCTCCAGTACTAAAAACTGGAATGCGACCGAAATGAACAACCATCGAACCAATGGGTTAGACAGCACGGAGTGTTCACTGAGATCGGGAACACCCCGAAAGTTTAGTTTTCTATCTTGGCTACTGATATCGATGGCAGTAGGTAGTTTTCATTTACCATGCATTGGCTGGAAAAAACGGCCGTCAGATTGACTTGTTGAACTGAAAATCTACGTCATCGGTATTCACGAAGCATGACGTCCATCTTGCAAATATTAACTCTGAAGTGATTAAACAAAGATGCTGAGGTATTCCGACAGTCCTGTTAGTAAAATTTCTGCAAATATGTGATTGCTTATTGTGATAAAGCTGGATCACCCGAGCTAACCTGTACCGCATGTGGCCATCCCAACAGCCAGCTAAACGACGAACAGTTCTTCGTTCAGCTGTGCAATCATACTAGCGTCAGTCTTATCACTCAGACAGTCGACCGATATCATTAATTCACGCAGTCATCTCTCTTTTGGTTCAGTGTAGCCAACAAGCCTCAGGCATACACCTGCGCATGTACGCCTAAGCTGTATGAATGGACCACTACCACACATACACGCAGCATGTAAATCCGTGGCCCGGTGTGCCACTGAGCTGACTGTGCTTTGTCCGGGGAGAGGAAGCGTGTTTCAGAGCGGTGACAGTCAGAAAACAATTATCCGATCCTTCCCAGAAATCAAACAACCAGGTTAATTGTCTCAGTCTTTCCGATTAGGATTTAAATAGAGTCGATGCTTATAACTGGTAACAAACGGCACAAGTGTCAACCAATTACATTTTCCAGTTATATCACTGTCTTAGTAGCCTCGCATGAAACGAGTATAGTCAAGCCAAGTGACATTTTTGTGTGCCCGAAAGTGAATATTCGGCAGCTACATAACCAGTAAATGCGGACACAATTAAAGAAAAACACATGAAAAATGGGAAAAGTATTCAGCTAAACCGTTTTGTCAGTTCGGTTATGAGTGTTGGGGTTCGTAAGGAATCTGGCGAGATAGCAAACCGCAGATGACCTGTAAAAAGGTAAGGACAAACAAGCGTTTGTAGCTGGATTTGGTTGTGGATGTAGAAACACATTTATTGAGATTGTTTTCAATTCACGATTTGTTACAGCTGAAAAATATGTGGATGCTCGTCTAACAATGCCGACACTCAGAAACCTAAAGAGAACCTCAGAATCTGATAAAAAATGTTACGCATAAGCCTGTAATTAAGCAAAGTTTCAGTTATCTCGCATAAGGCAGGTTCACAGTCGAATACACAGTGTAATCAAAATAAGCGAGCACATATTCGTATAATACTAACAGGACTCTCGGAATGCGTCAGTATTTTTATGTAATCACTTCGAGGTTAACATCTGTAATCCTGAAGTCATCCTTCGCGAATACCGATGTCGTAGATCTTCAGTTCAATGAGACGATCTGACGACATTTTTCGGCCGACGCATCAGTAAGCAAGATAGAAAGCGAACCTCCCGGTGTGTGTCTGGACCCATTGAACACGCTGTAGAAAGCAGTGGTAGTGTTCATCAGTGCTGTCCTATCCCATTTTTACTGCCCAGCTTTGTCAATGACGAAATACTGGAGAGGGCTCCGTGATACAGGTGTAAAGCTGACAAATGACGGAAATCTGAGAAGACTCGGGTACGGCCACAATATCGTCCGAATATTTTTGAATTCGTGGGTTAGGTTTATCCGTTCATGTCGTCTAGGGCTGCATGCGCATGTGTATGCCTGCGGCATGGCAAATACAGTGAGCCAGAATATGAAGGTGGGAACGATCGACAGACAGTGTGAGTCAATAGGCTGACACTAGTATGACTGCATCGAGGAGTGAAAAACGATTATCGTTGTAGTTAGCTGTTGCGATGATCCGGTGTGCCACTGGGTTGACTACATTCCGTCCAGGGAGTGCTAGTGCGCAGCGGTGCAGTGATGATCAAAGACCGATTAGGCAGTTCTCTTCGGGCCCAAAATCATGATTATTTTGTTTTTGATTTTCCTATTTAGAATTAAAACACAGTCCACAATTATAACTGATAACAAACGGCATAACAATCATGTGCTGGGGTTTGGAAGACTTAACAACTTCTTCAGATGATCCAAATGTTTAAAGCTGCTGACCTCGGCGGGATACAAACCCACGCATGGTTGCTACCCTCGTTTCAGTACCGCGTGTAACTTTTCGCTAGGTATGTCAGTTAGATTTCTCAGTTATATCACTATTTGAGTAGCCTGGTATGAAACGCCTTCGTTCCACTGCGTCTTCAGCTCACGATTTGTGATGTAATTGGTAAACACAGTGATACGGCTAGCTGTCGCGATTAGTGGCGTAGTTGCATTCCATCGCTTCCTTTCCGTCGACGATTTGCGTCTGATGCTTTATTTTAGGCTCTTCCTCACTTTATGCGTCTTTTATTTTGCCCTTGTCTCAACGATGCTGTGAAGTATCAACCAAAAATCAGAGCACAGAAGTGCGAGACTGATGTATGAAATGAATAAACGTTTTAAACACATTTTAATATTGCTTCAGTTTCAGCTGGGAAAAACCATAAAAAGTACGTGGGCATTCATTTTAGGAATCAGTCAGTCAGAAAAATGAAAACAATCTGAAGTCGTGTAAATTTTAGGAATTAAATACCAGTTCAGTTCAGACAACCATTAACCATGAACCGGGTGCGGTGGCATTGGTTGCTATCTTCAAGCGGGAACCTCAAAAGGAAATAATGAAAGAGAAAATAGTATTAAAGGAGTAAGAGGAGAACTGCATTAATGAAATTAAGTCCATGAAGAAAGTTAGTTAATGCAAGAGCGCCACTGATCGCGGCATCTAGACATATCTAACCACTGAGTGGGGGGGTCTCTTGGACCCCACTCAGGAAGTCTAACACGCCTTTTCAAACCTCTCTTCCACGCCATGGACTGACCACCCTCACTCATCTCCCAACCGGTACTTGCCTCAGCGAACACAGCACGTCGTGGCATCCTGTTAGGGAATATGCGTAAAACACGTCCCATCCATCTTAGCCTGGTCAGCTTAACTGTTTTATCTAATGATTTATTCCTTGAACCTAACACTTTCCGCCGAACCTTAGCATTGCTCACACGGTGTTCCCACCAGATTCGAGCAATAAGACGAAGACATCGGTGTTCAAATACCGACAATCTTCGTATGTCCTCCACCCGTAGTGGCCATGTCTCCAAACCATATGGAAGCACGGGCCTCACTGCTGCAGTGTACACTCGATCCTTGATAGGTAAACGGATGTCATATCGACGCCATTGATAACTCAAGTTGACAGATGCCAAACGAGTCTTCTGTATACGCAGAGACACTTCATATGATATCCGACTTACGGGTGAGATGCAGCTCCCCAGATAACAGAACTTGTCTACTACGTTTATAGTCTCCCCAGACACCGAAAGGTTTGGCGTTGGACCAACCCAGTCCTGCAACAGCATCTGGCACTCTGAAGGTGCAAAACGCATACCGAACATTGCTACGCAACCCATCAAGCTGTCTAGAAAAGCTTTCAACTTGCCTGGATCTTCAGTTAACAGAACTATGTCGTCCGCGTACTCAAGGTCTGATACCTTTTCACCCGGGAAAAGTTCAATGCCGCTATCCTCACCTGACAAAAGTGCGGCCTATAGGACCATTTCAATCACAAAGTTAAAGAGAAAAGGAGAGAGGGGGCAATCCTGACGTACACCACTTCTTGTGGTGAACTCGGGTGAAAGAACACCGTAAGCCCGAACTCGACTTCGTCCATTAATGTAAAGGGATTTTACGATGCAAATGAATTTCTCTGGTACACCCTTCAGCAAGAGGCAGAGCCAGAAAACTGTGCGGTCCACCAACTGGGAGGCCGCTTTAAGATCAAGAGAAAAAAACGGAGATAGTGGGCCTACGAAAGGTGTACCTGTGTTCTAAAATTTGTCGAAGGGTGAAGATTGGATCAATACAACTTCGACCAGGTTTAAACCCAGCTTGATTCTCGCACAAGCACTGTTCGCGAACGTTAGATAAGCGGTGGAGAATAATGCTCGATAGCTTGCCATGCTTGAACTTAGTGAGTCCTGTCCGTGGTGTGAAGGACAGCAAGTGTGCGGGATGGGTTGTGCTAACCGAGACGAACCTTGTGGCTCTAAACCACACTTTATGGAGTGTCAAAAGTGCACAGGTCCAACGTACCCCTAAGACCGGTGATTGACATGAGCAGTTCAGCCTATCACGCCACAGCTCAGTGAACCGAAGAAATTCTTGAACCAGTGCGCAAAGCGCTAGCAAAGGAGTGTGTAAAAGATTCGTTCTTTTTTGTGACGATCAAATATCAGTATCTGTCTGAACGGACTATGCTTTCTCTAGATGCCGAATCTCTTTTCACAAACGTTCCGTTGATCGGGACGATAGATTTCATCTGTCAACATTCAACCAATAATGACATCACACTTGACGTTTCCGTGATGAAGCTTAAAGAATTAAGTCCTAGATATAAATGGAATGCAACATTTATATACAATGAAAGATACAACATGCAGGAAGACGGAGCAGCAACCGGATCACCGCTTGAACTTCTTCTGGTGGATATATTTTTCGCCAAACTCTGAAGTAGACCACTATGCAGCACCATCGACAATCTGTGTACGTTCACCAGACACAGGGACGACATTTTCATAATTTGAGGCTCAGCAAGAGATACTTACGAACAACTGCAGACATTTAACAATCCCCACCCAATGACAACATTCGAAGTGGAGACAGATAAGGATAATTCCTTTGTTTTTCTTGATGTGGGATTACGTAGAACGGAGGACGGTCATATAGAAAGGTCGTAGTTGTACATGGGTGAGGAAATACACACATTTTTTCTTAAATTTCGCCCTTCTGCAATACAAAAGAAACCCAGCGAGCAAAAGGCATCTGCAGTCTAGAAACAATTGACCAAGAAATAGAACACAAACGGGACACATTATTAGAAAAACGGCTATCCACAACTGTTTATTCATTGACATATGGGTGAAAGGTGACGCGAAATGAGAGCGCGAATGATGAGGATTGAAAGACGGCGCATCTGACTCTATGTCCAGTTGTGCAGATTCTACACCACTTTGAGTATATCAGGTCCGAAAGAGGTTCGGAGTGCATCGCAGAACCGATGCGCCATGTGTTGTGGTGCTTAAAAACATTTTGTTGTCAAAAACACGGCATCTTCGGTGGAAATTTTTCAATTAGCCGACGTCCAGGTTACCGTGGGTAACCTTTTTCAAGATAAGTTTTTAATCGAATGATTCCAAGGTAGTCGTCACAAGTCAACGGATGTTCCCATCACTATTCTGCCTGCTAAAAAGTATTTCAGTAATAAGTTGCAAAATTCGAGCTTCCATGGATGTATTCGGTGTTTTTGTCTCTACTGCACAGTGTTTCCAAGGCACCTACCTAGTACCCTCGACAAATGAGATGGGCAAATCGAGTCGAATGGATTACGGTTCGAAAGATTTCTCTGAAAAAATCCAGTAAGAGAGAAAAGCGTACAAGTCTACAAGCAAAAGCATCCTAATGATGTGGTGATTTAAATCACAGTTAAAAAGCAGTTTGGATCACGAACGGAAAGTCGAATACTTTCAGGCCCTCGCAAACCGGATCCGTTCCGCATAATCGTCATACAAACAAATCGCCAAGCCGAACCAAATGTAAGGCACCATCTGGTTCACATCGAGAAACACAACACATCTACTCTTGCATTACTCGTTCCGAAGTCGAATGATTACCGGTAGGTGGAGCATTATTTGTGATCCTTAAAACCACGCATCATGCTTGAATAAGCTCTAGCTAGTTCACGGTAGAAATCACGCATAATTTCAGCAAGGTAGCGCGCATCAAACAGATTTCCATCGTTGTCTTGTTTGGAGCGCAGTTCCTCTGGCCCAGGGCGTTGGGAACGGGATGACGGCTGTTTTGGTTGTTCAGGAATCCTTGATGAAGACGCAGGATCTGATGAAGTTTGCTCTTCATGATTCTCAGCGTTTGTATGTAACATCTCCCGAATAACTGTGTGTGGGTTTTTATGCACTCGTTGAAGGTGAAGAGATGGAACAACCAGGTTGTATCGATCAATTAGTCGGTTGATTTGTACCACTTCTTCACGAAACTCCTATGCACAGACAAGAGAAGGAAATGGCAAGCAAGATGATAGAGAAATGAACAAGCTAGCAAATAGCGTTAAGTCGACCCGGAAGATCAAAACGACTTACAGATTTGGTGCATGTACGTGCACGAGCCCTGCAAGGAACACTTATAAGAGCCCACAGCGTCATCAAACCAATGATATCATCTTACCGAGTAGCAATGCACAGGAAATGCAACACATTTTAGACCGCTACAATGCAGCTTGGCGCTGTGTTGAAGAGAACGTCATACCATGAATAACGAAGGCCCGACTGACTTTCCTGAACGTGCATCATTGTGGCGCCGCCACGACATCCATTTGTCGTTGAAGGGAAGAGTCTACAGTGTCACAATGCGCAGTGTTACGCTCTCCGATTGCAAATCCTGACTGCTCCGCGCCGAGGACGCTGGGAGAATCTCCGTATTCAACGACAGATGTCTCCGCGGCTTTATCTCCCTTGATCCTTTGTTTACTTCCCTTTATAATGTAAAAGTGGTACGAAATCTCAGGAAGGGAGCCGCGGCCATTTACAGACTGCTAACTGGGGGAAATGACTTGTGGCCGAAGCAGGATTCGAATCCGGGGCGGAATGGTTGAAAGCTTATCATGATGACCGTTCGACCACCGCATTCGGTGGGAATACCGTATGAACAACAATGAAGTTCACCATCGTGTGTCGGTTATCGATAACCACCCCCTGAAAGAGGTAATCGATCTACATCGCTTCTGATCGCTTGAAAATTTTCTCCGTATGCCTGCTCATCATTTAAAATTCCTTGTGTAATTTGTGCTTCCTTGGTTTGGTTGGAAGAAGCGACGTGGTGATCAAACCAAGGTTTGGCGTAGGAGCAAGAAAAGTTGACGTTAGCAGTAGTCACCGTTGGTGCGTCCCCACTCCTTGGTTCGGGCCCAAGGGAGCGGGATTGCCGCTGGTTAGATACGTTGAGCAATCTGGCTCAGAACCGCAGTCAGTGGTGTGAATACCGTGTGACGTGCTTACGAAACTCTGAGGCTCGATAAAAATGGAACAAAACTTACAAACGAGTGCTGTAGAACGGTTAAAAAACATCGTTTCTATTTTCTTTCCCTCTCCTTGTTACCCACCTTTATATTTGTGACATTGGAACCATGCTGGACAGCCGGCTTAGCGTATACTGCGACCAACAATAATGATACCGCACCAGGCCCCATCCGTCAAGTATAGTAACAAACCCAGTGATCGCAGAATTCTGTTTAGCATCAAAGTTTAAAATCAAAACAGAGTTTAAACCTAGTACCTAGGACGTGATACTTCATGACATCGAAGAGTGTACGGTGAAAAGCAAAAAGAAATCGACATTTTTTCCTCTCTTACTAATTGTCTGTTTTACTGCATCGTACTGCACTTCCCCCATTTCGTAATTTCTGTTGTTGTGTTCGCACCTTGCTTGGTCTCAAGCCAGCATGAATATATATATATATATATATATATATATATATATATATATATATATATATATAACCAGACAGGATCAATGTGGGTCATTCAGTGATTCCTAAAGTCTACCCGGGGTTGCAACACCAAGAACAAAACTACTGGTTGTTTAACCTGAAACGAATGACGTGCACAAACTAGTGAAAAAGAATGGTGGAAGTTAGCATCGAATACGTTTTCTTATTGATTTAACTTTCAAGTATGAACCACTGAAAGAGCGGTAAAAAGGATAGATCCGTCTTGATCTGGACATAGTTATCCGAAATCCAGTTTGATCGCTAAAAGACCTTAAACGCGACTCATGTCTTAGTCACGTGGGATCCTCAGTCACTTGCATCGAAATAATTCTTACTCATCCTTCATGTCGGTTAGGTTCAGACCTCTCCTTTCCTTCGTCGAACGCACGTCACTACCTGAACTTCAATTCGGGTTCTTTCTGACAGATTATCGTTATTCAGATCCTGTAACTCCCCTTTCATGGTGCCAAAGAGATCAAAAGCAAGCAGTATATAAACGGGCTGACAAAGTTCCTCAGAAGCACACGAGTGGTTTCATGGTTTTTTCCGCTCAACACTTGTGTACCCGGTACTCCTCTACCCACTTATCATCATGATTCCACACGGATGTATCTTTATTCACAATAATAATTCATGCATCAGGAGTGTGAGTGAATGCTTCTCTTAGAAAAGCTCACTTAAGAAAAAAATTGTGATTTCCTGATAGTTCTTTGTGGGTTCGTCAAAGCTAACCTCGGGGACTACGACAATGAGGACGTTAGAGGACAGAGACCCATCAAGAAACACTAGTCGGGGTCGCCCAAATTGTTTCTCGCTGAAATGTATTGCGTTCGAGGAGAGAAGGCCGAAACAAGACTTTTCATGCAAAGAGGTTGCAGTCTGGTTGAGACTATTGTACTTACACAATTTTATCGAGGAACGAACATGACATTTTACATCAACAACGGATGTGCCGAGAACAGCACAAAATTTCTTCCCGTAAAGAGTCCGCCAAGCGAACTACATCGTCCACTGAGGCCATATCGAAGTCAGAGTAAAATGAAATGTCCGTCTATCTGCCAGTTCAATCCGATGACTATAATATACTACTCAGTTGGGAGGTTGTTAGCGGAGCTACTTAATCTAGCCGAACATCGCATTTTTATGATGTACGCATCCGTAGACATACAACAACAAATTGGCACGTGGACTACTATCAGATAAAGCAAAGGTTGCCAAAAGTCTAGCTACAGAGAGGAATGAAATGTCACTCATGCGGAGGGTTCAATATTGCTACAGTACCATCGGACATACTATATTTCTTATCATAGAAGGGACGGCACAAAGACAACAACGGAAACCCAACAAGAGGCATACCTCAATGGCTGCAACACGTTTTTGATCGACCGGATTGGAAGCACAAAATCGCACCACTTTTGTGACTGCTTTTTCCCAACGCTCGCGCAACTCTTTGTTAATCTGAACCCATTCAGGAAGATAGCCTTGATTGCACAAAATGCGTGTGATTTTTATCTTGGTTGGGTCACCGAACAGTTCGACAGCTACTTCCTCTTTCGGAAGAGGCTTCCCCTGTCCAGACAAGTGATCAAAGTCTCCACGGTCCATTGCCTCTTTGATGATATCGTCGGCCACGCGTTCAATGAAGTTCACCGATTTGAACTATGATGGAAACACCCAATGGGAATAAGTTTCCTGAGGGTAAAACAGTAACTACGGCGGGAAATAATCATGAACAATTAGGGTTTGATACGTGAGTCGATGAATGCACATTACTGGCGAACAAAGTTGAAGAATTTCGACATAACTGATTTCATGGCCTTGATCAATACGTTATTTTATTGTACTGTGTACATTGCTTTCTATCGCCACTGCTAATGCACAGTAGCTATTCGATGGAATCGTGTTACCGAACACGCGATAACTGTGGTCGAGAATGTTTTACAACGGTAACCGCAAAACTGTAGTACGGGGTAGTCTAATGGAAGAACGAAACTCCTATTCAAGACAGTGATCAAAGAAACGAACACAAGGGTTACACATTTTCATTCAGCTTGGCGGTCTTCGGAACTAATAACACTTTCCATCAAGGAGAAGACAGACTCCACGGTTGTCAGGACCAACCGACCGAATAGGTTATGAAGCTTTGTCATGACTAAAACACGGTCACAACTGGTATATATATATACATATATATCCACCCATAATGCTCCCACTGGTAACACGGCCGATACTCGCAACGATTCACTGTCAAATAGTGTCGGGAATAATCCTCTATCTGGTAACTCACATTTTCTCAAGCCTCGTCAGCCTCTGAATCTCGGCTCCCTCAACGTGCGTACATTCATGCAGGCCGGTCAGCAGACGTGTCTAGTCCTCACAATAGATCCTCTGAAAATTGGTGTCTGCTGCTTAAGTGAAACGCGTATCCAGGATTCGAGCAGTGTAATTCAACTAACTGATCCTGGTATCTCATCGAGGTATTTTCTGTGCACTTCAGGAGACGAAGTAACTAGAGCTGCGGATCAACGTGGTGTAGGAATTGTCTTGACTGACAAGGTTGAGGCTGCCCTTTTAGACTGGATCCCTGTTAGCAGTCGTTTATGTGCTGCGAGACACCAAGGGTCAGTCGGCATTCGAAAGGGTATTTGTGTTAAGCGCAATTTGTTTGTGATCTCGGCGTACGCCCCAACGGACTGCAGCTCAGACGCACAGAAAGATGAGTTCTATGGTGAACTCGCCACCCTCCTTCACAGCAGTGAAGGTTCTGACATTGTAGTGCTAGCTGGTGACTTCAATGCACAAGTTGGCAAACTTAGTGTGTAAGAAGCCAGTTTAGGTGGCCGTTGTACTTCACCCGCTGAACGTACAGTTAACGGGGATGGGCTTCTCCAGTTTTGTGCAGACAATCGATTGTTCTTGTCTAGTGCCAATTTCCGACACAGCTCGCGTCGCACAGCGACATGGCGCCCCAACTCTACAGGTACCCTAAACCAGATTGATCATATCGCCGTAAGCTACCGGTGGCGCAGTTCTGTTCAGAACTGTAGATCTTACTGGTCCACGTACGTAGAGTCAGATCATGCATTAGTTTTAATGCGATTATCTCTCCAGCTCCATGGTCATCGTCGCAAACCGCAAACTCGATTAGCCGTGCAACGTTTGTGTGATCTAGAAGTACGCACCCCGTATGAGCAGAAGTTAGCACATGAGCTAGGATCTACGACGAACAGTAATGTAGATGAGCATTGGGCTCATATCAAACAGGTGATGCACTTTGCAGCAGGTCTTGCCTGTGGTCCTAGATCCGTTGTCCATCAAAGACACTGGATCTCGTAAGAGTCGCTGAGTATAAGGGAGTAAAATCGTCTGCTCTCAAACTGTAAGGAGATGAATAAGATGCGGAGAAAGCTGCAAAGGCAAGTCACGAAAAGCCTTAAGAAAGATCGCGAAAACTGGTGGGTCAAGATAGCCGAAGAAACGGAAACAGCAGCTGCTCCAGGTAACAGTCAGAGCCTGTTCAAACTTATTCGTGACACCGGTGGACGGCGCACCCAGGTCAGTGAAACGATTCGCGATAGAAATGGAGAACCCATCCATAGTAAACAGCAAAGGCTTGACCGTTGGTCCGAATACTTCAAGGAACAGGTTAGCTGGCCGCACGCTAGTGTGGTTACTTCCGTGTCAACAACTGCTACTCCTCTGGTGATATCACTTGAGCCCCCATCGGAAGTAGAAGTAGAGTCATGCATTCGGTCACTAAAGCGAGGGAAAGCGGCAGGTCCCGACGAACTTCCCCCAGTTCTTTTCAAACTGGCTGGAGATGCTTTGATAAAATCACTTACCGCTTTGCTCCGTGATATTTGGAACTCGGAGCGTATTCCGGTAATATGGAGCGAGTCATTGATTGCCCCCATCTTCAAAAAAGGAATACGCAATGACTGTAGTAATCATCGCGGGATTAGCTTAATTCCGATAGTCACCAAAGTATTAGCCTCGATTCTACTGCACTGTTTACGCCCACTCGCAAGAGGAATGCCCGCGAACAGTAGGCTGGATTCCGCCTAGGTCGACGATGCATCGACCAGATTTTTACTCTTCTCCGACTACTTGAAACGCGTCACACGCACCAGCGACCAACAATAATTATTTTTTTAGACTTGAAAGGCGCTTTCGATTCAGCTGATAGAGCAACGCTTTACAGTACCCTTCATCGAAAAGGTATGCCCCAGAAAATCGTGAACCTACTGAGATCATTGTATTCTCATACTTCTGGCCGCGTTAGAGTTTACGATGAACTATCCGGTCGGTTCGAAACGACCAGTGGTGTTCGACAAGGATGTTCCATGTCTCCATTCCTGTTCAACTTCGTCATGAACGAAATAATGGAGAGTGTGCTGCAAAATCTTCAGGATGTAGGCGTCGAACTAGGAAATAGTGGAAAGAGGTGTGACCTAGATTACGCAGACGACGTTGTATGCTTGTTCGAATCCACGGAACATGCTCAACGTGCACTAGATAAACTGACAAGAACTGTAGCTCTATTCGGCATGCGCTTTGCACTTTCAGAGTGCAAAGTGATGTTACGAGACTGGACGCCGATTCCAAGCTTCATGCTCGATGAGGAGGTGCTGTCAGTTGTCGACCACTTCACCTACCTCGGCAGCAGCGTGACGACGGATGGGAGCACAGTAGTAGAGGTGAGCACACGTATATCCAAGGCTCGAGCGGCGTACGCTAGACTGAAACACTTGTGGTGTCGATCTGATATTTCACGGAAGTTGGAAGGTTGTGTATACTGTGCCGCAGTGCGTTCAGTTTTGTTGTATGGTTGCGAGACTTGGAGTCTGCGTGCTGAAGATATTCGTCGTCTCGAGGTTTCCGACCACCGATGTTTACATGGTATCGCTAAGATTGGGTGGATCAGCCGGGTAGGCAATGCTGAGGTCAGAAGTCGAGTATTGGGTACTAATTCGGAGAACGTTTCGTCACAGCTTATCCAACTTAGTAGACTTCCTTGATTGGGACATGTGTTACGTATGTCAAACACACGTCTACCGCATCGCGTCATATTCTCCGTTCCTCCTAGTGAAATGAGTAACACATATAGCCGTTGTCTTGAGCAATTCTCCATGGTATGTCAATGAAAACAAACACCGTACCATAAGTATTTTGTACGCATCTGTACATCTCTGACTTTTTCCATGGTCATCAACGCCCCTTGGCAACGTAAACAACACACACCTTTTTCGAACACTATCGCCGCGCATTACATAAGGCTACCAATAAAGCTTTCATTCTGGTATGGTCACTTTCTGATTTGGAGTGTCATGCAGAATTATCAAACAGATCTAACCGTGGGAAACAAACCATTTTGGAGGCTTCAACGGGGTATCTCGGCACTCGTCTCAACTACATCTTGATTGATTCGACGAACGGTAGTCAGACTAAACTGAAATGAACACGGTGGCGGAGATTTGCTCTTCGGCACTCACATCCCAGTTACAAGAACGGTGGACAATTGTGAGTTTGTGTAATACTTTTTTGTTTCATTTTGATTTCTATTGTACATACCCTTTTGGCCTTTTATCTCAACAAGCTCCTCTGCCTATTCTAGTTTGATAGTGCCGTCTCAGATATAGTTGATATTAATTTAACGTACCATATAGACTGATTAGTGCACTACAGTTTTGTGAACAATATTCATCGAGATTATTAAACCAAATTGAAAGATTTGGCTCTTCATTTAGGAAAACAAAAGAATGCCGCACGGGCGACGGTTATCTGGGTTGTAACAGGTAAAATACTAGTCAATAAAGATTCAGGAAGTATCGCTAAAAAAATTCATATACCAAGGAAAGTTATCTGGAACGTTTTGAAGGACCCAAAAAGTTATACATGTAAGAGAAAACGTGGGGTACGAAGAAAAGTCTCTGGAAAGACCAAGAGGCAGCTAATACTTGTTGCATCCAACCAACTAAAGAGAACATATAAAAGTAGTAGAGGTTCGTACAATCGAATATTGGTGTTCGCTGTGTATAGCAAGTGCTACAATAGAGAAGGAGGACGGCAACACCCTGGATGACTGGCAGTCACGTTTCAAATCAATTCGAACGAGAAACGTGGTACTTATCGACGAAGAAAGTTCAACTTGAACGCCCCCGACGGACTAGTGCACTGCTGGCATGACCCTAAAGAGCAAACTTGACTTCAGTCGTCGATTCCTCCGTGGGGCTCTGTGATAGTCTGATGTGCTGTTTTGCGGACGGTAAATAGCAGCTGGCAGTTTTCGCACGAACGCAGATAGCTTCCTCGTACTTTAGAATTTTGGAAGACTTCCGGAAGATCAGAGGGGTTCACGCTTTTTCAGCAAGACAACGCCATTATACATACAACTTACGTCAGTAAAATATAGTCATTGTATAGAAAAACCAAAATCATTGATTGGTCCGCTCACAGTCCCGATCTGAGCCCCACTGAAAACGATTTGCGTTTGCTGAGGAGAGTCTATGTAAACGAAACAGTCGTCAACGCTATTCACGAACTGAGGTCAAACTTCTCCACTGAATGGGAGAACTTCGAAAAAGAGACAATCGGAAATCATACTCTGTATTTCATCGATGTCTTTCAGTACTGAGCATTAAAGTTCACTGCACTTGATTTCCAGGTGACTGTTTCCATAATTGGGCCGGGGTACGCTAAAAGCACTTCGCACTCTTCATGCACGGTATTCGGGTTAAAATTGATTTTGACAAGTCAAAATTCAAATCCATATGCGACCCCAACATAACGGGACAGGATATATGCATACCAAACGCTACGGTCTCTCTCTCTCTCTTTATATACATATATGTATTGATTCTTTTTGGCTGTCAAGTAACCTTATTCTTAGCTCAAACCGTTTTTGTGTACTGGCATTTCTGCTCTGCTCGCCGCTTAGTAACGATCATGTTTCCGCCCTTTTTCCGTTGCTGTTCGCGTAGTATTTTTCTTTCCAGTCACCGCTTAAATGTCCTGTGTTCATTTACATAAACACGAACCCTAGCTTTTTACACCCCTCCCGCATGCGGAAGTCGGATTTTATAGTGGCGCCACAAGTTTAACAAGTCGACGAAAGCTGATCTGGTTCTGGATATTCGCGATGTGATTTCTCTTCTAACATCACCTCCAGCAGTAATTGAGCTCGCAATATACTTGAAGCTACCGACTAAATCCAGCTGATCCCACACAGAGTGATTGTAAGTACAGGCTCCCGCCAATTTCGTAAAGGTACTTTGTACTTAGGTTTTTCACATGCTTGAGCATCAATGTGACCGGGTTCGAACCCCATTCCTTGCAGTTGATAGAGACTAGAACCGCCCGACCAGCAACATTTTACGATGACTGTATACCGATATTACATGCTTGCGTATGATTACACTGGAAAAGGTACACTCCATAACCTCAAAGGTCTACCGCGCCATTAATTATAGCCGGCAACTAGACCCTAGGACTTGGAGTGAAGAAACACACAAGGTTCCGATAGCTCAGGTGTGGTAACAAATCGGACAACAGTGGATCAATGCCTATCACCAAAGGTGGGGCAACGCACAGCTTATTTGGACATCTTAGTCACCAAGCGATACAAGACGCCTTGCATTATCCGTGCGTTATTACCCAGTAAGACAATATCATCGGCATGTTCTAAGTCGGAAACACTGTTCTTCGGGTGCAGTCCAACTCCACCGTATAACAGATCAGACAATGCATTTTGTAGAACATCGTCCATGAAGAACTTGAAAATAATCCGGTATATATGGAAACTTCGTCGTACTTCACAGGAGACAGCAACGTTTGTTGAAAGCTGACCGTAGGCGCTAATCTGACATGATGTACGGCGGTACAACTCTCTAAGGACGGACGCATACTTATCAGGTACCCCATTTCTCATAAATCATCCGCAGTGAGGTCCTACTGACTTACCCGAAGGCGGCTCGAATGTCTAGGGACAATGATTGTCTGTCCCTGGAAGGCACTACGGTGCTGAAGCAGCTACCGGAGGGTAAATTGATCGAAGCATCCAGAACAAAAGTGAAATCCAGTCTGCCCTTCCCACGTACGTCATAACCTGAGAAGCATGGCAGACGCAAGCAGTTTCGATGTCACGGGGGAGCTGCTTAGAATTCTAAACCATACAGAACAGAATTTGAATTTCTCTGGCAAGCTGCACTCCGTCGTCTTTGAAGAGAGCTGGAGGAAGGCCATCGAAACCAAGCCACTTATGACGTCCTAAGGTACGGATCCTTTGGTCGTTCTCAGCTGAGCTAACCACTCATACAGCACAATAGTTCAGTTCAAAAAGAACCAAAATATACACCAGTCAATCAAAGCGCCGAATCTGAAGTGCATTATATGCAAAAAAGGCACACA
Organism: Fasciola hepatica; assembly: GCA_948099385.1. Lineage (NCBI taxonomy): Eukaryota > Metazoa > Platyhelminthes > Trematoda > Plagiorchiida > Fasciolidae > Fasciola > Fasciola hepatica. The sequence continues at coordinate 1,341,882 of CANUEZ040000119.1, forward strand.
TTCAGTGGTGTTCGAGATGGGTTTTTCGCATATGAAGCGCCTGGTACCAATTCTTGTTCACCTAGTACTTAACAGCACGAATTCCTTCGTGGTAATCCATACTAACGGGGATTGTTATTCTATAAACTTACTCTGTTTTGCTCACCATCGATCATATTTGGCTGAACTGATGGTAACTTTTCTGTGGTGACCTCCGCCAAAATTCGTGCCACACGGTAGTCCGCGCTGGCATATACGGCTTCCGCAAAACGCCGTGATTGCACTTGTCTGTAACGGTCGGATGGACAGAGACCACCAGCGAGAGGGATACTATTACCCAGACGAGATTCCGCCTCGAGATAATGACGATGCTATTGAATCGAATAAAATAAAATTGAAAGGAGAATTGGATGCCTTTACGGGATTCTGTTTAAGATTAACTATGTGACAGAATTATGGCCACAATGAATTTCTGTGCAAATTGAAATTTCTTCACCAAAGAGCACATTTATTCAGTTTTAAATTAAGATATGAGAAACCCAAAAGATACTCAAATCGACAAAACCACAATGTCCAGTGAAATACGACCATCAACATGAGACTGCATAGTTCAACAACCCAAACAGCTAAGCAAGAGGGCTTCATTAAACCGCAAATACAAGGCACCCTTGACAGGCCAATGGGTAGACGGAATCTAGCACCAGTGAACCAGTTGGCAGGTAACATAAGGCTACCGGACCTGATGGGTTACTTCCGTCTGTTTTCAAAGATGTTGGCTTAACCTTGTTATTGAAGTTGATAAGACTTCTCGGTGTGATATGGCACGAGGAACAAAGTCCAAAGAGTCGGTGTGAATCGGTGATCGTGCCGATCTATAGGAAGGGTGAAAGCTCCTCCTGTGAAAACCACAGGGGAATAGGTCTCTTTACCATCGCATCTAAACTATTCGCCGATATTACTCTCCATCACTTATCAACCGCTTGCGAACAGTGCTCGCGCGAGAATCAAGCTGGGTTTAAACCTGGTCGAGGTTGTATTGATCACATCTTCACTCTTCGACAAATTTTAGAACACAGGTACATCTTTCGTAGGCCCACTATCTCCGTTTTTTCTCGTGATCTTAAAGCGGCCTCCCAGTTGGTGGACCGCACAGTTTTCTGGCTCTGCCTCTTGCTGAAGGGTGTACCAGAGAAATTCATTTGCATCGTAAAATCCCTTTACATTAATGGCCGAAGTCGAGTTCGGGCTTACGGTGTTCTTTCACCCGAGTTCACCACAAGAAGTGGTGTACGTCAGGATTGCCCCCTCTCTCCTTTTCTCTTTAACTTTGTGATTGAAATGGTCCTATAGGCCGCACTTTTGTCAGGTGAGGATAGCGGCATTGAACTTTTCCCGGGTGAAAAGGTATCAGACCTTGAGTACGCGGACGACATAGTTCTGCTAACTGAAGATCCAGGCAAGTTGAAAGCTTTTCTAGACAGCTTGATGGGTTGCGTAGCAATGTTCGGTATGCGTTTTGCACCTTCAGAGTGCCAGATGCTGTTGCAGGACTGGGTTGGTCCAACGCCAAACCTTTCGGTGTCTGGGGAGACTATAAACGTAGTAGACAAGTTCTGTTATCTGGGGAGCTGCATCTCACCAGTAAGTCGGATATCGGATGAAGTGTCTCTGCGTATACAGAAGACTCGTTTGGCATCTGTCAACCTGAGTCATCTATGGAGTCGATATGACATCCATTCATCTATCCAAAAACTTTCGTTATCGACTTGGTATCAATATCTTTAGTTCTCCTATTACCCCTCTCATACCCTTGTTCTTTTCCATGGTTTCTTTTTGAAGTTGCACTGGGAGGTACAAAACAAAATCACCGCAAATAGTGCATAGTTATTGGTTGTCTGAATTGAACCTGGTTCTCTATTACCAACCACTATGCCCGTGGAGAAAACATTCCAGCGAGTAAACACCGAAAACAGTTTTTCGATTACATGCTTGCTCACGAGTGTAGTGGAAGGGGTAAATACTCCATGGCCACAAAGGTCCACTACACTATAAGAAATGAGCAGCAACCAGACCCTGAGATTTGGAGTGAACCACCTAAGGTCACGATGGGTCAGATGTGATTACGAGCCGGATTACAGTGGATTGCTGTCTGCTACCAAAGTAACCGGTGATGGTGAGGATTCGAACCGCCGACTGCCGAAGTGGTAATCAAACGCTCTAAACCACTTGATCACCACCACATATCAAATTTGTACTGAGGACACACTGGACAACGAACTTCGTTCTCTGCGCAATGTGTTCCTGAAAAACGGATATCCGGATCGTTTCATTGATAAGACAATGCGACGAGTGGAAGAAAGAGCGAAAACCACAGTTGTCCCAAAAAAGTCAGTATACATCCGCCTGCCGTTCAAAGGTGATATCCCAGCGGATATTATACATCGCAGATTATCAGGAGCCGTCGACAAAAAATTTTACACGGCAAAGCTCCATATTGTATCAAAGCCGTGTGTGTATTTACGACTAAAGGATGTGTCAGATTCTATGGCCTCATTTTGTGTGTACTCCTTTACTTGTTCCTGTGGGACAACGTACATTGGCCGTAAGACCAGGCACTTATCCGAACGAGTCCGTGAACATCACCCAGCTTGGTTGAACACTGGAGCAATCAAAGTAATTACGTGCGCTGTATGTTCACACCTTGTTCAGTCTAACCACTCAGTGAATGTGACCAAAGCATTCCCGCCAATCTACAAAGTCCGAAGTGGGCAATCAAGACTGGTGAAGTGCCGAGTTTTAGCCACAGAGGAAGCGGTATGCATTCGTCTCTACAATCCCCGTTGTGCGCCCAAAAAACAGTTCGTGCAAGCGCTAAGGCTTCCTTGGCCCACCCCCTACCCACAAACTAACCACAGATCCGTTGATCCGACTAATGACACCGCAGACACCCATTTACGGTCCAGAGACGGATTGAGGTCACGCATGTGATATTTGATCCTCTCTCCCCCACTTAAATTTTGACTCATCGCTTTATCTTGATTTCTGTTCTGTTCACCTAACACTGTTCATATAAAATGTGATGTAATGGCATGATTACGAATCACTGAAAACGAGCTTGTTTCGCCACCTTGTGTTGTTCTCCATGTGCCCTGTGGGAATATTCGGACATATCAAAGTATTTTCCCTAGTCGCACGTAGGAGCGGGGTACCTCGAGTGTCTCTGGACGGTAGGATGTGATCATGCTCCACTTGACAGCTATCACCCGCTTAAGGTGGACGACCCCAGGCTCACACGATGCTGCCTTACTCATGTTTTGCTTGCTCCATTAAGTGGATGAGACTGAATCCAATAATTCAAGTGCCACCGAAGACAGCAGGAGGGAAATAACAATCAGGTCTCACATTACAGACCAGAAGTTTCTTCACAGATGCTTCCATAATGTTCCGATGTAGGTTCACAGACCCGCTATTCTTTGGGTTAGACTGTTACGTCAAGAGGTTCCGAAATAAAACTTCTATTATTCTACTCCGTGCTTTATCGCCGCTCCGGCTTCTAAGTCAAAAGCAACGTTTAGGATATCCGAAGGAATACTTCAGTGATGTAGGTGGTTAGAAACTTCCGGCACTCCCTTCCGTAGTATCAAGGATAACCGAAAATCAAGATCCTGCAACTCGGAGTGGAGGATAACATAAACTTCTACAACAGGTTTGACATAGAAATGAATTGGGCGCGGAAGCAGTCTGCTATTTTCGCGTGATGGGCTGAGGAAACGAATGGAGTACGAATGTGGTCGATAACCACAGTCACGAACCAAATGATTCCTCGCCAGCGATCAGAAGATCAAAGTCACGAACCCCGGAGACCTTATAGAATACGCGCAGCAAGAAGCAGTCAGGGCGGACTCAAACGAGCATGTGCCGCATGGGCAACCGAACAAGGAACAGCTTCGTCCGGAGTGATAAAACAACGCACACGAGATGGTTGACATAAATGGAAGTAGTGTAACTACACAACCTCACCAATGGAAGACTGAGGGAGGTGAGTCTTCGAAGGTGAGGTAGTGTTGGTTGTTCCTGGACAAAGTGCCGCTCGACTGGAAAAACAACAAAATATTACAATAGCAACAAAAGAAAAGTGGGCAACCCACAGTTTCTCGTTCGTTTTGAGGACAGAGAAAGGAGATTTGGAAAGGTAAATGTTCGTCTGAAGGATTATTTTATGGCCTGCTAATTGTCCCGTTTTGTAGTAGGATCAGGGAGGATGCAAAAGAACAAGCTTCATATACCCAGCCAAACCAGGTACAGCTTGCTTCGGAACGATAAAAAATCACACACAGGGTGGAAATATAGATGATGGCCGGAGATGGATGTAATGTCACCACACCGTCGACCACTAAGGTGACCGGTTCCGTTAAGTTCAATTTACCTTACCATTTACCTCGCACTTCTGTCCTCTGGTTTTGGCTGCTACCTTCCGGCATTTTCCGGTAAAAGGGCGAAAAGAACAGAAGCATAGCGATAAAAATTCAGAAAGCCGAAGTATAGAGAGGAAAACAAGACGAAAAGAAAAGCGTCTAAATACACCACTAACGGCGACACCTAGTTATATCACTCAGTGACTCCAACCATTTAGTAGGCGGATCACGTGTATCCCTACATGGAAGTCTAACACGTCCTACTCGGCCAAGTCCATTGGTCAAGGTTTTCATGGCTTCTTCTCATGTTATGGACTGACCACCTCGAATTACCTTCCAATCAACATCTGCCTCAGAGAACAGCGTGCGCTGAGGAAGTCCATTCGTGGGCATGCGTAACACATGTCCCAACCACTTCAACGTGTTGAGATTCAGTACATGTTCCAGTAACTGACCTCTAGTTTCCAAAACCCCACGCTTTACCTCAGCCTTGATGGTACGGTGTTCCCACCATATTCGGACAATGCTACGGAGACATCGATGCTCAAACACCGACAATCTCAGTCTGTCTTTTACCCTCAACGGCCATGTTTCTAAGCCGTATAACAGAACTGATCTAACCGCCGCAGTGTACACCATATCCTAAACAGACAATCGGATATCACGCCAGCGCCATAGATGACGGAGGTTGGCAAAAGCCAAACGCGCCCCATGTATACGCGCAGACACTTCATCTGACATCTATCCACCTGATGAGATGTACCCCCCCCCCAGGTGAGAAACGTATCTACTTTAGCTGGAGCTTTCTCCGCCAACACAAGGTTAGGCGTAGAGCCAACCCAGTCCTGCAGCAGCATTTTATACTGAAGATGCCAAATGTATCTCAAACATTGTTACACTGTTGTTCAAGTAATCCAGAAGAGCTTGCAACTTGCCTGGATCTTCACTCAGTAGAACAATATCGTCTGCTTATTCCAAGTCAGACAGTTTACTGCCTGAGCTAACATCGATGCCACTATTCTCACACGAAGATAGGACTATCTCAAGAATCAGTTCAATTTCAAAATTGAAGAGGAAGGGCGAAAGAGGGCAACCCTGACGAACACCACTTTCTGTGGTGAACTCGGATGAAAGATCGCCATAAGCACGAACTCGACTTTGACTGTTTGCATACAAGCATTGGAAAATAGAAATAAATTGTTCTGGCACACCATTCAATGAGAGGGTGCGGTCGACTGAGTCGATTGTTAGCCTATGGAAGATATGTCTGTGCTGTAAACTTTGTTGAAGGGGAAAAATGCGGTCGATACAACCCCGAGCGGGTCTGAAACCGGCTTGATTCTCACGCATACACATTTCGCGCGCGCTGGCTAATCGGTGGAGAATAAGAACGGTGAGCAGTTTGGACACGATACTTACCAAGCTGATTCCTCTGTGGTTTTCACAAGATGATCTGTCACTTATCTTGCAAATTGGCACAGTCGCCGACTTATACCAATCCCTGGGAATCAGGTCATTATCCCAAATAACTCGGAGGAGTTTTATCAACTCTGAAACCAAAGTTTCGGCCCTATCCTTGGAAAAAAAGGAGATAACCCACTGGGTCCAGCGGTTTTGTATCTTTCCAAATAATCTGTCTTCCACATAGTCTCCATTTCCGATGGGCGAGTGACATATACATACAGTGCTCCTCTTGTAGCTTTATTCGAAAGATCCACTGTTGAAGTAGGCTAACTGAGCTGGAATCCAGTCTAACATTGCATGCACAGTTCTTACGATCAAAGCAATCCCAACCTCGACCTAACCACCAGCATTAGACACCGGATCACCTGACACACGAAAAGTAAGGCAAGGGACCGAGGTTGTATCTGGGATTTGAAGAATGTTCACAGAAGTGGGGTCTTATATGTGCATTTTAGAGACACAGAATACATTTACTTTGATAGTTTCAAAAGATCTAGCGAAAGCAGCTTTCTGCCCTATCTAACGTAGTGTGCAAAGGTTGAAGGCAGCCAAATGAAGTGAACATTTAGGCTTAAAAAGTGCATTCGATTTATTCCCGACTCTTGGACTACTAATTTCTTTAGAGCCCCAACTACTCGTGGCGTCTTGCATCGATCTTAAATTAAGGGAGGGGAAATTGATAAGGCTGTTTACCGGAAGGATGCTGGAGGTTACTGGGAAAATCATACTACACCATAGAATGGGTTTTTCTCTGGGAACCTTAGCTCGAGCCATTGACTCAAAAGTCTGACCCACAAGACAACGGGGTATTAACCCAGCACGGAAATGTGACAGAAGAACCAGCGAAAGAACTATTTCCGATCTGTCACGTGAGACCTGATTGTAGCACGCATTTTGTCTTTTCTTTGCTGGCGTTTTGTTATTGATCCGCCTTTCGGATTCAGTCCGCAGCCCTATGCACCTAATCGAGCAAGTGGAACGTGAATGTCCATCTAGTGAACGCTTTTAGACTGGTAAACTGTTTCGCTTCGTGTTTATTCGCCAGTGTACTCTACAAGGGCACAGTGGTTACAACCAGATTTTGTCCATCAACTGGTTCAGAAACCGGACTTCGTATGGCTTACATCTGTCGATATGTCCGGCTTGATTGTATCTTCAACTTAAGGAAGCCATCCTGTATAGCTCTTTGGATTATGGAGGCATACAAAACCCTCACACCACGTCAATGCGGTCTTGTCGTGATGGAAAACGTGAATGTGCGTAGTAGGCCTGATCAGTAATCCTTCTATCGGCTCGTAACGCACACAATTGTCAGTGCAGATGTACAGTGCGGTCAACTGCGACGCTCAAGCAGACACCCGTGCAGACTGCAGACATTTCAGAAAAACCGCTTAAAAATGAGACGAATCGATCACACTCAGTGTTCCGAACTGGTTCTGAATAAGGCTACCTTGCTGGAGCTTCTGCAGTCATACGAAGTAAGTTAATGAACCAAAGATCCGAGGACCAGAAATCATAAAACAGCTGAGAAAACGCCCAGCTGAAGAGTGCCGCGGCTGTGGATAAGGGTGCAACCGAAACGCCACATGATGCACACCAAATGCGTGTGAGTAAGGGACCCACCTAAGAGCAACTGATAAACAGCTCATCAACATCAATTCGGTTGTTCATCTTAGTCAAGTCAGTGGTCTTCACCAAAAGTTTGAGTTCGTTTGTACGTTATTCGAGAACAAAGTGAAATGCAGGAAAAGTTGTGACGTTTAATTTTGCAACTTCGCATAGCTAGCACACATTCGTGGCGTTTCGGTTGTGCCAGTCCAAAGCCAATATGCGCTGGCCTGGCTGCTTTGTGATTTCTGGAACTTTGATCCTTGTTTCAGTCCCACATTCGGCACCCCAGATGACTGAAAAAGTCCCAACGAGGTAGCTTCATTGAAGACCCGTTCGAAACACAGATCGAGTGTCTCATTCCTTCACAGTTCCCCCGATATGCATACAGTCTGCACGGGATAATGTTTCATTGTCACTAGACAAACACCGGTCGTGGTCGAGTGGTTTGGAATGTTTGCTTACCATATCAGAAGTCACAGGTTCGAATCGCCCCACCACCGGTTACTTTGGTGGTAGACAGCAATCTACTGTCGTCCGGCTTGCTACCACACCTGACCTGTTGGGATCTCATGTGGTTCTCCATCACCCCAATTCTCAAGGTCCGGTTTCCGGCTATCCCGAATAATGCAGCGGGACTTTGAGGCCATTAGGTATACGCCTTTCACAACACTCGTGCTCAAGCATGTCATTAAAAATCTACCGTACACTTCATACAACAGAAATGAAATTCGTATGAAAATTGTGGTGATATACCGTGGCTGTCTACATTGTTCAGTTACTTACAACTAACATATCCACCCATTGTCTCCTTTTTTTAGCTAATATCTGTTTCATGAGATGAGTAAGGCTATGTAAACAGGCCTCAGTTCTACTCCGTTTGATTGACTGATTCGAGTTTCATCAGAAATAGCAAGGGCACCTTAAAACACCGACGTACCTGTGGTGCCTGATGACGAATTAGTGTTTCAAATGAACCCGTTCGATGGTCGGATTCACTGCGAGATGCCTTTGATTTAGCTGCTTCGGTCGCTATTTTGTACGCTGTTTGTAGACGCTGAAAAGGGGCACATTCATCGGATATCTTATATGAGGATTTGACATCTGGATGGAGCCGACGAGCAAGTTTCAAATACGCATGGCGACAATCATCCACAGAACTATTCACAGGTAAACCGAGATAATCGAAAGCTGCCTCCACACTGAAAACTGCAGTCCGACAAATTGTTTTCATGGGTACGAATGAATGCGTACGTCTGAAGAAAGTGTTACCGAACAACCAGGACGCATAGTTCTGTAAAAACAAATCTCGTTTGTTAGCAAAGCACCAATTAAAAACCTAGTTAAGTTCAGTCTCAAAACCCAAGAACGTCATTATATTTACGATGGTTTTGGCCGGCATCTGCCACCAAACCTCGGTACTGAATATAAATACTGAGATGTGTATGCTTACGAAGCCCGTAAGGCTTAGAATAACCAAAGATTAAGGCTTAGGATTTGTTAACTGGACATACAAGCTGAAGATAGCAAAGAGAAGTCTTTAGAGCGACACATAGTGAAACTGAGGTAAACAGAAAATAACAACTGAATATGGCATTCACCGCCGGGAATCGTTTTTATCGGGACTGTTCATGTACGTCCAAAATGTTCCTAACCATCTTGTTTTACATGGGTGCATCCACTGTTATGCTTTTACTAACGGATACATCAGATATGGTAATACACAACTCTGACTTTGGTATGGGAGCGGAGAGAAAGTCTGTAGACTTCTGTTCAACGGGTCCATCACAGACTGTGGAATGAAAACTGAGAGCCACGATCCGAAATCAGGGATTCATTTCTGTCAGAGTTCTCGGTCCTCGGAGATTGGGATTTGACTATTAAGCGCGAGATGGTGTATAGAAGCCATGTCTTTCCGTCCGTTGGTGAAACTGACAGCCGTATCCGAGATATCCTTTGATAAGTTCCCCTTCATCGACTAAGGGGTACCTTTTGTTAATATCCCCGGAAGACACATCAAGACCGGCACAAGACACAGGCTCCTGTCAGTCTTGCAAAAGTACTTTGCACATAGGGGGCGCAAAGTGCATACCATACTCGGATACCTCGATCGTCAAACGGTTTGGAGCTTGTTGACCTGCCTCTGCATTACCACTCAGCAAAACGATATCAAACGCGTATTCTAAGTGGAAAACTGTTCTCTGGGAACAGTTCAATTCCGCCGTTTGGAAGACCAGACAAGGCATTTCGTAGAAAATCTTCTATAGCAGGGTTGAAAATAAATGAAGACGTAGGGAACGTAGTTGTACTCTATTGAAGACAAGGAAAGTTGGCCGTAGGCCCTAACCCGACCTGAGGTGTGACGAAACAATTCCTTGAAGACAGACGCATACATCTCAGATAATTCATTTCCTACAGCGAGATCCTATCGACAAAGTAGAAGGCTGCAAACACGTTGATCATTGGTCTCTGGAAAGTCCGTGATGGTCGAGTGGTTTAGAGCGTTTGCTTACCACCTCAGAGGCTAGAGGTTCGGATCCTACCACCGCCTGTTACTTTGGTGGTTGTCCAGATCGCTACCACACTTGACCTATTGGGACCTTATGATTCCTCACTCCACGTCTCCATATCTGGTTTCCGGCTATCCCAGGTAGTGCAGTGGGCCTTTTAGGCTCAGGTATACCCCTTCCCCTGCACTCATGCGTAAACATGTGATGAAAAAGTACGACGGGGCTCTTGAAGCTATCGGAGGATGGAGATTTTATAGATACATGCATTACCAGCGCAAAACTTAGCCTGCCCCTCGCGGATCCACTCTTCAAGCGCTTGATCCAACCTGCAGTTGTAAAAACGGATACAAGTAACATCGACGGTGTTAAGATAAGGTTTATATCTTTATGGTTGGCGCAGTCAGTAGACGAGCCCTTCTTGAAGATAGGGACAACAATCGACTCCTCAAAAGGAAAGGATCTGATCTGAATTTCAGGCACTTGAAAACAAGAAATGAAATTCCCTAAGAAGCTTTAATTTGCCATCTTTACACAGGGTTAGGGGAGGCCGTTGAAGCCCGGCACTTTGTGGCGTCCTATGGCTTGAATTTTCTTGTGGATCTCCACCTACCGAGGTGGATCTATGGGAAAAGACCACAGGGCGCATGTCGGAATAACTGTGTGAATCTGACATAGCAGGCCAGCTAAACTATGTCTGAAAGTGTTAAACACGCTACCGCTGATTGCGAACTGGTGAACCATGAGCTTCACAGATTGTTTCGCTCACATCTGACGGCTTCATACCAATGGCTCGACTGATAAGGAACAATTTGTAGAAATTCCCCATAACAGCAGCACACTCCAACTCTGATGCATGTCGTGACCATCAGATTTCGCGATCTCTGTGTAGGCCTGCGTTAAGTGCACGTCTTGTTACCAGACGTGTTTTACCATACTCGCTCCCAGCCGAGATCGACTGGTTTGCGTCAAGAAGGCGGAGATTTAGCATAAATCAAAGGTCTTATGGCATGACGAATCAAGCCACAAATCACCAGACCAACGGAATGCAAGGCATTCTTGATAAGCACCCACTGCTGATTGATTTTATCAGGTGGAGCTACATCTAGCACTTTCTGGAAGACAGAGAGGCGAGGTGGATCGGAAAGTTGATCGCAATCTACCCGTCGTAGCAGCTCTCGTTTGGAACGGCCGTCGAAGCACATGGACAGCTTGGTGCAAACTACTGCGTGGTCGGAGTCAAGACGGATGCTCCAGTACGAACAGCAATCTCGTATACAGCCCCGGCATTTATGGTTTGTTGCGATTTGATCGATCCGCGTTCACTGTTGACTCGAAGAGGGGGGACGCCACGTGGCGTATGGACGATTCGATTATTCTTCGCGTGTCGATGATTCGGTATCTACTACTCGTGGTCAGGCTGGCGTTGCGACTCCTTTGAGCATGAAAGCTGAGCGCGCACTGTTAGACTGGATTCCAGTCAGCATTTGTTTGTGCGCAGTTATGTTGGACGGTTCTGTTCATGTCAACAAAAACAAACTGAAGCAGCGATGCCTGTTCGTCGTGTCTGTGTATGCGCCAACTGATTGCAGTCCCTCTGAGACCAAAGACAAATTCTACCAGGATTTGTCTTAGCTGCTGTGAAGCGCACGTTCAACGAACGTGGTGATCATTGCTGGGGATTTCAACGCCCAAGTTGGCCGTTTGGGAGATTCCGAAAGGCACATTAGATACCTGTTTGGTATCCCAGCAGATCGTACTAACAATGGTGATCGTCTTATTCAGCTGTGCCCCGGCCACAGATTTTTTCTTGAGAGCACAAACCGCTGCCATAAGAAGTGGCATAGACTGACATACCGTCTGCCTACGTCTTCACAACGTTGGACTCAGATTAACCATACTGCGGTTGGTCACCGCTGGAGTGGACCAATTGGAGACTGTCGTTTATTTTGGTCTACGCCTGTGGACTCAGATCACGCCTTGGTGCGTGATCGCTTCTGTTTACTTCTCGTTCGCGGTCGCACCAAAGTAAATGCCACCCATCCTGCACATTTGCCTCAAGACGATAACAGACGATACGATTTCCAGACGGAGCTGTCTACACGGTTATCTATGCAGCCGGATGTTCAGGACCCAGATGAACGTTGGGAACAGATCAAGGAAACCTTGTATGCCACACAGGACTACCGTTCACGTAGGTCACACAAACGACGGATACCTTCGACATACGCTGAGCTGTTGGATGGTTGTAGATCCGTTCCTCCACATTCAATGAGGTGCGTAAATCACAGACACCAACTGACTAGGAGCCTGAGAAACGACCGTGAACAGTGGGGAACTGTGAAATGTAGGGAAAAGAAGAAGGCTGCGTCTATTGGCACTACTCACAACCTTTACCGTCTGATTTAAGGTATCGGTCCACGAAAACCCGACGGCTCACTGATTCATTTCCAGGGACTTCATCTGGATCGTTGGGCTAGACACATTGAGGAACACTTAGGTTGGCTCACTTCAACAGTGGATCTTTCGAATAAAGCTACAAGAGGAGCACTGTATGTATATGTCACTCGCCCATCGGAAATGGAGACTATGTGGAAGACAGATTATTTGGAAAGATACAAAACCGCTGGACCCAGTGGGTTATCTCCTTTTTTTCCAAGGATAGGGCCGAAACTTTGGTTTCAGAGTTGATAAAACTCCTCCGAGTTATTTGGGATAATGACCTGATTCCCAGGGATTGGTATAAGTCGGCGACTGTGCCAATTTGCAAGATAAGTGACAGATCATCTTGTGAAAACCACAGAGGAATCAGCTTGGTAAGTATCGTGTCCAAACTGCTCACCGTTCTTATTCTCCACCGATTAGCCAGCGCGCGCGAAATGTGTATGCGTGAGAATCAAGCCGGTTTCAGACCCGCTCGGGGTTGTATCGACCGCATTTTTCCCCTTCAACAAAGTTTACAGCACAGACATATCTTCCATAGGCTAACAATCGACTCAGTCGACCGCACCCTCTCATTGAATGGTGTGCCAGAACAATTTATTTCTATTTTCCAATGCTTGTATGCAAACAGTCAAAGTCGAGTTCGTGCTTATGGCGATCTTTCATCCGAGTTCACCACAGAAAGTGGTGTTCGTCAGGGTTGCCCTCTTTCGCCCTTCCTCTTCAATTTTGAAATTGAACTGATTCTTGAGATAGTCCTATCTTCGTGTGAGAATAGTGGCATCGATGTTAGCTCAGGCAGTAAACTGTCTGACTTGGAATAAGCAGACGATATTGTTCTACTGAGTGAAGATCCAGGCAAGTTGCAAGCTCTTCTGGATTACTTGAACAACAGTGTAACAATGTTTGAGATACATTTGGCATCTTCAGTATAAAATGCTGCTGCAGGACTGGGTTGGCTCTACGCCTAACCTTGTGTTGGCGGAGAAAGCTCCAGCTAAAGTAGATACGTTTCTCACCTGGGGGGGGGGGTACATCTCACCCTCATACTTTGCTTTCAGCTCTTTCATCTTATTTTTCTGTTCATTTTTCACTTTGCTGGACGTTGCTGGAAGGTAGCAACCGAAACCAGAACACAGAAGTGCGAGGTTAATGGTTGAATGAACTGAACTGGACATTCACATGAGCAAACGCGAACCATGAAAACACTGTCCGGTCAGGTTACTGACGTACAGCTACTTATTTGGGGTTAGTTTGTCTGTTTTCCGTTCTCCGCCTTGTTACTGTTGTGATCACCTATTATCCTGTTTGTCTTTGCTGTGCTATTCTATCGTGTATCACCTTTTCAGGCTGACTTGGGAACCTTAAAATTATGGTTGACTGGTTTAAGTGCTTGTCATTTCAGAGCTACGAGATTCGTTTTTTGTAGTCACTGGTCGGTGTTCGAGCACCGAAGTCTCCGTACCATTGCCCGAGTATGATGGGGACACCGTATCAGCAATGCTTAGGTTAGGCGTAAGGTGTCGGGAACCAGAGGTCAGTTACTGGAACATGTACTGAATCTCAACACGTTGAAGTGGTTGGGACATGTGTTACGCATGCCCACGGATGGACTTCCTCAGCGCACGCTGTTCTCTGAGGCAGATGTTGATTGGAAGGTAAGTCGAGGTGGTCAGTCCATAACATGGCAAAAAGGTATAAAAACCATGATCACGTTTCCCCATAGCTGTATACTCCGTTGGCAAAAAACCGCGAGACGTGACCAAATTTCTGGATCCCCGGATCACAGAAATAAAGGACTTTCAACGTCAACAATGCTTAATTATTGGAAAATACAGTTACTGAGGAATGAAGGTCGTAGCCGTCATATGTGATCATCCGCCTTTAACCCAAGTCAAATCAAAAGTCATATTCTGAATACAGTATTCGTAATAAGTGCACACAACATGGTGCGTAGAATAAGCACAAGGTGTTTTTCTTCCTGAATAATACGTTATTAGATGACCGACTTTTATGTTCATCTTGTCTGAATGATGCTGGTTGCTCCCCTTTTGATTTCATAGGCATTGACAGGGTGACACAATTTCCCATGGATTATTTGCACTGCATTTGTTTAGGAATAATACGAGGTTTAATAAAGCTGTGGATCGATTCTTCCGAAGCAGACAGTTTCCGTCTTAAACAGCAGCAAATCGAACTGATTAAGAAAAACATGTTAGAACTAAGAAACCAACTACCAGGTGAATTCCGCGGTAAGTGCTGAGGTTGGGACGAATACTAATCGTGGAAAGCTACGGAGATAAGACAATTTTCATTGTATTTAGGTGTAGCTGTACTGAAGGATTTTATATACTTTCAAACTTATGTACACTTTTTCAATAATCTCGTGCAACTAATATCCTGGTGTGCAGCAACGACCACGAGCCCGTACGTTTAGCAAGGGATCTTTCACATTATTTCGCCAACGTGCATCACCATATTTATGGATTACACAAAATTTCCATACATGTACACTCTCATCCATATTCTTGGAAATGTGAGCAACTTAGAAAAATCGGATGCTTTCAGCGCTTTTCCTTTTGAGTCACTTCTGCATCAGATCAAGCGTACGCCTCATGGAGCGACAATTCTGTGCTCGCAGCCATACCGGCGTTTCTCTGAGGCCCAAATCTCAGCTGCGCCCATTGAACAAAACATAATTCCGACACTGCAACAAAAATCTGGCCTAACGATCTTGCCAGTAGGCAGTTATGCTGTCACCAAATACAGTCCTGATAAGGTGGTTTTAATTAGCAGAACACCGTGCACAGTGGAATGGATGAATAATAACGACGTAGGTTATGTGGAAACAGGCGACCGTGAGTTTCCAACATTGGATGACTTTCATGATGCCCCATTCCCCTCCACCTGTCGCCATGTTTTTGCTACTAGCGGTTTGATAGAACCTTAACACATGCACAGTCGAAGAAATCGACTGTGTCACTGTCAACCGCAAGCGGTTACTGTGTCATTTCTCTATGTCATAAAATGTAATGTTGATCACGACTTCCATTCTGTTTTTAACTTCTTTTTATGAATAATACTAGCCGATCTTGGTTTGCAGATGACTTCCGATGCCATGTTCTCACTTGTCGTCCCGGAGGATGACAACGAAGATTTTTGTCATAAGCTGATTATAGCTTTCGAGTGGCCGAAAGTGAGTATGATTCCCAGTGTGACCGGGAATCGGTTCCATCATATGATTCAAGCACATCAAAAACCCGACGATACGCCACAAGGCGTCCAGTTATGGTTCTGTTACACATCTGTAACTTAATAATACAGGACAGGACAGGGCAGTGTTCTAGGGCGAGAGTGGGCACGAGCCTAACGTGCGTCCAGACACTTGCACCGGTGGGGTTTGGGAAGCTCCCCGGAGCTGCAACTTCGGATTTGGTTTAATTTGATTTCAGTCTGTGTTGCCGAAAAATCTTCGTACCATACACTAATACAATAATAACGAATTGTTTTCAGTGCATTCCCGGCACGTTTTGGGGAGCGCAAGGAAGAGAACTGGATAACCGGTAACCGTCCATTGACGAGATAGTGGTTATGGGACTACTGAAGCGGAAATCGTAAGTCTCACTGGAACAGTAATGTTTTAGGAAACCGCCGACCAATTGGACATTCTCCGAGGAGGAAAATAATCAAGCTAGGGTTGTTCAACAGCCAAGGAGTGAAATTAGATTTCATTACTAATTGCATAAGGTTTGAACGGTAGCTATTAGCAAACAAACCACCACACAGCTTTTCGGGTCCGGAAGTTGAGGCCGCACTGCGTTGGACGTCCCTGGTTCTATCAACAACACCTGTGTGCCCATCGGTTCAGTTGTAAGTTTGCAGTGTGTTCCAGGAGGTGTTAGTTCAACAACACGACACAATTCCGGGCAGGAGGCCATACTGCTGTCCAACGTTTGTAGCCTATTGAACAAACGAGTTGAACTGGAGTCACTGGTGGCACAAAACCCCCTTCCCCAGTCGTTGCCCTGACCAAAGCGTGGCTGTACGGTGACGTTTCTGATTCTGAGGTGTCACTAACAGGATACTAAGTTCACCGGGTGGATAAGAGCGATGCGAGACAAAGTGGCGGTGTCGCCCTTTATATTCAATCTGACATACCTGCCTACCAGTTACATAGTTTTGCTGATCCCGAGGGGTTCTGGGAAATCTTGTGGTGGAGGGTTTTATTAACACCTAGTGACTATGTAACAATGGGACTTCTGTACAGGTCGCCGGGCGTAGACTCCACGGTTATTCTTGACCAACTCCGGCGGTGGGGCCATGACGGGTACTGCATTATCCTTGAGGATTTCAATGTGCCGCATGTCGATTGGGATGAGGGCTGTCACGGCCCGTCCGCAGATTCATTCACACGTACTTTTCACACGGTCCTTGAGGACTTGACTCTATACCAGCACGTACGAGAGTCCACACGGTTTCAAGGTCCTCAGTCATCTATCGTGGATTTTGTGATATATCCGAGACAATCTGATGTTGAGGAAATTAGATACCTTCCGCCAATCGATTCTAGCGACCATTCCGTCCTCTCAATCCACTGGAGGCGTTGTGTATCTCATTTTGGTGAACCACATACGGGGCGTAACATGTGGCGTACAAACTTTGATGAAATACAAGCAGCAGCATCATGAGTGGTGTGCACTGCCGAAAAGCCGGTTAGTGTAGAATCTTACTGGTCCACAATACGGGAAACGATCAATTCAAGTGAAGTCGAGCATCGGTGGACTGATACCCACGTTTACGACCCCGTTCGTTCTCGAAGGCACGGCAAGGGTCTTCCGTGGTTCGATCGTGAGCTACGAAGTGCTATCCGTGGTAGGAACCGCGCATGGCAAGGATATTGGGATACCGGAAACGGGTAAGTGGTACAAAGCCATCCGAGCGAGGTGTTCGTCCATGAAAACAGGGAAATTGTTCTGAAACCATGCTTGCTAAAGACTCCGTTGCTGCACCCGGACGGCTTTATGCACACTTGAGGCGTAGAACCCGCGTTAACACCCGCGTTATACCACCCCTGGTGGACCAGGAAGCGTTTGCTGAAACGGACGTTCGAGAAGTAGAGGTACTTGCGCGTCATTACTCATCTATATGCGTGATGGAGTCAACCCCATCGCCGTCACTATTACCCTCATGCTGTGGTCCCTCCATCCAGATGAGGTCACCAAGGAACTAAAGAAACTGAAAGTGTATTAGTCACCCAGACCAGATGTTATTCATCCGGCAGTATTGCGTGCGTTGGCCAACGAACCCGTATCACCTTTGGCCGATCCGTTTAATCTATCGCTACGCACGAGTACTTTGTCTAGCAAATGGATGACAGCAATTATCTGGGCACTGTATGAAGGGGGCTCGCGGAAGGTACCCACAAACTATCGCCCGGTGAGCCTAACCTGCATTTTTAGAAATGTGATAGAACGGCCAATGTCAGTGCGATTCCGGGAGCATTTTGAGTTATACATGTATTTGTGCCCTGCTCGGCATGGCTTCCGTCCAAAGAGGTTGTGTACCTCAGACTTGCTGTTGGCACAAGAACAGTAAGCAGAGGCTATGGAGGGTGGCTACAACACGGATGTGGTCTTCATCGATTTCAACAAGGCCACGGGAAAGGTACCTCACGATCGACTGTTGGAAAAACTCAGAACGTTTGGTCTGCAGTCCGATGCTTGAATGTATTGCGGATTTCCTGAAAGGGAGGACGTTTTCAGTCAGAGCTGCCCGGGCGAAGTCAAGTTGGCATGCTGCAACAAGTGGGGTCCCTCAGGGATCAGTTCTTGGACCGGTGCTGTTTCTGGCCTACATCAATGAAGTGCCGTCAGAAGAAGAGGCTTACACGGGATGTTTCCCTTTGCCTTTTGACAGAAGGATTAAAAAAAAGATTGGGGATAGTCCAATAGGCTACATACAAGGTAAATTGTTTATTTAAAAAAATAATTAACTATTCCGGGGCTAACCGATCGTTACCGAGGGTAAGTGCGGAGTCTTTAGCAAGGATGGTTTCAAAACCATTTCTCTTCTCTGTTTTCATGGACGAACATTTCGCTTGGATGGCTTTGTACCATTTTTACCCGTTGCCGGTATCCCAATATCGTTGTCATGCGCGGTTCCTACTGCGGATAGCACTTCGTAGCTCACGATCGAACCACAGAGGACCCTTGTTGTGTCTTCAAGAACGAACGGGGTCATAAACGTACGTATCAGTACTCAGGATTAGAGGCAGAGGGAGACCTACCGTGAAAGCCTCGTCACGACAGCTCTTGGATGTGGTTTCAAAAAAGAGAGTCACACCACTTATCAGTCAGAAAG
Source organism: Fasciola hepatica (assembly GCA_948099385.1). Lineage (NCBI taxonomy): Eukaryota > Metazoa > Platyhelminthes > Trematoda > Plagiorchiida > Fasciolidae > Fasciola > Fasciola hepatica. The sequence goes on from CANUEZ040000119.1 coordinate 1,360,657, forward strand.
TCGTCTAGTTTTCGCTTGACGGTTAAACAGTGCACCTCTTCCCCCACTTCCGCTGGGATCGAGTTCAAAATGTCGGTGATTCTTCAGGCCAGGCGGTATATCAGCGGCAAACCAATAGATTCAAACTTCAAGTGTCAGTGAGTGTCTCCGCGTACGACAAAGTTCACGTAGTTGAAAGATCGCTTGTAGTTTTGGTCCTAGATCGCCTCGGATAATGTGACGGACGCAAATGAGGTCACCTCGTATCCTCCGATAAGTTTCTGGAAACAGCCCGGTAGCTTGTAGGCGACCTTCGTAGCCAGTCCCGCGCAGACCCGCAATGAGACGAGTAGCAGCTCTTTGAACTCTTTCAAGCTTGGTTGATTCGGCAGCGGCGCACGCGTATGCAGCCGACGCGACACACTCCAACCGAGGTCTAACATGTGTGGTGTATAACAGCCGAAAAGCATTATAAGAGTTTCCCGAAGGAACGGCGGATTGTTCCAAAGATGCTCTATGGTGAGGCACATGCTTTATCTGTTTGACTTCTCGTTTTTAAGTTGTTCGATAGTACCACCCCGAGATTACGTTCACAGGCTGTCGTTCTCAGCAGAGTGCCAGAGAGTGTGTAGCCTGACGTTGACTGTATTCGACCTATGCGCATGTGTGCAGACTTTTCTAAGTTTAACAGAAGGGCCCATGTACTGGACCAATGCGTCGGGCTGTCGAGATCGTCCTGCAGGGATTGTTTGTCCGTGTTAGAACGGAGCACTCGCCACATCTTCATATCGTTACCATAGAGTATGCACGGCAGGTTCAAGCAGGTTGGAATATCACTGACATAGACCAGGAACAACAATGGACCGTGTACCGAACCTTAGGGAACACCACTGGGGATCGGGTACCACGTGGACAGGGCCCCGGGAACTTCAACCACAAATTTCCGCCCTCTTAGAAAGTCCTCGGCCCAACGTAGTAGTGGGTCAATTATTCCCAATAGTTTGAGCTTCTGGAAGATCTGGTCATGTGGTACTTTGTCAAATGTTTTACTGAAGTCGACGAAAACGACATCTATTGGATATCCCTCAGCCTTTGCCTCCGCTCAGTGTTCGCGAACCAGCAGAAGGTTGGAAATGCATGAGTGTGATTTGCGAAATGTGCTGTACAGGACTAAGCAGGTCGTGCTCATCAAGATGTTCTTTCACGCGCCTGGTTATAAGCTGCTTCTTCACCTTGCAGACGACGCATGTAAGGCTCACCGGTCCATAGCTGACAGCTGCCACTTTATCTCCGCCATTGAACATCGATACCACATTTGTTTGTTTCTAGTCGTCCGGGAGTTTTCCCGTTGTTAGTGAGGTGTTGAGCAACTTGGTGATTGGGTCTGCAAGAATCTGGGCTAGCTCCCGTAGTACCAGTGGATGGATTCCATCCGGTCTGGGTGATTTATATGGCTTAAGAGATCTTAGAACTGTCATAACTTCATCCACTTCGATCTCACCGAACGCGATTGAAGGCTGGGATACCGACAAGAGAGGTGACCAAGATTCATCACGTGAAAACACCGATGCATAGTAGCATCTCAGAGCATCTGCTTTAGCTACATCGAATCAGTCACTCTCCCGTCTACCATAAGTGCAGGTATGCCTGGTTTTGCTCTTTTTCGCCTTTTCAGACACGCAAATAGTTGTTTCGGTGCATGCACACACTAGGCTACTAGCCTCTCTTCCAATCTGCGTCGTTTAGCCATCTTTATGGAAGAACATTGGGTTCGTAGCTGTTTGTGCGCATCATAACCCGTTGCTGTTTCTCAATACGGTCCCCAAGCTCGGTTTCTCCTGCGGAGTAGGTATCGGAGCTTTTTGTTAAACCATGGGGAGCCCTGGGCGCCGGAGCGTCGACGGTGTGGTGGGGCAAATCTCCATACCAGTTGGTAGATTCCCTCTCGGATAAGACAGCAGGCCAAGTTCACATCGTTTGGATCCTTATCCTCCCAATTCGTTTTGAGATGCTGCCCTCATATCGTCAGAGGGTATGCGCCAGACATTCGGTTCACAGTGAGGTGTCTGTGAGAGCCCCACGCCTCCAGTGTATGTTTAGCACGGCATGATCGCTGGCCCCAATAGGGGGTAGTACAACTACACACGTAACATCCGAAACCCGGGGAGTAAAAAAGCGGGTAGGCTCATCCACGTGCTGGTGAAGCGCCAGATCACACAATATCATGTGTAGGTGTTGGGAGAAATTGTATGTTGCTGCAGTGTGGCAGTTAGCCTCCCAATCAATGTGGGGCGTGTTGAAGCTACCCAGGACCAGACAGTGCCCCTCCATCGCCCAACGCCGCATGAAATGTAACATATTTAACTGCTCAGCAGCCGGTGTCCTATAGAACAAACCTAACGCCACATATCCGCAACTGGTCAGTTTCATCTTGCGCCATAGCACTTTGCCAAGTCCTTGAGGGTCCGCAAATAGGTCGAGAATATTTGCCGAGACCCCATCTCTGATGTACATCAATAGACCACCTCCAACTCTGGACCGAATTCTGTCCGAACCGAAGAGACAGTAGCCTGGGAGGGATACTTCCACGTCCGATACCCCCTCATTCAGCCAAGTTTCGGTGAGAGCTATGATCACAGGTTTTCTGGCTGCTGCGGATGATTCCAGTTCGTCACATTCGTTAAATAACCCGCGAACATTACTAAGAACTACTTCTACCACCTGACCATTTATGTGTTGTGGTGTTCATCCCTGGATCCCTGCAAACAGGGGACGTCCAGCGAGTGGTTGTTAGAGGCGGCCACGTTAATCGCAGTCTCTTCTCCATGATACGAAAATCCTGAATATAGTGATTGATCTCACCCTTTTCACGGCGTTCCCACATTTCCGTAAGGGCTTGTTTGTGTTTCCCACGATCCTTCTGGACGAGATCGTTAAGTAATCGCACTTTTTCGCCCTTGAGACGCCAAGAGCGTTGCAGCACCGACTGAACTTGCTCCTGGGAAGGGAGAACAATCTTGAGGACTCAAGGTTGTCTGTCTTCCCGTAGTTTTCCCCAGCGGAAAGCTGCCTTAACACGAATTGACTCAGCCAAGCGATCCTCACTCTCCGTGAACAGATTCCCGAAGATGGTCCGCAGTTGCAGGAGATCGTGCCTCAGGCGTTCCTGGGGAACTGCTACTGTTGCTTGTGGGAGGTTGGCAACCAAAAAGCAGTAAGATCGCGGAGATGGGAGTTTTTTGAAGCCTCTTTCGGTTTAATTCCTGTGTCGTTTTTTCCGGCTGGATGACTGTAGGGGCTGCCGGTGGGGGAGGACGGCATAGTGACCTTTCTTGTCAAGGCGGCGTTTTGTTTCAGTGGGTGCAATATTAGACTTTGATGCAATCTTCGCAGGTGTTAACACAAATTGAACTGGGTACCGGAAGCACCGCGGTATCCATCACACAGTTCTGGTTTTCAGCCGAAGGCCAGGGTAGACTAGCCTCAGCGTATGCTTTGACGTAGTAAGCATTCTGGTCTGAGGCCACGGAAGCCTCGCTAAGCGGCGAAGAAACCCGGGACACAACACATTATGTTCGTGGTCGTAGCACATAATAGATCCGCGGGTGTAGCACATATTTTACCCTCGGTGAAAGTCTTCCCCTCTGGTGGCGATGATGATGGTGACAGTGATGATACTGGTGAAGATGATGGTGGAGCTGTGCTTCTGCTGCTGTTGACAGTGATGAGCAGATTGATGGTGATGATGATGATGGTGATAAATCTGTCTTACCTGTGACAGGAAGCGCCATTCTCGCCGACTACTTTGTCGGCTAAACAGGAGTCGATAGCTTGGTGCATCTGAAGCACAGCACTTTGAGAACGCTTACGCGGCATTTGTCGTCGAATTCAGGAAGATCACAGCTCATTTCGGAGCATTCGAAGTGGATCCAACCGTCACACCCATCACACTGAAGAGATTTGTCCCGGGGACGAACAACTTTCAGTCCAGTTCAGTTTGCACGGGAAAGGTCACCGCCAAGGCCAATCGAGCGTCCAGAATTCTTTAGATGGCATGTACACCAGTTATACACCCACCACTGCCGAGTGTATTTCGTCGAAGCCCCGCTAAAATTGAGAGGGAAGCGGAAAACCTCACCGCACATCAACTGCGAGACATTATGTATCGTGAGCGTTAACTGAGACAGTAAGCAACAAACGAAAAAGTCAATTAAAACACTCCAGACGGACCACAGTGCTATCCGTCATCATAAACATACTCAATTGAGCCTTAAGACTCACTACAAGGAAATATCTCGTACCACTTGCGATCTAGGACACCTTTGAAGGGTTGGACGGTTTGAAGGTCTACCATTTCACCAGGCAGACCGTTCCAACTGTTCACTACCCTGGTGCTGATCTGCATTTCTTCGAAGAAGTGCGACCTAGTCACCAACCTAGATCGAACTTTCGCTAGCTTCTTTCTGTGTTCCCTTGTTTTGAAATATACAGCCATCTGGAATGGACTATCCGGCCTGAGACCGGAGGGATTATGTATGGATGATAACCCACAGAAGTACAATCCCAAGCACAACGCCGAACGACCTACCGGTGTAGCGCAGAAACAACAGCACTGCAGTTCAGTTCAGTTCAGTTCAGTTTGCACAGGACTTGGTGTGGCTAGAGCCAATCGTGTGTCCAGATAGTTGTGTTGTCGGCGCGTTTCCGTAGCTCCCAACACTGCGTGATTTTCTCTTTCTGAAAGGCATAAATTTTGTGCAGTATCAGCCCTGGCAGAGTAAGGTGGAAACAATAAGTAAATTGCATCTGACCCTAAAAGTTGCTTAGCATAACTCGGGGTATACCGCCACCCAACATAGATCTAGTGCTTTCTTAAAGGCCTTCACTGTTGTGGTATTTATGACCTCTTCCGGGAGCTTATTCCAATAGGGTACCACTCTATTTGAGAAGTACTTCGCCCTAATTTGGAGCCTCAAATGTTTCCTTTGTAATCTAAGGCTATGCCCCCTTGTGCCTCTCTCGGGGATCAGCGAAAAAAGGTCTTCTCGACTTATTCCTGACAGTCCTTTTATTACCTTGAAGGTTTTTATCAAATCCCCGCGAATGCGCCGTCTTTCCATCGAGAATAGGTCTAGGGCACGGAGACGCTCTGTGTAGTTAAACCCCCTTTGCCCAGCCACCATTCTAGTGGCTAGCCCTTGCACTTTCTCCAGACAGTCGATATCTTTCTGGTAGTACGGTGCCCAGGCCTGCACGCAGTACTCCATATGCGGCCTAACTATGGCCTGATATATCGGAACGAATATCTCCGGATCTCTGCACGACATAATGGATCTAACTCGAAAGAGTTCCCTCCTGGCCGTATTGGCTGCTGAGGTGCACTGCTTTGACGGCTTAAAGCTGTTGTCCATTATAACGCCCAAGTCTTTGACCTGCGAGACCACTTGCAACGAACCCACACTATTCTCACTAGCCCCTGTATTTGTGGTCAAGCATTGACACTTGGTGAGGTTTAGTGGAAGGTCCCATTTGCGTGACCAGTTTTGTACTGCTAACACGTCAAGTTCTATATCTACTCCAGCTATCTTGACGTCATCGGCAAACATAAAGGTGGGGTTTGTAAGCCCACGTGCTAGGTCGTTGATGAAGATGAGGAAGAGCAGAGGGCCGAGCACCGAGCCCTGTGGCACCCCACTCGTTACACCTTCCGGTTTTGAAACATGGTTCCCCACCTTAACACTAAAGGTTCGCCCTGCTAAGAAACTACTTATCCATTGTCTGGCCTTTCCAACAATTCCCATGGACTGCAGTTTGACGTCCAGAAATCTGTGGTTCACGGAATCAAATGCCTTGCTGAAGTCCAAGTAACAGACCGCAATCGATTGCCCTTCGTCCAGACGCTTGGTTACCTCATCGAGGAACAGCAGGAGATTCGTCAGACAGGATCGCCCTGCCACAAACCCATGCTGAGCATTTGATATGAGGTTGTGTTGAACCAAATGCCTAGAGATCTGCTTCCTGACTATTCGCTCCAGGCACTTACACAGTACCGAAGTCAAGCTAACCGGCCGGTAATTTTCCGCCTTTTGCCGGGGCCCACTCTTGTATATGCCTACCACTGTTGCTCTCCTCCAGTCTCCCGGCACAGTTCCCTCTCTAAGTGACGTTTCATACAGCTTCGTCACCGGAGCCTTCAGGACCTCGGCCAGAGGCTGAACGATTGCTGGATGAATCCCGTCTGGACCTGCTGCTTTGTTCCTATTCAAAGTTTGCAACTCCGCGTACACTTCTTCTTCTCCTACAGTAAGTTCGGGTGTTGGAGGCGCCTGTGGGCCCTCCATTCTTTCCTCCAAACTATTTTCTGGTCGATATATGCTCTTGAAGAATTCCAAGAGCGTGTCAGCCTTGTCTTCGTCGTTTAGAGCTAGTCGCCCCTGTGCTCCTTCCAAAGTTGCTACGCTCTCTCTCATACGTTTGTGAGATTGCACGTAGGCGTAGAATCGCTTTGGGTTTGTGCGGACCGACGCCGCTAACCGACGCTCGAAAGCATATTTCTCCACTCTTTGGATCTCTTGAGCCCTGTTCCTTGCCATCTTATAGCTATTCCATGCCCCCTGAGTTCTGTACAGCTTGTACGCCGCCCATCGTTGCCTACGAATAACTATGGCCTTGCGGACCTTCGACTTCCACCATGGGGGTAGACTTCTACTGCTTGCCACCATCAGGGGTGCGAACTCATCTGTAAGTTCGAGTAGCCCCATCTTGATGGTCTCCCAACGTTCCTCTACGGAGGCATTTGTGTGTCTCGGTGTCCACTGAATTTCCTCCGCCGCCTTCTTCAGTTCACCTATGTTGATTCTCCCATAGCGCCGACGTAACACGATTTCCTTCGGCGCCTTGCTTAGTCTTAGTGTGACCCTTAGGACTACATGATCACTTTTTCCAAGTGGCTCTTCCCACTTAATTTCCTTAACGTCCTGATGGTGCCGCGTTATGATTAAGTCAAGGAGAGACGGGTGCTGTCCACCTCTGTGTCTAGTGGCCTGTGTCACATGCTGCGTAAGTGCATGTAATTGGACCCACTGCAGAAATTTGTCGCCCGTTGATCCCCTTGGTGCGATCCCGTTTTCCCAGTTAATTTCGGGTAGATTGAGATCCCCTAATAAGATGAACTCCTTTGTCTGTGCCAGTACCGCATCCAGCATTTGAAAAAGCTCAACATCTTCCTCATCTGTGGCTAGCGGTGCCCTGTAGATACAGATAATGCATACTGTACGCCCCTCGATCCTAATAAAGCAGGATCTGACCTGTTTGCACAGGGCAGGTAATGGCCACGGCCAATCGAGCGTCCAGAATTCCTTCGATGGTATTCACACCAGTTATCCACTCACCACTGCCGAGTGTATTTCGCCGAAACCCCGCTAAAAATAAGAGGGAATCGGAAAACCTCATCGCACATCAACTGCAAGAGACATTATGCATCATGAGCGTTCATTGAGACCGTATGAAATGAGCTAAAAAGTCTATTAAAACATGCTCCAGAAAGACCACAGTGCTATCGGTCATCCTTCTAGTTTACCTACTCAAGGCTCACTGCGAGGAAATATCTCGTACCACTTGCGATCTAGGGCAACTTCTAAAGATTGGACGGCCTGCAGATCTACCATTCCACCAGGCAGACCGTTCAAACTGTTCACAACCCTGTTGCTGAAGACGTGCGATCTAGCCATCAACCTAGCTCGGGCTTTTATCAGCTTCTTTTCAAGTCCCCTTGTTCTGGAATATACGGCCACTTGTAATAGACTACCTGGTCTAGGGCCAGAAAAGCCCTTCATTACCTTGAACGTTTCTATGAGATCCCCTCGACTTCTCCTCCTTTCCAACGAGAAAAGATTCAGGTCACAGAGTCTCTGCTCGTAAGTCTTACCCCTCTGCCCTTCAACCATTCGCGTGGGGAGACGTTGGACTTTCTGTAGGCAGGCGGCGTCGTTTTTGTGGAAGGGTGATCAAGCCTGCACGCTACCTTCTAAGTGAGGTCGTACTATAAATGGGTACGAATACCTCTGGCTGCCGGCAAGATAAGGCTGATCGCAGTCTAAAGAGCTCCCCACGAGCCTTTTGTGCAGCAGCGTCGCCCTGCTCCGACCATTTGAAGTCACTGTTCATGATGACTCCAAGGCCCCCAACCTTACTGACTGCCTCTATGGTGAACAGCCCTAGTTCATGAGCGACAGTAAGGCTCTCCGTTGACCTTGACAACAAATGGCTTTTTCAGCTTTCAGAGGTAATTCCCATTTGTATGCCCAGTTCAGGACGGTACCTACATCCCTGCCCAAGTCCGCCCTGCCCTTAGATCCAACAATCTTCACATGCACTCAACCTACCCTGGCCCACTCACCACCCACCGTCAGGTCCACGAACGTCCGAAAGCTTACATGTTGAGAACGTGTTAGTCCATTCACACCTGGTTTCCGGATAATCCTGTACCACACTAGGTGTGAACGATGATACTTGACACGATTTTTGTTGACTGTATCCCTTATGCATCTAGTCCTATATATTGTGATGTATTGGCATGATTAAGAATCACTGAAAACGAGCTTGTTCGCCAACTAGTGTGTTTCCAAATCTTCACATCATCCGCAAAAATAAAGCTGGGCGATAGAAGAGTGGATGCCAGGTCATTAATAAATAACAAGAATAGGACCGGGCCTAGGACGGATCCCTGAGGTACCCCACTGGTGACGTTCACAAACTGGAGCACCCGTCCCCCACTTTGGCGTAAAACGTCCTGTGGGAGAGGAAGTCCTCCAGCCACCTAAATACTGGCCCACCTATACCGGAGGTCTCAAACTTGCATAGCAAAAGACGATGATTAACAGAGTCGAACGCCTTGCTAAAGTCGAGGTAGCGTACCTCAACTTGCTTACTTTCGTCCAGCCGTCGAGTTACTTCATCTAAGAAGCACAAGAGATTGGTCAGACAAGACCTCTTGTTCAGGAATCCATGCTGCGCCGGGCTTAACATGGAATGCTCCAGTAAGTGCTAGCGGATGTGGGCACGGATAATCTTCTTAAGGACTTTACATAGGACGCTTGTTAGACTTACCGGCCCGTAGTTCTGCACAGCCGACTTAGGCCCACTCTTATGTATTGCCTCGACGGCGGTGGCTTTCTGGTCCCGCGGCAGCTTACTCTGGTCCAGCGTGGACCTGTACAGCCTGCATACCGACGGAGCTATGATATCCGCCAATGGCTTGATGATAGCTGGATGAATGCCATCCTGGCCCGCTGACTTGTGGCTGTTTAATTGCTGTAGGTACTTACGCACTCTTTCAATCAATCATTCATTCTTCCGTTCAATCTGCGCAGGACTTTATGTGGCTGAAGCCAATCGCAAGTCCAGACAATTGTGTTGTCGGCGCGTTTCCGTAGCTCCCAACACTGCGTGATTTTCTTTTTCTGAAAGGCATAAATTTTGTGCAGTATCAGCCCTGGCAGAGTAAGGTGGAAACAATAAGTAAATTGCATCTGACCCTAAAAGTTGCTTAGCATAACTCGGGGTATACCGCCACCCAACATAGATCTAGTGCTTTCTTAAAGGCCTTCACTGTTGTGGTATTTATGACCTCTTCCGGGAGCTTATTCCAATAGGGTACCACTCTATTTGAGAAGTACTTCGCCCTAATTTGGAGCCTCGAATGTTTCCTTTGTAATCTAAGGCTATGCCCCCTTGTGCCTCTCTCGGGGATCAGCGAAAAAAGGTCTTCTCGACTTATTCCTGACAGTCCTTTTATTACCTTGAAGGTTTTTATCAAATCCCCGCGAATGCGCCGTCTTTCCATCGAGAATAGGTCTAGGGCACGGAGACGCTCTGTGTAGTTAAACCCCCTTTGCCCAGCCACCATTCTAGTGGCTAGCCCTTGCACTTTCTCCAGACAGTCGATATCTTTCTGGTAGTACGGTGCCCAGGCCTGCACGCAGTACTCCATATGCGGCCTAACTATGGCCTGATATATCGGAACGAATATCTCCGGATCTCTACACGACATAATGGATCTAACTCGAAAGAGTTCCCTCCTGGCCGTATTGGCTGCTGAGGTGCACTGCTTTGACGGCTTAAAGCTGTTGTCCATTATAACGCCCAAGTCTTTGACCTGCGAGACCACTTGCAACGAACCCACACTATTCTCACTAGCCCCTGTATTTGTGGTCAAGCATTGACACTTGGTGAGGTTTAGTGGAAGGTCCCATTTGCGTGACCAGTTTTGTACTGCTAACACGTCAAGTTCTATATCTACTCCAGCTATCTTGACGTCATCGGCAAACATAAAGGTGGGGTTTGTAAGCCCACGTGCTAGGTCGTTGATGAAGATGAGGAAGAGCAGAGGGCCGAGCACCGAGCCCTGTGGCACCCCACTCGTTACACCTTCCGGTTTTGAAACATGGTTCCCCACCTTAACACTAAAGGTTCGCCCTGCTAAGAAACTACTTATCCATTGTCTGGCCTTTCCAACAATTCCCATGGACTGCAGTTTGACGTCCAGAAATCTGTGGTTCACGGAATCAAATGCCTTGCTGAAGTCCAAGTAACAGACCGCAATCGATTGCCCTTCGTCCAGACGCTTGGTTACCTCATCGAGGAACAGCAGGAGATTCGTCAGACAGGATCGCCCTGCCACAAACCCATGCTGAGCATTTGATATGAGGTTGTGTTGAACCAAATGCCTAGAGATCTGCTTCCTGACTATTCGCTCCAGGCACTTACACAGTACCGAAGTCAAGCTAACCGGCCGGTAATTTTCCGCCTTTTGCCGGGGCCCACTCTTGTATATGCCTACCACTGTTGCTCTCCTCCAGTCTCCCGGCACAGTTCCCTCTCTAAGTGACGTTTCATACAGCTTCGTCACCGGAGCCTTCAGGACCTCGGCCAGAGGCTGAACGATTGCTGGATGAATCCCGTCTGGACCTGCTGCTTTGTTCCTATTCAAAGTTTGCAACTCCGCGTACACTTCTTCTTCTCCTACAGTAAGTTCGGGTGTTGGAGGCGCCTGTGGGCCCTCCATTCTTTCCTCCAAACTATTTTCTGGTCGATATATGCTCTTGAAGAATTCCAAGAGCGTGTCAGCCTTGTCTTCGTCGTTTAGAGCTAGTCGCCCCTGTGCTCCTTCCAAAGTTGCTACGCTCTCTCTCATACGTTTGTGAGATTGCACGTAGGCGTAGAATCGCTTTGGGTTTGTGCGGACCGACGCCGCTAACCGACGCTCGAAAGCATATTTCTCCACTCTTTGGATCTCTTGAGCCCTGTTCCTTGCCATCTTATAGCTATTCCATGCCCCCTGAGTTCTGTACAGCTTGTACGCCGCCCATCGTTGCCTACGAATAACTATGGCCTTGCGGACCTTCGACTTCCACCATGGGGGTAGACTTCTACTGCTTGCCACCATCAGGGGTGCGAACTCATCTGTAAGTTCGAGTAGCCCCATCTTGATGGTCTCCCAACGTTCCTCTACGGAGGCATTTGTGTGTCTCGGTGTCCACTGAATTTCCTCCGCCGCCTTCTTCAGTTCACCTATGTTGATTCTCCCATAGCGCCGACGTAACACGATTTCCTTCGGCGCCTTGCTTAGTCTTAGTGTGACCCTTAGGACTACATGATCACTTTTTCCAAGTGGCTCTTCCCACTTAATTTCCTTAACGTCCTGATGGTGCCGCGTTATGATTAAGTCAAGGAGAGACGGGTGCTGTCCACCTCTGTGTCTAGTGGCCTGTGTCACATGCTGCGTAAGTGCATGTAATTGGACCCACTGCAGAAATTTGTCGCCCGTTGATCCCCTTGGTGCGATCCCGTTTTCCCAGTTAATTTCGGGTAGATTGAGATCCCCTAATAAGATGAACTCCTTTGTCTGTGCCAGTACCGCATCCAGCATTTGAAAAAGCTCAACATCTTCCTCATCTGTGGCTAGCGGTGCCCTGTAGATACAGATAATGCATACTGTACGCCCCTCGATCCTAATAAAGCAGGATCTGACCTGTTTGCACAGGGCAGGTAATGGCCACGGCCAATCGAGCGTCCAGAATTCCTTCGATGGTATTCACACCAGTTATCCACTCACCACTGCCGAGTGTATTTCGCCGAAACCCCGCTAAAAATAAGAGGGAATCGGAAAACCTCATCGCACATCAACTGCAAGAGACATTATGCATCATGAGCGTTCATTGAGACCGTATGAAATGAGCTAAAAAGTCTATTAAAACATGCTCCAGAAAGACCACAGTGCTATCGGTCATCCTTCTAGTTTACCTACTCAAGGCTCACTGCGAGGAAATATCTCGTACCACTTGCGATCTAGGGCAACTTCTAAAGATTGGACGGCCTGCAGATCTACCATTCCACCAGGCAGACCGTTCAAACTGTTCACAACCCTGTTGCTGAAGACGTGCGATCTAGCCATCAACCTAGCTCGGGCTTTTATCAGCTTCTTTTCAAGTCCCCTTGTTCTGGAATATACGGCCACTTGTAATAGACTACCTGGTCTAGGGCCAGAAAAGCCCTTCATTACCTTGAACGTTTCTATGAGATCCCCTCGACTTCTCCTCCTTTCCAACGAGAAAAGATTCAGGTCACAGAGTCTCTGCTCGTAAGTCTTACCCCTCTGCCCTTCAACCATTCGCGTGGGGAGACGTTGGACTTTCTGTAGGCAGGCGGCGTCGTTTTTGTGGAAGGGTGATCAAGCCTGCACGCTACCTTCTAAGTGAGGTCGTACTATAAATGGGTACGAATACCTCTGGCTGCCGGCAAGATAAGGCTGATCGCAGTCTAAAGAGCTCCCCACGAGCCTTTTGTGCAGCAGCGTCGCCCTGCTCCGACCATTTGAAGTCACTGTTCATGATGACTCCAAGGCCCCCAACCTTACTGACTGCCTCTATGGTGAACAGCCCTAGTTCATGAGCGACAGTAAGGCTCTCCGTTGACCTTGACAACAAATGGCTTTTTCAGCTTTCAGAGGTAATTCCCATTTGTATGCCCAGTTCAGGACGGTACCTACATCCCTGCCCAAGTCCGCCCTGCCCTTAGATCCAACAATCTTCACATGCACTCAACCTACCCTGGCCCACTCACCACCCACCGTCAGGTCCACGAACGTCCGAAAGCTTACATGTTGAGAACGTGTTAGTCCATTCACACCTGGTTTCCGGATAATCCTGTACCACACTAGGTGTGAACGATGATACTTGACACGATTTTTGTTGACTGTATCCCTTATGCATCTAGTCCTATATATTGTGATGTATTGGCATGATTAAGAATCACTGAAAACGAGCTTGTTCGCCAACTAGTGTGTTTCCAAATCTTCACATCATCCGCAAAAATAAAGCTGGGCGATAGAAGAGTGGATGCCAGGTCATTAATAAATAACAAGAATAGGACCGGGCCTAGGACGGATCCCTGAGGTACCCCACTGGTGACGTTCACAAACTGGAGCACCCGTCCCCCACTTTGGCGTAAAACGTCCTGTGGGAGAGGAAGTCCTCCAGCCACCTAAATACTGGCCCACCTATACCGGAGGTCTCAAACTTGCATAGCAAAAGACGATGATTAACAGAGTCGAACGCCTTGCTAAAGTCGAGGTAGCGTACCTCAACTTGCTTACTTTCGTCCAGCCGTCGAGTTACTTCATCTAAGAAGCACAAGAGATTGGTCAGACAAGACCTCTTGTTCAGGAATCCATGCTGCGCCGGGCTTAACATGGAATGCTCCAGTAAGTGCTAGCGGATGTGGGCACGGATAATCTTCTTAAGGACTTTACATAGGACGCTTGTTAGACTTACCGGCCCGTAGTTCTGCACAGCCGACTTAGGCCCACTCTTATGTATTGCCTCGACGGCGGTGGCTTTCTGGTCCCGCGGCAGCTTACTCTGGTCCAGCGTGGACCTGTACAGCCTGCATACCGACGGAGCTATGATATCCGCCAATGGCTTGATGATAGCTGGATGAATGCCATCCTGGCCCGCTGACTTGTGGCTGTTTAATTGCTGTAGGTACTTACGCACTCTTTCAATCAATCATTCATTCTTCCGTTCAATCTGCGCAGGACTTTATGTGGCTGAAGCCAATCGCAAGTCCAGACAATTGTGTTGTCGGCGCGTTTCCGTAGCTTCCAACACTGCCTGTTCTGGAAGGCAGCAGTTGCCCATCTATCCAGATATGGGCACTGGCGGTGTTTTTGAGTAACTGCTACGTCTGGATTTTGTTTGGCATTTCTAGCCGAAAAGGTTTTGTATTGGAAATCTCGCACAGATAGTGCAGGCTGCCCGGGGGTCACGCGTGCCTCATCGAGGTATAAGACGATGAGTATCTCTCCCGTGAAAGCCTCCTCACTACAGCTTAGTTCATTTCACTTCGGTTCAGTTTTCACAAGACTAAAGTGGCTGGGGCCAATCAAGCTTCCATATCGTTAGATTGTCGGCGAGCTTCCATTGCTCCTAACACTGCGAGCGGAGTATTTTGTCTTGGAGGCAGAAGTTGCTCGGCAGTATCACCTTCACAGACATAAGTTCACTAAGAAGAACACGAGGGGCTCAAATTCTCCCCCATCATTCACAAGGCTAGCTGTGGGAACGCTGTGTTCCAGCACGAATCTAGGGCCTTCTTGAAAGCTGGTACATTGCTGCTTCCAACAGCATCCTCTGACAGTTTATTCCGCTTCGGTACAACCTCCTTTGCAAAAAATGTAGCTCGTATGTCCGGCCTTGAGTATGCCCTCCGTAGCTTAAGACTCTGTCCTCTGGTGCTTCACTCAGGGGCAGAAACGAACAAACCGACACTTTTATACCCAACAGACGTTTTATGATCTTAAACTGTTCTATTAGGTCACCTCGCACTCTACATCGCTCTAAAGAGAAGAGACAAAGATCCTCCGGAAGCTGGGCGTAGGGTTTTCCCCTCTGACAGGTGATCATCCTAGTTGCAAGTCGCTGCACCCCTCCAAGCACTCCTTATCCTTGCGATAATAGGAGGCCCGTGTCTGCACACAATACTCCAGAAGGGGTCACACTAAAAACCTTGTGAAACAGGATGAGCACTTTTGGTTTAATGCACGTGATAATATTGCATACCCTTGTTAGTACGAATCTGGCCATTTTGGCCTCTCTCTGGCACTGCCTTGAAGGCTTGAAGTCCTGTGTGAATATCACACCTAGGTATTTAACCTCTTACACTCTTTTAAACGGAGAACTGCTCGTTTCGCCGATGGTATTGGTCAGGACTTGACATTGGGCGAGATTCGGCGGTAAATTACATCGTTCTGCCCGTATGAGCAACACATTTGTATCCTGTGATGAATCGCTTCCCCAATGTCCCCACATCATCCGCAAAGATGAAACACGTGTTGCTCTTTTCTCCCGCTAGGTTACTTATAAACAACAGGAGGGGTAAACGCCCCAGTACTGAACCCTGTGGCACACCCCTGGCAACCCTCTCCGGTCTCGATAGATAAACGCCACGATTCGTTAGAAAGTGTGCTACTTAACCTCTTGCCTTCCCGCTTATCCCAAAGGTCTGCATTTTATAGTCCGGAAGGCTGTGACTCAATGAATCGAAAGCCTTACTTAAATCCAAATAGCGAACCACCGCCTCCCTACCTATATCTGTTCGTCTTACGGTCTTGTCCAAGAACATCAGTGGGTTTGTCAAACACGACCTTCTTTAACAAACCCACATTATGCAGGTGTCAGCAGGTCGTTATTAACCCTATGCAGACAGATCCTTTCCTATTTTACTTTCTAAGGTGTTGCTCTGCACTGATGTCAGGCCAACCGGTCTATAATTCTCCGCCTTCTGCCTGGATCTTGTCTTATGCATTGCCACTACAATAGCCTTACACCAATCCTCTGGCACCGTGCCCTCCCTCAAAGGCGCTTCGTACATATGGGTAATAACCCATGATGAGATATCGGAAAGAAGCTGAACAATCGCGGGATGGATTGTATCCGTTCGGGCTGCCTCTGTGCTGGCACAAAGATCTGGGTTCGTGGCGCACCTCTTCCTCACTTACAAAAAGCCCGTTAAGCACTGGCGTACTCCCTATATCTGATCCCGCCGCTCTAAGCATATGGTACTGACGATACAGGCTCCTAAAGAACGCAAGTAAGGTTTCGGCCTTGTCTTTATCATCGATGGCAATGCTCCCGCCCAGTGATGTAGTCACATGCATGAGTGTCCCACCACCACCGCTTCATAAATAGATCCAGAAGTCACTTGAACAATGTGTCGTTATGCTCTTCCATCACTTTGGCTGGCAGCTATTTCCATAGATTGGTCACCCTCCGAGATAGACGGTGTGAAGCACATGTGTGGATATCCTCTCTAGCCGTTGTAACATGCTCGTATTGTTGAGACTATGCTATTCATCTTATTGACCCTCAAACAAGTACAGCATGCATCAATCACTACACTCCAACATTTGTTTATATTTTGCCCACGTGAAGTGGCATAATTTTGATTCGAACTTGGACTGCCGTGACGGTGGTACCTGACATTGACCTTTGTTGAACTCTGGTCCTCGTTGCTAGACGTTGTGGCCGTACAGTTGAGGTTTGCACACGTTTATATATGCGTATAATTTGTTACTCCAGTACCGCAGAAACTACGAATCAATCTTGTTCTGGTTTTTGGGATTCGTTTTGAACTGGCTACTCGTTACTCACGATCGGAATAGCTGTTACGGTAGTCAACTTGGAACCTCCAGGAGGAAATCAATCAGAAATGCTACGAAGAGGACAAAGTCAAACCGAAGATGGGCAGGAAGTAACACGTCAAGTCCCAGGGGCATTTTTGGATGATACTGATCCCTTAGATATTGCTAGGTCTGCTAGTCCTGTCAGTGCAATTTCATGTACTTCAGCCAATGATATAGAATTTAAAGGCGGTGATATCTATAGATTGAAAAGGGTAGAAGTAGAACCCCAGCTTAGGCAGGCTAGGGAAGAAGCTGAACCGGCCGGGAAAGATCAACTGCGCAGACGGGAGCAAGAAGTGAACTTGGAGACCACGAAGCATGTGGCCATTCAGCCTAGCAATTCCGTGGAACGATTAAAGCCGACTTGTGCCAGCGTAGCACACACTATTGACTTACCAAAGATGGAGTTTTTCTCCTTTGACGGGAGCGCAGAACAGTACTGCAAGTTTATTAAAAAAATACGAGAATTTTGTGAAAAGGAAAGTATTTGATCTGGGGCAAACATTCTTGTATCTGCTACGTTACTGAAATGGAAGATCCAGGGAAGCAATCGACGGGTGCCCGATGCTGGATCCCGTGGAGGGTTACACTCGGCCACGTGAAATCCTAAGAGTCCTGTTTGTGCAACCATTTAAAGTCACCCGGAATTTGATCGTTGGTGTACTATCAGAGGCAAAACGTTCCAAATGCTAGTCGGACTCTCTAGTTAGTCTGGTGATAAAAATGCTGAACTGCAGCATTGCATCGAATCACCTAGAATACCGGTCGGACCTGAAAACACTTCACACATTGGAGACCATAGTGGGCAGTTAACCCACATAACTACAGGGAAGGTAGGTTGGGGAAGCCGAGGAGATCGGTAGATTTAGGCGAGAACCACGTTTGAAGACCTGACGCAGTTTATGGACCGTCGTGCCCGAATAGCAAACAGTCGTTTCGGCTAACTTGTGCTCGAGACGAGCAAGTTACCTAGGATTACGACGACGCAAAGCTGGACCAGGGAACCAAGTAGAAGCCAACCATGGGCAAACACACAAGCATTATCTCGCGAAGGCGAAAACTTGCCTGTGCATAAGGTTTGTGGGGCGCCTCATCGCCTAGTGGAATGCCCTCGCCTCCGCAACGTAGACGCCGACGAACGACGGCAAATGGCTGATAGACTGGTAGCTTGCTTTGTCTGTCTCAACGAATCACATCGAGCAGCGGTGTGCCGAACGAAACCCAGTTGTAGTCATGATGGACGCCATGGGAAACACCATTACCTGCTTCACGGACCTAAGAAATTGAATGCCGAAGAAACCCCGAAGCCAAGTGTGGTCTGCTAATTGTCTCGCTCCACTAGCAAGCCTATTTGCCTGGAAGTAATGTCAATCGGCGTAGAAACCCTAGATGGGGTTTTAAGATCGTTGGTCTTCGTAGATAATTACTCGGTACCGCTTTTGTGAGGAGGGAGCTTACAGAGATATATGGGATGTGAGGGAATAAATCTTCATTAGCAGTGAGCATAGTGAGTGGCACCCAGGCCATCCAGTCGACCAAACTGCACTTACAACTCATTTTCTTGGACAGCAAAAATGAAGCAGAAATAGTGAAAGCATTCACCATAAACGATCTCCCGATGAGAACACCTCAGTCAGTGCAATCGATTCTGGCTCAGTGGCCGCATCTCGACGGGGTTGCGGTCGAGGAGTGGCAGAAAAACGAAATTATTCTGCTGATCGGTTTTGAATTGCTGGAAGCTCACTGGTTCCGGATCAAATAATAGGAGGCCGCAAAGCACCCTATGAATTACGCGCTATATTTAGCTGGACTTTATATGGTAATACCGATGGAAGATGCGGCAAACAAATCCAAACCAACTGCACTTCGGTGGAAACGGCGAACACTGAACAGGCATTCCAACAGATATGTAATGCCGAATTCGCCGACCTGGCCATTGATAGAGATGCCCCATCACGAGAAGATAGGTCGGCTCTGAAGATGGTAGCCGAGAACGCGAAGTATGTAATAGATCGTTCCGAGGTTCCCGCCCCGTGGAGACCCAACATGAAACCTATCCCAAACAGCTAAGAAATGGTTCTGAAAAGATTTCGTTTCCTCAAAACCTCACAAATTCGAAAACCACAATTAGGGACAGAATACGCGCGGGCCATGCAACATAACATAGACCTGGGTTATATAGAAAGAGTGGATACAGCAGTAATCAGCGCAAATCTGAGGTGGTACCTACCTCATCCCCCGGTCGTGAACCCAAAGAACCCGGGGAAGGGTAGAGTGGTTTTCTACTGTGCCGCGAAATGTCAGGGTTTGTCACTCATCGACCATATACTACAGGGCCCAGACTAGGCAACACTAGCCGAGGTTTTATGTCGTTTTTGGCTAGGAAACGTGGCCATCCCTGCGGACTTACGTGAAATGTTTCTACGAGTGAAGATGCCCGTTGAGGATAGGGACGCCTTTCGTCTCCTCTGGTGGCCTAAAAACGACGTAAGTCAAGCACCGGACGAGTACAGGCTGACAGTGCATCTCTCTGGGACGGTATCATCCCCTCCTGTTCCAATTTTACCCCCCGGGGAGACCCCCAAGCATTTCGGCGGCACCAGCCATCTGTTAGGAAGAGCAGTGGGCATCTTCTACGTGGACAATTTTCTGTGTTCTTTTGGAGACCCAAATACTGCTTGAGAATGAAGCCACCGAAAACATATGTTCGCCTACTCCTTGTTTTCTGGTATTCTATATACGACCGAACTGATCGCCACTCTAAAGGCCGGAGGATTCAACATCTTTAAATGGACCCCAAACAGCCTAGAGGTGCTCAGTGTTATCCCGAATTCCGAGAAAATGGAGTGTGCCAGAGGGCTTTTTGGATCTTCTTCACAAACGGGGCACACGCTTGGAGTTCAATGAAAGCCCGAAGGTGACGAATTCGTACTCACTCTCGACCTCCCCAGATGACCAGTCTCACGGAGAGGGATCCTATCATCGGCCTCAAGCCTCTATGATCCCCTGGGTTTCGTTTCGCTATGGTTGTTACCGGGAAAGTGCTTGCTGCAGTTTCTGGGCCAGAGGGGGATGGGTAAGGATGAATTCCTCCGGGATGACGATGACAAGCGATGGTGTGACCTGTTGCACAACCTAGATCAACTTGGCGAGATCAAAGATGCTTGACAGGAACCGAGTGCACAAACGATGCTCAACTCCACTTGATAATGATAATTATAATGGTTTATTCGGACAACCCCGAGGCAAGCTTCAAGGCAAGGTCAGACAGTACAATTGGAAGCAGAGTCCAAATAATAAGATGGTGAATCAGGCACGTGTGTTCAATATAGTACAGGAGAAAGTGTTCGCGTCACCCTTCATGGTTGCGCCCGGCAAATTTGAACTCAAGGTTGGGTGGCCAACCCGGCCGAGTCAGGGCGAAGCTGGTTGAAAGTAGTAGACTCTTACTCAAAGAGGGACTGCACAACGAGAAAATCGAATAGAATTGGGGAAATTTTGTTCACATTGAGGAGGAAGAAGTTTCCAAGAAAACGTGAACCAGCTATAGCGCTCCGCTGCGTATGGAACGGCTTAGGATTGGAAATCAGACGATGAAAGGAATGAATTTACGGACAAAGAACAAGAAAACTCTTTCCAGGATTACCCTTGTAACGTTCAGGAACCGAAAATCGGCTGAGCCAGTTCAGTGTCCAGTGAAGGAATCATTTGTAGAGGGAGAATGCCTAGGTGATGGTGAAAGAAGTTGCCGGACATTGACATGTAGTAGTTAAACAGATTGTTTACCTTCAGAAAGGCGGAGTGTGGTGCACTAAAATGGAAATTGGAACTGGGCGACAGATCAATTTGTGATGCTTAGCCATGATAGTCGCATATACTCGGTTTGCAAAGGAGATAGGTATGTCAATGACGAGTAAGATTTACGTATTGCTTATCGTTATCTAAAGGCTGAACATGATGATCATAGAGTTGCAAGGATCAAAGAAGATTTGAGAAGATTTGCCAAGATAGACTACCGAATAAGAAAAAGCACCAAACAACCGATAAATATGTTTGCAAAGTTTGGCGGTGAAGTAGTTGACAGGTAAAATACTACCTGTTAATATTCTTTGTAAAAGGCGGATCATGTGATGGCGAAAGATCAAAACGCTGCGATACAGATATCTCTCAGATGTGAATATATGGGTAGGGCATGAATCTTTGCAAGGTGAGGATATTGCCGTGCTACAGCTGTGTAGGCAAACAAAAGGACTGATATAGAGAGCGAACTGTCTCAATATCTTCGAATGTTGGGATGCTCTGGAGACAAATATTCCTCAGTGGAATATTCTGTATGGACATTAATTTCAGGTACATAGGAAAAAGGCTGCTGGACAGTGGATTACTGCCGCTGGGTAGGCGGAAATGGTGGGCGGCACAGTCAGATAGTATTCGCAAAGGCGAGAGTGGATCCACTGATGTCGGTGTCCTTTCCGAGGCTGGAAATAACTACAGCAGTACTGGCCTTGAAAGCCGCGATGCTGATTAGGAGATGATTTGATCGGATAAACTGGGAACCAGAGGTTTGGACGGACTCAGCCACGGTATTGCTTTGCATAAACAACACTGGCACCCCCTTTACCAGCTTCGTGGCCAACAGACCTCCTTTGAATCATGAGTCGACTGAGGCTGATCAATAGCACTATGAACAATCAGCCAGTAACTCGCCCGACTTCTGCTCAAGGAGCGTGAAAACACTGGAAAGACTGCGGATGTGGACAATGGGATCGGATGCAACGGCTACTCCGACTGTGAGTAACGCGTAGCCAGTTCAAAGCGAGTCCCAAAACCAGAACAAGATTGATTCGTAGTTTCTGCGGTACTGGAGTAACAAATTATACGCATATATAAACGTGTGCAAACCTCAACTGTACGGCCACAACGTCTAGCAACGAGGACCAGAGTTCAACAAAGGTCAATGTCAGGTACCACCGTCACGGCAGTCCAAGTTCGAATCAAAATTATGCCACTTCACGTGGGCAAAATATAAACAAATGTTGGAGTGTAGTGATTGATGCATGCTGTACTTGTTTGAGGGTCAATAAGATGAATAGCATAGTCTCAACAATACGAGCATGTTACAACGGCTAGAGAGAATATCCAAGCATGTGCGTTACACCGGACTTCCTGACTGCATCCAAAGAGACGTGGCTAACGCTACTAATACCTAAGCTTGATGATAGCAATATCGAGACCAAAAGACGGACGCTGGCTACAAACTCCACGAGAAGCGCAAGCCTAATAGAAAAACTGTGTCACTTTCCCGACTGGATAAAAAGTTAAGGGCCTTGGTCTGGTGGACGCGAAACAAAGTACTCCCAATGATTTTGAAAGGCACACGATCACAGAACACGGTAAATGTAGGAACGACACTACCAAGCGAGCTGAACCAAGCCGAACTCAACGTTTTACGCCTACTACAACTAGAGACCCTCCAGTTCGAGACCCGCCAGCTAGCCAGGATAGACGATAGCACCAAAGGAAGCAGGCTTTTGTAAGCAGGATCCAAAAACTCAACCCTATATAAGCCAACGGACTACTGAGAGTTGGAGGGCGGCTGACGAATTCAAACCCAGAGTACGAAACAAAATACCCTATAATAGTTTCTGGGGACCACTACATGACGAGATGCCTGATTGACCATGTACATCGAGGAGAGGGACACGCAGGTTTGCACCACTAATTGAACAATATACTCCGACGACTTTGGGTTGCAAAGGAGCCAGCTGTGGTCTAGCGAGTCACAGTCGTCTGCGCCATATTTTGTCGCCGGAAGGCGGTAGCAAGCCAACAAATGATGGCCCCTTTTCCTGCCGTGAGAGTTCAACCGGGATGGTGCCCGTTCGTGGAAATTGGCGTCGACCGCTTTGGCAAGCAACTTGTACGACAGCAAAGGAGCACGCAAAAGAGGCATGGCGGCCTGATAGCATGCCTACAATCCACAGCAGTCCACTTTGAAGTGGTGCGTAATATGACTGCCGATTCATCTCCAAATGCCTTTCGAAGGTTCATCGCGAGGCGGGCAGTCCCCAAGAAAGTATATTCAGGCAATGGTTCGAACTTCTTTGAAGCTCGTAAGGAGTTAAATAAATGGTGGAGTCGCCTGGATCACGCCAAAATACAAAATAAGACAGTAGCAAAGGGGATAGAATGGCACTTCAACCCACTTTACGCCAGTCATCTTGGTGGCGAGGGCGAAGTCGACGCTATAGACCAAGCTAGACCGAAGTCTACTGATACCAACTGAAGCCAAATTTATTTATTTATCCCTTAAGCTTTCTCATGTAGGTCCCAAACCTTCACACAGTCTTTGGGTTATATTTGTGTCCAATTCCATGCGGTGTTCACAACTAACAGTGAAATTAGTTGTCGAAACCCCAGTTCAACACACGACGCGACACTGTTTGTGAGGTAGCGGAAACCCTTGAACCAGCTCTTGTTGACCTTTTGTGGAAACGTCTCTATTTCCGGGACCTTCTATTTGTATTGTTATCCAACCTGTGTTCAAGTGGATATAAGTTGTGAGTCAAAAATATTTCTAATGTGATAACACACGCGTTCAGCTCCTGATGTTCGAACGCCCTGTAGCCATCCTGGTTCTTCATCGAGAATTCTAAGTCTTCACCTTGTAACGTACTTTACTGTTATTCGGGCAGCCTTCCTCCTCTAATTTCCGCAATCTATCTATGCATCCCGATCGCATCGAAGCCCTTTTTTCGTATGTGAATTATGTCGTATCATCCTCAGACGAAACTCTAAGACATCGAGGTATGCAGCATAGTCTCAAGAAAACCTGCAAGCTTGTCTGTGACTGGCCAACGATAAACGAAGCCCATGGCGACCCATGTATGCACTGACTTAGGGTCTAAGTAGGTTAGGGCAAATTGGTGCCCCTATTTACTCCTAGGATGTTGAGCTTTTCATGGGAGGGTTTAGTGGGCTGTGTAAAGTACACGTGTGGATATTCTCTCTAGACGTTGTAACATGCTCGTATTGCTGAGACTATGCTATTCATCTTATTGACCCTCAAACAAGTACAGCATGCATCAATCACTACACTCCAACATTTGTTTATATTTTGCCCACGTGAAGTGGCATAATTTTGATTCGAACTTGGACTGCCGTGACGGTGGTACCTGACATTGACCTTTGTTGAACTCTGGTCCTCGTTGCTAGACGTTGTGGCCGTACAGTTGAGGTTTGCACACGTTTATATATGCGTATAATTTGTTACTCCAGTACCGCAGAAACTACGAATCAATCTTGTTCTGGTTTTTGGGATTCGTTTTGAACTGGCTACTCGTTACTCAAGATCGGAATAACCGTTAAGTGCGGCACACCAGTGGGAGGCTCACCGACTGCATTTTCTCCAGTGTTAGAGAGTGTCCCCTCGTACTGTCATGTCCCCAAAGATGGTGCTGTGCGCTTAGTTCTGGCCCGAAGTCGCCTCTGATGATGCTCCATATGTTGATCAGGTCTCCTCGAAATCTCTGATGGGACCCTGGAGAAGCCCTGTAATCTTCAGCCGTTCTTCGTAGCTGACCCCGCGTGGCCCTCCGTTATGACGGGTTGCACCTGTCTGTACTCCTTCAAACCTTGCCACCTCTGCCAACGTACAAGGGAAAACCGCTGGCCTCCCTTTTTCCAAAGTGGGAATTACATGGGTTGCATACAGAACCTTAAAGGCTTTCAGTGGAAGATGGCTGGATGATCGAGTAATCGGCCCGAGGATACTCCGCGCTTAAGCACAAGCTCCATCGGTGTTGTTCTTCCTTTTTAGTAACGAGACGATCGGGAGGTCAGCGTAGGGTCATTTGATACAGGGGAGGAAGTGGAGCGGACTCACAGCCTATCCTTGTGCAACACCACTAGTCTCCACTTGTCCAGTTGGCCCTGACCGGGCTACTCGTACTGCAACGATTCTCCCTTTTGGAACTTCCCTCTACCATAGAATCGAGGGATCTACAGCACCAAGAGCCTTAAGCTTACCTTGCAGATAGTCAAGTGAGACTTATCAAAAACTGATAAAATCCGCGAAGGTTGTGCCCATATGGTGTCCTTTGGCCTTGGCTCTCTCCAGTGTTCCCGCACGATTACCAAGTTTGTCAGGCATGACCTACTTTTCAAAAGCCGTGCAGTTGTCGGCATAGTAGGTCGTTTACCCCAATGTTCCCAGATTCGCGTGGCCAGCAATCCTTCCGTAACCTTTTCTACCTCCGGTATTAGACTGACACGTCTATAAATGACAGCCTGGGTTTTCTCCCTACCTTTGTATAGTGGTACAATGGCAGCTTTCTTCCATTACTGGAGGAGCCTTCCCACTGCTGACCACGCGTTGAGCAATCGTGTGGCCGGCTGAGTTAATGTGTCAGCCAGCTGCTTCACTACAAAAAGACGCGCACCATCAGGTCCTGGGGATCGGCCATCTCTGATGGCACACAAAGCTACCGGCACTTCTTCCTCGGTGGTTTCCTGGCACGACATACGAAGGGAAACCACTGCTATGTGTGAGGGATGGCTGTGCCCCTGTTTATCTGTAGCTCCCACCGAGTTACGTACTGTAGGGCTGGGATTGCAGTTGTACCTCAAGTCCTTCCTCGCAGATATGCGAACAGGCTTTTGGGTGCAAGAACGGAGTCCATTGCTAACGGCTCCTCGAATATACGTCGCTTTTGTCTCTTCGGTTGAGTACACCGAATACGGATGGTGCGGTATCGGTCATATTCCTCTCCAGTTGAGTGGCCTTGTTTCCACTAGGGATTTCGACGCTTCAAAGGACGCTCATGTTGTAGGTCAAACCAAGGTGGAAGTTTTGCGTACGATGGCTGTCTGGATGGTGGGGCATAGACTTGTCATTATTGAGGTATTTCGTCCCGAATCACTCCCCAAGCCTTGTATATTTTGTTCGGTCCTGGCGGATACCAATTCACTGAGGATGCGGCCGCCTTGATCTGTTGGAATAGCATTCGCCAAACGTTCAGTCCACACTAAGGTCTAGGAATGAACATCGATCCTCTCGTCCAGCTGGCCATCAACGCCGCAAGCTCACTGCACCCTGGTGGAGGTAGGTACTCAACCTGCTTAACATCGGAGCGCCTCGAAGATAGAACTAGGTCCAGGATAAACGTCTGATGATCTTGGGTTCGGGTCGGCATTCTGGCTTTTCGTTACAAAAAGGAAGCTCTAGCACGGTTGAAGGGAACTGACCGGAAAATAAACTCACTCTCGCCTTGCGCCCCACATTCTCTCAGTCCACGCTCGGTGAGTTTACGTCACCCAAAGTTAGACAACAACCATCGCCAGCCCAACGTCGTAAGCCAGCCAGTATTTCCTGAGGTTCTGATTCTGGGGACCGATAAATTACTCTGACCGACTCCAACTTACTGTGTGTTAACCTTACGCGACACCGGAGAGATTCCCCAATGTCCCTCGGGTCTACCTGGCGACCCAACGGCGGAGAAGAGAAGTCGGCTCGGATGCACGCCGCCAGGCCTCCCTCTCCCCTAGCTTGGCGCCTATCAGCACGGTAAAATGTGGACCCTGGGATAACCACTTCCAAATCCATCGCCCCCAATGAAAAGCCACATCTTCAAGGAAGACGAATGTTGGAGAGTGGCGAACCACCCGGGCCTTTCCGTGCGGACCCCCATTGCTTGTCCACAGGCGGGATCGCCTGATCGGTGACGCTGTCCAGGGTGAACGGCTCCCGACTCAGTTGAAGACGTCCCAATAGAATACGACGATTCTTGATAAAAAGACGAGTTTCTCCATTGGACTGGCTTTCGCGGAGCTCTCTCAAAGCCAACCGGAGCCTCTCTCTCTTCGGGGTCGAGATCTCGAAGGAGTCGCTCTTTTTCTCCCTTCGGTCCGTAAGACCGCTGTAGAGCCGGGCGGCCTTCCTCATCGGAACCCGAAGCCACCCCGAATGAAGGAGGGTTGCCATTTTTACTTACTTTCCCTAAGCGAAAGACGGTTTTGACCTTCACTTTATCTGCCAAGCCTCCACCATTCATGGGGAATATTCTGGCGAATAACTCTCCCAAAAGAGACACGTCGTGATGCAATCTATTTTGAGACTCGGCTCTAGTTGATTCAGGCAGGTTCAAGACTTGGAAGGACTGCGACCTTGGTGGCTGCGCCGTCCACTGACGTGGATTAGCAGTTTTCCACCGATCTATGGTCTGCATCTCCATACGCTGCATTCGACAAATTGGAAAAAGCAGTATTTTCATCCAGGCTTACAGCTACTGCTGGTTTATCGGTAGCCACGGATTTATTCCGACACTGTTTCCCCACTGCAGTCGCTGGCCTTTTTTCAGCCGCTGAAGTGACTTCGGAGTGGGACCTGGGGCTCTTTGCTCACGGCGCCGCAGGTTTCTGGTTCGCCTCTGCATCGCATTCAACTGCTTTTTCTTTATTTGCGATGGTACAGTCTGCGCACCTTTTGCAAAAATGGAGAGCTGCAAGAACTCAGTTGCCCATATTTATCCTCGTGGATTCTTGTATGACTTGGATGAATCCACCCCTCACAATAACCACACACCA
Source organism: Fasciola hepatica (assembly GCA_948099385.1). Classification (NCBI taxonomy): domain Eukaryota; kingdom Metazoa; phylum Platyhelminthes; class Trematoda; order Plagiorchiida; family Fasciolidae; genus Fasciola; species Fasciola hepatica. The sequence goes on from CANUEZ040000119.1 coordinate 1,387,961, forward strand.
GGGCTTTGACCCGGGGCTAATATTTTCCTTGCATGCCAATTACGCACATTTAACTTCAGGGGTAGCTAAACTCATGTTCTTTATAAGTCCGTCAAGATGCCACAAATGTCACTGAACCATATATCCAATCTCAACCTTCAAAATTAAAGGCAGTAAGGCAGTCTCCCGCATGAGCCTCGTTCCCTCAAAGCTGGGGCATGAACTAAGACGTACGTGTCCTGCCACCACCCCTTCAGAAAGACTTTCAGGCGTCACTCGAATGTGTGGTCATTTTTCAGTTCCACCACTCCTGCTGGCAATGAATTCCATAGACTCGCCAGCCCTTTTGAGAGGCCGTATACCCGCGGTAGGCCAATTGGCTGCTGTTTTATAAGTGCCCGAGAACGGCCTCGGGTTCATTTGCGAACAAACAAGGGGAGGTATTCCGTCAACTCCCCCCTGAATCCCCACGGAGAATGCTTCTGGTGTAAAAGAGGTAATTTTCAATTCTGAATAATGTCTCTGGGAACAGCCCGGTGGCCTGGGGACAACATTCGTAACTGAGCCCACGTAATCCGATGACGAGGCGATGGCAGCCTGCTGTCCCCGTTCTAGCTACGACTCAGATCAGTCTGCACAGGACTTTGTGTGGCCGGAGCCAATCCGGTGTCCAGATGGTTGCCTTCTCTGCGCTTTTCCGTAGCTCCCAACGGGGCTTGATTTTCTTTTGCTGGGGGAGGGGCAGAGACTTTGATCAGTATCAGTCTTGGAGGGGGAAAATGGGAAAATGAGTAAATTGCTTCCAACCCTAAAACTGCCGACCATAATTCGGGGTACTCTGCCACCCAACACCGGCCTACTGCTTTCTTAAAAGCCTTCACTTTTGTAGTATTTATGGCCACCCCCGGCAGCTTATTCCAATAGGTTGCCACTCTATTCTAGAAGTAATTCGCCCTACTTTGGAGCCTTGAGTGCGTTCTTTTTAATCTAGGGCTATGCCCCCTGTGCCTGTCCCTGGGATCGGAAATAAAACGTCCTGTCAATTTATACCAGACAGTCCATTCAATACTTTGAAGATATCTGTCAAACCGAGGACATATCCAGAGCACGGATACACTGTGTGAGGCTGGAACTCCTTGCTCAGTCACCATTCTAGCGGCTGGACCTTGCACTTTCTCCAGACAGTCCACATCCTTCCTGTAGCACGATGCCCAGGCTTGCATGCGGTACATCACGTGCGGCCTGACTACGGCCTTGTATATCGGAGCAAAAACCTCCGGCTCTAAACGATATTGTGGATCTAACTGGAAAGAGCTCCATCCCGGATTTACGGGCTGCCCCGGCGCATTGCTTCAGCGGCTTGAAGCCGCCGTCCATTATAGCGCCCGAATCTTATACCAGAAGGACCGTTTGCATCAAACCCACACCATCCCCACTAGCCCTGTATTCGTGGACAGGACTTGGTTCTCGGTTAGGTTCATTGGAAGGTCTCGATTGCGCGACCGGTTTTGAGCTGCTACCATGTCAATTTCCATATCTTCTCCAGCTTTCTTGACGTTATCGGCGAACATAAAGGTAGGATCTGTAAGTTGACGTGCTAGGTCGTTGAAGATGAGGAGGGGCAGAGGGCAGAGAACCGAGCTCTTTAGCTCCCCACCAGTTACAGCCCTGGAATTTGAGATATGGCTAACGACCTTACCACTGAAAGTTCATCCTGTCGAAAAAACTATTTATCCGTTGCGTTATTTTTCCAGCAATTCTGATAGACCGCAGTTTGGCTTCCGGAAATCTGTGGTTCACAGAATCTAAGGCCCTGCTGAGGTCCCAGTAACAGACAGCAAGGGATTGTCCTCCGTCCAGGCTCTTGGGTACCTCATCGAAGAACAGCGGGAGATTCGTCAGACTAGATCGTCCTGCCACAAACCCATGCTGGCATTTGATATGAAGTTATGCTGAACCGAGTGCCTACAGACCTGTTTCCTAACCATTCGCTCCACGCACTCACGCAGCACTGAAGTCAAGCTAACCAAACGGTGATTTTCGGCCTTTTGCTGGGGCGACTCTTGTAAATTCTTACCGCTGTTGCCTTCCTCCAGTCTCCCGGAACGATTTCCCCTATAAGTAAATTTTCGTACAGCTTCGTCACCGGAGCCTTCAAAACCTCGGTCAGAGGTTAAACGACGGTGGCATGAATCCTATTTAGTCTCGCAGCTTCATTTCTTTTCAAGGTTTGCAGCTCCGCTTACATCTCTTCTCCTACATTAAGTTCTGGTATTGAAGACACCCGTCCTCTCTCCGTTCTTTCCTCTGAATTACCCGCTGGCCGACCTACGATCTTGAGTAATGCTAAGAGAATGTCGGTCTCATCTTCGTCTCTTAGGGCTAGTCGTCCCTGAGCCCCGTCGAAAGTTGCTACACTCTCTGTCATACATTTGTGGGATGGCATGTGAGAGTAGAACCGCGTTGGGTTTGTGCGGACTGGTGCAGCTAGCCGACTCTGTGAGGAATGTTCCTCTACTCCTTTCCCTGCTTGAGTTCTATTTCTTGCCATCTTACGGCTGTTCCATGCCAACTGAGTTTTGTAAATCTTGTAAGCCACCCATTTTTGCCCATGAACTACCGTACGCTTGCGGGCTTTTGACTTTCACAGTAGAGGCTGATTTCTACTGCTAACCACCCTCAAAGATGCACACTCTTCTAAGTCTAAGTGGATCTGTATTGGTGGCCTCTTAACGTCCTTCTACGGATACCTTTGTGTGACTCGGTGTCCACTGAACTTCCTCCGCTTTCCTTGTTAGTTCATCTGTATTGATTCTCCCATAGCTCCGACGTAACACGATTTCCTTCTGCGCTTCGATAAGTCTCACTGTGGCTCTGAGGGCTACGTGGTCACTTTTTGCCCAGTGGATCCTTCCACCTAATTTCTCTTACCTCCTGAAGGTGTCGCGTTATGATTGAATCAAGGGGAGATGGATGCTGCCCACCTCTGTGTCTACTAACCGGCCTTATGCTCTGTAGGTGCTCGCCACTGGACCCAATGCCGAATCTTGTCGCCCGTTGATCCCCTTAGCGCGATCTTGCTATCCCACTTGAGTTCCGGTAGGAAGAAATCCTCTAATAGGACAAACTCCCTTGTATGTACCAGCATTGCGTCTAGCTCTTGCGAAAACTTGATTTCTTCCTCACCTGTCGCTGGAGGTGCCTTGCAGATACAGATAATGCAGGCTGTCCGCACGTTGATACTGATAAAGCAGGATCCAGCCTGTACATTACCGGAGACCGATTTGAATGGAGCCTTCCCATGGCCTATGTCCATCAGTATCAGTAGTGCTACCCTGCCCCCTGTCTTCCATCTATCCCATCCTGTCTGTAGGCAGCATACCCCTGGAAGAGCGTGTTGTTAGTATCTGGCTTTACCCTAGTTTCCGTCAGTGCACCGGCGTCAGACTCTGTGATCTTAGTCGCGAACTTTTCCTTTTTCCCCGGGAGATTGCAGGTGTTTGTGTACCGGATTGATAGTTCCCTGGTGCTTGCTAATGATTTCATTGAGAATTTTACGGCTAGGGTACCCTCGGACACAACCTCCTAGGTGACGTCCCGCTTTTGCCTCTATAGGCTCCTGCGGTGTTGCTCCTTGAATGTTAAGTAGCTTTTTGGCCTTAGCGGATTTTTCATTCCCACTCGTCGGCCCGATGTCGGCCTCAAAGTATCTTCCTCCTGAGCCACCATGCTGATAGCCAGGGTTGGTCTCGGGAAACTGGGCCCAGCTGGTTTCCTCGACTGTTCCCTCTGGTACCTCTTACTTTGCTGGTTGCACAGGAGTAGATGTTATAGGCTTCTCCGTCAGAATTGGGCTGGCTGGCTGCACTTTCTGAACACTTATTGGACCGGATGCCCTGTGAGTCCCCTTCTTTTATTCTCTTGAACTGCGTGAACTTTGGCTTGATGCTTACCGGAGTCAGAAGCTATCTTGTGGAAATGACTTACCCCTTGGGCTTCGCTTGTTGACCTCCCAAGAGGGGCCATCTCAAGTTTTGCTACATCGAGATTCGGTCGCTTCAGATCGGGTGTGCTTGTTCTCAACGAGGCTATGACATTACCCTGTTTACCAAAATGCTGGACTGTCGTGTGTAGTCCTTGCTATTCCCTGCGTGCTGCTCTCTTCTATTCCCGCCCTAGATAGCGGCTTATTTTCCCAGTAGACACGTAGAAAACTACTTCCAGGCGTGGTGGCGGCGCTGGTTGCATTACACTTCATGTTCCTATTCCATGGCACTTGAGTATTGGTGTCGTAGGAGACGGACCAGCCGTCCTAAGAACCTCAGTTACATGGAGGCCGTTTTCATCCCTTCTGGTTCCATCACTTACTCAAGTTGTGATGAATCGGACCCTCTGATTCGTCAACGCACGCCTTGAGACTCCTTCGGAATAACATTTCAGCTTTTTCGCGAGTCGTTAGAACTACTGGTTCAGATGCGTACTAGTCTTCACCAATAAACTTTTCGACATTTTATATGGTGTTTTCAAAGTTTTTTTGTCAGTGTACCTTCCCTTGCAACTTTGTTGATCATATCCGGATTCCTGGCATTTTGCTTTAATTCCCGCTGCAATTGATTACGTATATCGACCTCGAAGCTGACGTTGCTCGTCACTGAGCGATGTCGCCATGTGACCCTAACATTCAATTACTCCGAACTTTTCTTCATGTGACCGCTAAAGCCTCATCACTCCGAACTACGTATATCCAGTCGACTATCCGAGAATCCCTATTGTGAATTCAGCTGTGCCACTTGATCTAGTAACCGAACAACATTAGGATGCCTTCAAAGTGAACCATCATCCTCTACTGTAGCTTACAATGTTTCCCCTAGGGTTACGAAGTAGCAACTTTCTACCGCTACATGCCATGACCTCCGTGTCACTCTTCATGCGTTTAATCTCAGCATCCAGAAGTTTAGCTTGCTTCCTAATGGATTCTACTTTTGTCAGAAGGCTTTTTCACACATTACCTAAAAAAGCTGCACCCTTTCTTCTCTAACTTTACTCTTGGGTTGTTTTTTAGCCTCCTGATTTGGCACACTGTTTTCACTTTCCTCTCACCTACTGATCAAATATGGCCTCTCTAGTCTTGGTTTCAGTTTTATGTTTCTGCCTCTTTTTCCTAGTTCTCCTCAAACTGAGCTCAAGCGCTCGCTTGAGAACATGACAAAGTGGTGCATATCCACTTTTGGGATGCGTGCTTGAGGTGTGGCTAGAAGTATCTCTACCAGCATAGGGCTTTCTTCGTGACAACAGAGGCAACACTGATTGCAGTAAACTCTCGTCTTTCACCAGGTCCATGCATTCTTTGCTGCCAAAGTTCACTGCCTGAATGGAAAGATGAACCTCTGTTCCATTCATTTCGACGAAGTTACACGATTTTGTATCAAAGTGCCAAACAAAATACCAGTAGTATGTTAACACAACCTTTCACAACGACGAGGACCGCGCGTTACAAAAAATGCCGCGAGAGGATGTCATCCGAAAAATAATACAAAAGGGACATTTAAAATTATAACCAATTTGTGAAGGGACCAAACTGTTCCAAAAGTAAGCGCACCGTGTGCTAATCACGATACATTGGTTTAGGCGAAGAACGGGTTATTTCACCGAACAATGCAAAACTCTTTTCCACTGAGAGCGAGAAAGTTGGGTAAGTTCCGACCTGGCCCGGCGTAAAAAAGACCTCAAACATCTGACAGAAAAAACGTTCGCAATAAAATGGAACAAAAGCGTCTCGAACATGTGATTTCTGGAAGATAATTTTATAAAACCATATTGTTCTTGTTTGGCGAAACTTGTTTTTTCTGGTCAAACCTCGGCAGTTGGCTCCACAGTTACTGGCTCGACCGCTGCTGGCTGTCGATTGCTTTAGTGGTCGTCTATAATCCGTTGCCCCAAGTTCAAAGTTCACCTTCCATTTCTTCCTCGCACCAACTAGTTCTCGGTACGCAACGAGGCGTGGCCGATGAGTCGGCTGAGTTCTGTGAAGAGGTTGGGAAGATATGCCCGAATTAGGACGCATCCAGGTCTAATTTTCGGTACTTCCTATCAACTGCTTGTCCGAGTTTTACTCGTACTATTCACGAACGAGGGAAACAGCAAGTAAGAGTTGTATTATTTTACCACCTGGGGTGCAGCACAGTTTCATCAAATAATGCTGCATCCATCAGAGAAGAAACCGCTCTTGAGGAAGGCCAATTGTTTTGTTAGCTATCCTTAATAAGAACCGTTTGCAGACATCCCGATCTTGGTTGCCAAACCTTCTTCTTGGTGAGTGCAGCCAGGTCACCCTACATCGAACCTCATTGGGCTTTGGTCTATAACCAAGAATTCCAGCTTGGGACCGAGGGTCATTACGTCCGCAGTCGCCGTTTGATCGGTGAACAAGAGAGTCACGTGTTTAGCGTGACGGAAAGCTTCCATAATACTGCCGAGCTTTGAGCATACACCCGGCGAATGTTTAACCGACGCCTTCGCAGCCACGACTTTAGGTCTATAAGGAAAAGTTCAGGTTCCTATGACCCTGCTAAGAAGGCGGAGCGTGTAGGTGAATTGCTGCGAAATCAGGGATATTTACAGGTCATTACTGACCACGGAATGGTTAAGTCTGTTCTGTTTGTTCCCCTTGTAAGCACTGAGTTGGCGAGCAGGTCCGTAGTTGCCACACATCACATAAATCACAGCAGGCACATCCCATGGCACGTCATGGTTGTGGACGATACAGGGTCAGGGCACACTATTTTGTACGTCAATATACCCAACAAAAGCGGCACTAGCTACAGAAATGCGGTTGAGTTTTTATTCTAACCTCTGCCCCTGTCCACAGTGTGAAGGAACTTGGTGGCTGACCCAATCTGGTGCAGCACAAAGATTCGAGGACACAGTGCCCCGAGGCACAGGCTTCATTTCGCAGGCTCCGCTTTGTAAACGATATTGTAAAGGAGTTCAGGAAGCCCCGTTTCATGCATTTTCATCCATGTTACAGACGACATTTATCATTCGTATGAACTATCTTTGCCGGAATTCCAATTGTTTGTTTTATTTCTCTAAATCTTTGTCAAAAACCGGACTCCTACCGTTGCCTCGAGCGAGAGTCGCTCAGCTTGAACTTCGTTGTGACTGTATTTGGTAATCTCATCTTCTATATCTAACCTTTGCTGTAACCCAGCTGCAGTTGTTGATTTGCTGTCCAATTTGGAGCGAAAGAGCCCAGGAGGAACACTATTGGGGTTTGATTACTGTAAAACTAATTAATTGTTTTATATAGTAACGTAGCTATTTGGAATCGACTTTGTTCTGAATTGTGTCGAAATTGGTCGCTATGCGTCGCTCGAGCGTTCCGGTGGCTGGACTTCACAGATATTCATCGAAGATGTGGTCTGCTGTCACATGTATCCATCGCAGATCGAGGTAGAGTATTTCAGTGGATGTAGAATATAGTATACACTGAGGACAATGCAGCGTTTATTAGGTTTTTTCAGCCGTTGAAGGTAGAAGCTCTGAAGCATCCCAGTACTTGAAAAGCACTGGCCTGCTACATAAGACTATTTGGGCTGAGCATGCCACTCGGCGGTGTTCGCTTCAGGATAGTTTTACCGATAACAGGGTTGAAAATGAGAGCAGGCATTTGCAAGCTGGTCACCCTCTCAGGTCATGGACGTCTGCTGTGTTTGAGAAACTTTCGAACGCACAAACGTTTATTATTATTCGTAGGTATCGGCCTGCAAGAGAATGGGTGAGTCCCTTTAGGACTCCAAAAGTTCTTAGATGGATGCAGGTCCTCTTAGGCCGACTGAGTGCTTGTGCACGTGATGTGGTTCTACAGCATCCTGATGGGCACACGGTTTTAGGCGGCTGACCATTAGGTGGAGCATAAACAGTAGGTACGTCCATAAGGCCGCAGTCATAATGTTAGCCTGAGATCGGGGAACCCACAATGTAACTCTTCAGTCAATCGTCGGGGGCTTTGCCTTGCCTGCATTCGCTGAGAGTAGCGAAAGAAGCAGGACTTCCCATGGGTGAGGTAAATTTGAGCCGTCGGGAAATGCCAGAATCGGGAAAGCGGTTGTCCGTTTCTCAGCTGGATTTGTCTTTGTAAGCAGAAGAAGTCAGGTGCGTTATGCTTTTCAGAAAAACCACTGGCTAGCAAAAGCTTACTAGCTGCTAGCACCAGCGCTAGTAAATCTTATTCGAGAAGAAAATCTAACTTTGTGGTTGGGAATGCGGACAATGAAGATTTCGTTATCATAGGGAACCCACAGCAAGCCTTGGACCTCCGTGGATTGCGCAAAAAGACCTCTACACTATCCAAAACGGAAGGCAAACGCCTACGTGTGAAGCCAGAGGCTTCGCGTGTTCGAGAAGAGGTTTGCAGCAAACGTAGATTAAAGGAATCAACTCCGGACCTTGAAGAGGACTTTAAATGAGCGAAATGTGGCTCTTGTGGTAGATTGACCCATTTCCAATGCTCGGGATTCAGAAAGGATGATAAGTACGAGTACTTGCACTTTGTGGCTCGATGGCCAACTAGGAGTACAAGGTGGCTGCTAACGCGGCCTTTAAGGGGCCGCCACATTTTGATTACCTCGCTGCTTTCCTGGAGCTATTTTGTTGCTGCCTTTTAAGCTTTCTTGCATGTGAGTCTTAATTCAAGTGCACCATCCAGTATTTACCAGCTTCATATAGGGAGCTATCTCTTGCGTAAGTACTCCCTCGCATGTAATGAACTGGGTGGGCTTGGTGTATAGGAAACTCCGTGCTTTGTCAAACATTTCATAAGGACCGACTAAAGTTGGACAGCTTCACGAGATGAAAAGGAAATTACATTCGATTACATCCGTTAGCCAATAAAATAACTTACGGTAGCTATTATACGGAAACCTTTGATAGGAGGAAAGAGGGCCTCTTTTGGGTTCATACAAGGGAATAGCTAGTCAGTTCAGTGACCCTTTGCTGCTAGAGACTTTGATGAGGGCGCACAGGGTAGGACGTAACTATGGGTGCGAAGCTTAGCCATTCGATGTGATTGTGCAGAGGTTATGGAACCCTCAGTAGAAGACGTGGGACAATCTGTATCCACCGAAGGTCTGACTATTATCCACAGTACCGTAGGAACCGTGGTCCAGTATAATATATCCGTATATATACACATAGTATATATATTACTGCTCGTTGAACTGCCGAAGAAAAACCAAGTTTACAGTACATGGCCGAGGTCGGTTTTGAAACCAGCCATTGTTCTATCATGGCTCACGGATACCTGCTCCATTTTCACCGATAACTTGAGCCCTTCAATTTCTCGAATCGCTTCTTATATTTGTGTGTTTTCCATCATTCGTGGACTTTGCATCATGATCCATTTCTAACTTTGCATGAAGGATTCGACATTTTCGACTCCGTATATGCAGTCTTTCGGAAATCCCGTGTTCAGCAATGCAAACTTGCTGCTCGATCTTCGGGCATCAGTGCCTTTTTGCCCAAACGACCGTTCTTCAGAAAAGCAAGACCCCACATGCCAGCTGTGCCCCAGCATGCAGAAAATGAGACGGTACAATGTTTTAGCAGTGATTCTTTTCACTAGCTTCACTGAATCAGATCACCTGCTTTGAATCTGTTTTGCCTGTTCGAACCCTGCCCATTCATCAACACCTACCCATGCTACTTTTCGACCGGTTTGACATTCCTAATTCATTTGACGTCGACCACATTATTGCACGGCAATCAGTCCACATGATTCCTTATCGCTCTTAAGCGTTGCCCGTCCGTCACACACACGCACACACACACCCTGGACCACCACTCGGTCGATTGACTAGACCTGGACTAGAATGCTCGACTGGGCACCGAATTCTGATCGGCTGCACCAAGCAGGCATGTTTAATCACGCACATGTACCGATGCATACACACACGCACTCACACAAGACCGTGACCTGTTCGACCCGTGACTTATCGTGTATTTGCGTGCCCAAGCGAATCCCTGCCCTACTCACTGGTTGGTCAGAAACATCAATCGATTTCCGTCTGTTCGCCTTTCCGTTCGTTCGTGTCCCTTTTAAGCGCATTTTTTCCTTGTTATTGTTTGTTGTGGTCGTTTCGTTAATCTACTTGGTGACTTGTGCCTCGGCCAACTGGCCATAGTACGTGTTATCCTTTCTGAACTGTACGGAACGTTAGTAAACGGTGATTTCCCTGAGGACGCCACGTTTTGAGGTTTGTACATTTACCCCTTTGATTGATAATTGTTTGCAGTACCGCTAATAAACCTCAGCTAGTTTGATTTGATTTCTGAGGAGAGCACGCTACTCCAACTCGGCCTAGACACCGGATAAAGTTGACTATATTTCAGGAATTGGATGTACGTATCTAACAACCTGTATTGTTTCGACCACGTCACGCCCTTGTAAGATCTTTTATCACGGATAGTATACGGGGCTGAAAGATGTTCCATAGGTGTATCTTTGTTCATATCACCCAACAATGCTCCGCAACGCTCACTACCGCCCGTGGCAGGGTTTTCACGCAAAATAAGGATTTTGGGACAGTGAGAAGTATGGACCCTCTGTCTAAAAAATACTTAGGGAACATCTGAATGTTCTCAAGTATTTCACACGGTTTCAGTCAATGCCAGACAAGGATGGGGCATACAGTTCAGTTTATGGTCCGTATACATAAGTAATAACCATTTGGATGATCAAAATATTTTTGCCAAGGAAAAATTGCACAACATTTCTCCATTATAACTATAAAAGGTAAGACACTTGAAACTCAGCAAGTACCTTGTATCTCACAATGTTTTCAGTAGATCAATCCGGCAATTTTCAAAACAATGATGATCATTCCTTGAGCTTATAAATTTTGGGGAAGTTCGTTAGCGATAGAAGAAGCGAAAGCTGAAATAGAAAAATGCTCATTCGTATGCATTTGCCTACTCGATGGTCTTGGGAGTTACTGGAACAACCTTGGTGAAGTTGCCGCAGGTGGATTCACCTGTAATAAGGCTGATAACGATAATGAAAAGTTACTCACCGGTAACCTGGTACAACGAAAAGAGACGTGCTGCCATGAAAAATATGAAACAGCAAAATAAAGGCGAATAATCAAAGAAAAGTTTCTCTGCAGTTTAAACACAAGGTAAACGCTACTGAGCATGACACTGAGCCGTATTCGACAAAGTTTTCAGCCAACCGTTTAGTGGATCTCGAGGTCCCCAACCATGCAAGCGTGAGCAACCGACAGAAGAAAGTTTTGATGTCAACACTTCGACAGGCTGGTGTCATGTCGTGGCTTGGCCTCCATGTTGTTTTTTCCAGCCACCCTTGGGCCCAGCGAATAGAACACGACGGGTAAGCCGATGAGGTAGCGTGCATGCCACGTGCCATGGACAACGGAGCCGATGGAGTGACATGGTAGGGCTGATTGGGAACGCGGAACGCTGGGCTCCCAAGATGCGCCTTCGAACTGCTGAACTGTTCATTCGGTGTTGCCATCAGACTCTCGAGATATTGCTCGGGCCTCGACCGTCGAACAAGTACAACCAGTCAAAAGCAGTTCCTTGAACAGGCCAAGTCTCACAAGCGTGTGAGGGCACGCTACCGACAGAAGCGTCGTAAACTCGACCTTTCCCTTGGGGGGATGTCATGGAGTCTCCATGGGTGAGAAAACTGCAGAAAGCCGCTTGAACCTCAACTAATCATTCGTTCACATAGCATTCAATCCGTTCATCGACAACGTTACAGCTTCCAAAGAAGACAAAATCATATACAACTTCTAACTGAATGCTATTGAAGGAAAGCCTCTTCTTCTGGCGGCACTTCATTGATGTAGGCCAGAAACAGCACCGGTCCAAGAACTGATCCCTGAGGGACCCCACTTGTTGCAGCATGCCAACTTGACTTCGCCCGGGCAGCTCTGACTGAAAACGTCCTCCCTTTCAGGAAATCCGCAATACATTCAAGCATCGGACTGCAGACCAAACGTTCTGAGTTTTTCCAACAGTCGATCGTGAGGTACCTTTCCCGTGGCCTTGTTGAAATCGATGAAGACCACATCCGTGTTGTAGCCACCCTCCATAGCCTCTGCTTACTGTTCTTGTGCCAACAGCAAGTCTGAGGTACACAACCTCTTTGGACGGAAGCCATGCCGAGCAGGGCACAAATACATGTATAACTCAAAATGCTCCCGGAATCGCACTGACATTGGCCGTTCTATCACATTTCTAAAAATGCAGGTTAGGCTCACCGGGCGATAGTTTGTGGGTACCTTCCGCGAGCCCCCTTCATACAGTGCCCAGATAATTGCTGTCATCCATTTGCTAGACAAAGTACTCGTGCGTAGCGATAGATTAAACGGATCGGCCAAAGGTGATACGGGTTCGTTGGCCAACGCACGCAATACTGCCGGATGAATAACATCTGGTCTGGGTGACTAATACACTTTCAGTTTCTTTAGTTCCTTGGTGACCTCATCTGGATGGAGGGACCACAGCATGAGGGTAATAGTGACGGCGATGGGGTTGACTCCATCACGCATATAGATGAGTAATGACGCGCAAGTACCTCTACTTCTCGAACGTCCGTTTCAGCAAACGCTTCCTGGTCCACCAGGGGTGGTATAACGCGGGTGTTAACGCGGGTTCTACGCCTCAAGTGTGCATAAAGCCGTCCGGGTGCAGCAACGGAGTCTTTAGCAAGCATGGTTTCAGAACAATTTCCCTGTTTTCATGGACGAACACCTCGCTCGGATGGCTTTGTACCACTTACCCGTTTCCGGTATCCCAATATCCTTGCCATGCGCGGTTCCTACCACGGATAGCACTTCGTAGCTCACGATCGAACCACGTAAGACCCTTGCCGTGCCTTCGAGAACGAACGGGGTCGTAAACGTGGGTATCAGTCCACCGATGCTCGACTTCACTTGAATTGATCGTTTTCCGTATTGTGGACCAGTAAGATTCTACACTAACCGGCTTTTCGGCAGTGCACACCACTCATGATGCTGCTGCTTGTATTTCATCAAAGTTTGTACGCCACATGTTACGCCCCGTATGTGGTTCACCAAAATGAGATACACAACGCCTCCAGTGGATTGAGAGGACGGAATGGTCGCTAGAATCGATTGGCGGAAGGTATCTAATTTCCTCAACATCAGATTGTCTCGGATATATCACAAAATCCACGATAGATGACTGAGGACCTTGAAACCGTGTGGACTCTCGTACGTGCTGGTATAGAGTCAAGTCCTCAAGGACCGTGTGAAAAGTACGTGTGAATGAATCTGCGGACGGGCCGTGACAGCCCTCATCCCAATCGACATGCGGCACATTGAAATCCTCAAGGATAATGCAGTACCCGTCATGGCCCCACCGCCGGAGTTGGTCAAGAATAACCGTGGAGTCTACGCCCGGCGACCTGTACAGAAGTCCCATTGTTACATAGTCACTAGGTGTTAATAAAACCCTCCACCACAAGATTTCCCAGAACCCCTCGGGATCAGCAAAACTATGTAACTGGTAGGCAGGTATGTCAGATTGGATATAAAGGGCGACACCGCCACTTTGTCTCGCATCGCTCTTATCCACCCGGTGAACTTAGTATCCTGTTAGTGACACCTCAGAATCAGAAACGTCACCGTACAGCCACGCTTTGGTCAGGGCAACGACTGGGGAAGGGGGTTTTGTGCCACCAGTGACTCCAGTTCAACTCGTTTGTTCAATAGGCTACAAACGTTGGACAGCAGTATGGCCTCCTGCCCGGAATTGTGTCGTGTTGTTGAACTAACACCTCCTGGAACACACTGCAAACTTACAACTGAACCGATGGGCACACAGGTGTTGTTGATAGAACCAGGGACGTCCAACGCAGTGCGGCCTCAACTTCCGGACCCGAAAAGCTGTGTGGTGGTTTGTTTGCTAATAGCTACCGTTCAAACCTTATGCAATTAGTAATGAAATCTAATTTCACTCCTTGGCTGTTGAACAACCCTAGCTTGATTATTTTCCTTCTCGGAGAATGTCCAATTGGTCGGCGGTTTCCTAAAACATTACTGTTCCAGTGAGACTTACGATTTCCGCTTCAGTAGTCCCATAACCACTATCTCGTCAATGGACGGTTACCGGTTATCCAGTTCTCTTCCTTGCGCTCCCCAAAACGTGCCGGGAATGCACTGAAAAAAATTCGTTATTATTGTATTAGTGTATGGTACGAAGATTTTTCGGCAACACAGACTGAAATCAAATTAAACCAAATCCGAAGTTGCAGCTCCGGGGAGCTTCCCAAACCCCACCGGTGCAAGTGTCTGGACGCACGTTAGGCTCGTGCCCACTCTCGCCCTAGAACACTGCCCTGTCCTGTCCTGTATTATTAAGTTACAGATGTGTAACAGAACCATAACTGGACGCCTTGTGGCGTATCGTCGGGTTTTTGATGTGCTTGAATCATATGATGGAACCGATTCCCGGTCACACTGGGAATCATACTCACTTTCGGTCACTCGAAAGCTATGATCAGCTTATGACAAAAATCTTCGTTGTCATCCTCCGGGACGACAAGTGAGAACATGGCATCGGAAGTCATCTGCAAACCAAGATCGGCTAGTATTATTCATAAAAAGAAGTTAAAAACAGAATGGAAGTCGTGATCAACATTGCATTTTATGACATAGAGAAATGACACAGTAACCGTTTGCGGTTGACAGTGACACAGTCGATTTCTTCGACTGTGCATGTGTTAAGGTTCTATCAAACCGCTAGCAGCAAAAACATGGCGACAGGTGGAGGGGAATGGGGCATCATGAAAGTCATCCAATGTTGGAAACTCACGGTCGCCTGTTTCCACATAACCTACGTCGTTATTATTCATCCATTCCACTGTGCACGGTGTTCTGCTAATTAAAACCACCTTATCAGGACTGTATTTGGTGACAGCATAACTGCCTACTGGCAAGATCGTTAGGCCAGATTTTTGTTGCAGTGTCGGAATTATGTTTTGTTCAATGGGCGCAGCTGAGATTTGGGCCTCAGAGAAACGCCGGTATGGCTGCGAGCACAGAATTGTCGCTCCATGAGGCGTACGCTTGATCTGATGCAGAAGTGACTCAAAAGGAAAAGCGCTGAAAGCATCCGATTTTTCTAAGTTGCTCACATTTCCAAGAATATGGATGAGAGTGTACATGTATGGAAATTTTGTGTAATCCATAAATATGGTGATGCACGTTGGCGAAATAATGTGAAAGATCCCTTGCTAAACGTACGGGCTCGTGGTCGTTGCTGCACACCAGGATATTAGTTGCACGAGATTATTGAAAAAGTGTACATAAGTCTGAAAGTATATAAAATTCTTCAGCACAACTACTCCTGAATGTAGTGAAAATTATCGTAGCACACTAGAATACTCGGGGGAATACATGAGGATTCCAAAAACATCCACTGCATTCGCTTGTAGGTAACTATACATTTCCAACTTTTTCCAAAATGTTCAATGTCCTTCAGTGCAACACTTCTTTGCTGTGCCATCGTTTTTCGTAAAACGACCTCATACACCTTTTTCGAACATCACCACCGCGCAAATCAAAGGGCCTCCAATGAATCTTCCACTCCAGCAGTCTCAAGTTCAGATTTTGAATGTCTCGAAGTTACATCAACCAGGCCTAACTTGAGAAATAAACTAGTTTGGAAGCTTCCACGGCGTCGTTTGGCACTGATCTCAACACCATCCTGATTGGTATGACGAACGGTTGTCAGACTGAACTGAATTTAAACTACTGGCGGAAAATGTCTCTGCGGTACCTCGCACATCTCACATATTCTACCGTTTGCTTTCCACTATACTGTGCACTTTTTATTCTTTCATCAAAATAGTAAATACACACTTTCAACCAACCCGCGAGTGGTTACCACGGGTTGTCCCTTCTGCTTCGCTGGTGAGCGTTGGGTGACCTGTAGCAATAAAGACCAAACTCATGCAATTCCAAAGGCTATTGAGGCGCACCTGCTGCTACTCGGCAGCCAACTGTGGAGTTATTAAGATCCGTTCGGTGGACCGAGAGCTACGTCGAGCTAACTTGAGGAGCAAATTTTATGTGACCGGTTTGATGTCAACTCTTTGAACATTGTGGACATACTGTGAGTCATCCTTTTTCTATATCTATTGCAACACATTTCTGTACGTTGGCATATTATTTATGCCTTCCTGTGCTGTTTCTTATCTCTATCTAACCCCCAGAGATCTTCAGCACTGAGATCCGGAGCACAGCAACCGTGGACAAATGTGAGTCCGCGTCACACCTTTTGTCTCATTTCAGTTTCCGATGTACATACCCTTTTGCACTCTTTTCCCAGCACGCTTCTCCGTCTACCCTTGTTTGCTATTGTCGTCTTAGGTAGCGTCAACAATAACTCTGAAGAACTGCCCTAAATCAGATCATCTAGCCTGCCTTTTTCTATATAGTTTTCACTCAGCTTTCCCAGCAACGTTAAAAATTACGGCTTCTCAAGGCATTCCAGAAACTTATGGAAGTTCAGGGAATTTTTCTAAGCTGCAAAAATCTAACCTGGCTCTAGTTAGCCGCAGCTCTTTTGCTTCACTCCCAGAGTACTGATACTTCAAAATGTCACCTGTAGTGAGATAGCCTCCCGAAAACATCCCATCCTCGCATACTCCGGTTACTAGAAAACATTGGCTCATTCAAACTCTTACTGCCCTAAAACTATGATCAGTTGATCCCTGTAAATTTGTGGGCTTGACGACGGAAAGAACGGCCGTTTTGGAACAGTGTTTCAGATATGAATTCTGTTTTTAAAAACAAAAGATACTGCATCCGAACTAGCCCCCGTGCTGTGCATCACTGAACCCACCGAACACTCTTCCCTAAACAATCTGATAGTGGCTGGCCGCTTCATTGACTATTGCGTCAAAAGTTTTCATAAGAAACTCCAGTAAAGAGGTCGTGTTTAATATCGCCGGGTGAATACCCCTCCACCATGTCAAGAGTACATTTTTCAATGCTTGTGTTACGGCCAACCTTCTTTGCCAAATGTCAAGACCGTGTAAGAGCCCTCAGCTCTTTAACTGTCTAGTCCTTATGCAATTCGTGGATGATCTATCAGCCAAAGAACCCGTCGAATTGCGTAATATTATAACCTCAAATTCCCCCTATAAAATCAAGAATGACCGGAGATAAAACCACCTTTCAAAGGGAAGTTTCTAGAAACTTCTCGACTTTCGGTACGTCAAGGTCGAACGAGGTCCGGATTGTATCAAAAAACCGATGTGCTATTTGGTTGTAAACTGCCTTGAGAAACTTCTGTGAACAATTTTCTACCGGAAAAGCCATGTTACTAACATTATACCTTGTTTCTCGACTTTCCTCACAAGAATGACGCCTAACGGTTGTGGGCCTTAGACACAGGCAGCTGACCAATCCACCGGCTCTTCGCTCTACCTCACCTTTTACTATCCACACACGCCTTCGGCTTCTTCACAATCATTCGCTGCCAACTCATTTGCTCCCACCCTGGAATCTTTGAAATCGGATCCTATTACTGTTGATCTAGACATATCCGCTTCTCCCCTCTCACAGCCATCCTGTCAGAGACGGCAATTATTACCTCGCGGTCCCACTTCTTCGCCTGCTGTCCACATCCTCAACAGTAATTCGTTTTCTGTTTCCTCGGGTGATAAACTACTCACTTTCCAGAGGAATAGTTTCACCGTTCTCCACAGACTGCTCACAATCCGATCCTTCGTCCAACTCTCACCTCTCTAATCAACTCGCCTTAGCTCAACGAATCTGGTTTCAACCTTGGGAAATATCAATTATTCCTATGCTTTGGTGGGCCCTGCGAACTCACCGCGTTCGCTGTCTGCCGTTACTAGAATAAGGCCTTCACTCTCCCTCCCCTCTGCCTCGAGAGGCATGCCCCACGCGCCAACCTTCTCCACTGCTCTTGATTATAAATGCCTCATTTAATGCTCCACCTGACTTACCGTACCCATCCTATGAGGCGCAGCTTAATCCACCCATCTACATCCCTAGTACCCTATCATTTCCAACCCTGCTCCCTGCCACTCGCTTCAGCCAGCACCCAGTTCCGACTGGCCAGTATTTCTGATCTGCTGCTAACCATCCTAGCCTGCTATGGGCCAGCCAACTTCCACAGGTTTTTCCTTTTGCTCTGATATTTCTCTGTCCGTTGTTGCCAAACTGTTCGACCCCTCAGCAGTCCCCTCACTGCACCACTTATCCAAGCTTGGCTGGAGGGCTCCTTGTCTGAACCTATGCTAGCCTTTGAATTCATGTATTCTCCCTTGGCTCTGATATCCCCTCCTTTCAAACAAGATAGCTTGTTTTTTCCAACTTACGCTGCCTCCTGAAGTGCTTGTGCCACCTCCCATAAATGGCTTATCCAAAGCTCTGTTCAACTCTTCCTTCATTCCCGGTAAACTCTTGAACCTAAAAAGCTTGTCTTCACGTATAGTTACGACATTATATTGATAACGGGATCCTGGCTGTTTGAGGGCCCCCCAATGACCAAATGTCTTTGGTGGGGTACAATCTTCTAAGGACCAATAGGCCAAACCGGCGTGGTTTTGGGTGCCCGGCCTTCGCCAAGGAAATCTACATCATGACCGCTTTTTTACACACTGCGCTCGAATCTCTTCCCGATTCTACCTGGTTCACTACCAGCCTGCGAGGCGTTATTCTTTGCGTTAGCTGAATGTAAGGCTCGCCAAATTCCCCCAGTTCCTTGCTTTCACTTCTTATTAGATCTTTCGAATACCTCTGTTGCCTTCCTTTAGGAACCAAGCTTATTGCAGTTAACTTTTATTCCCCTCAATCTTGTTGGCCTACCCTCTCGGCTTCTGTCAGTCTTATGGACCTAAATACTGGTATTCATGTTGGTGGCTGGAGGCAACATATTACTGAACCTACCAGAAGGTGGGACACACCAAATCTGATACTTAAACACAACATGAAAATCATCTCGCCTTACCAGGGGACGCTGGTCCTTTTCATATCCACGAATCTATGAAAATTGTTATTACTACTCGCCTTCATGAAATTCTCACATGTCTCTTTGCCTTATCGCCATTTGCCTTTTTAAGTGAACTTCAGCAGGCTTCAGTGGCCAGTTTCTCAAGTCATTCTTGTCAGCATTGTATTTTCTGCGTCCTTAGAAAACATCCGCCTCGCCATTCTTACCTCCGGGCGATTCCTTGCCGTTGCCGTAGCTGGCTCGAAACTGGATCATTTTTACCGTGTACTCCGTTTTTACCCTTCTTCATTTAAACTCTTATGGCCTTTTTCCTCCTTTGAAACTTCGAGGTTTTTCGTCTTATAGAATAATATTGTAAGCCATGATCATGCCTTCTTGTGTGCTTCTCAACCACAGTGGAAAAATATACACCTGATATTACTATTATTACAAGTCAGCAACTCAAAAATTTCCCCGGAAGTGAACACAAAAGGTTGTCTGCCACCTGCCCTTTAGAAGCCCTCCCAATCCCACACACCCCTCCAACTATGAATTCCCTTGCAGAAACGAAACTGCTAGTCAGAACTTTTAGCCAAAAAGACAGGGTGACTATTTTCTCACCCATGACCTTCAGATTGCTGTGGATGTTTCCTTCTCCTTCTTTTCCGCCTGTTTGAACAAATTGTTTTACTTCTCAAGTGGTACCTAAGAATAGGTTCCCTCTCCAGCCACTCCATAAGAAGTATCACAAACCTCTCAGGAAACTTCACAATGCCGACGAATTTTCAATTTTTATTCCATTGAACCGCCTCTTCGCAATTATTCAACGACAAGATAATCGGCGACTTTGTGACCCAGAAGTTGAGACAGTGAGTGATCCGAATAAATCGCAACGTCTTTCTGTGTCACATAAATTAAGAAGTGCTGATGTCAAGGCTGACTTTCAGCTCCTAATTCTGGATTATGACTCATCTATCCTCTCCCACCTTGCATAGCCAAAGCCTTCAACGAACTCTGCCTCAGCCACGCCTCCAGCTACTGTCATTGCCTCTCCCTAATCTCTACCCATTACTGACTCCATCTTCTACCACAACCTTCGATGCCAGGAGTGTTACTGATTCACTATCCAATGGCAAATTCTCTCCTCGATTAGGCCCCGCTGGCCCATCGACAATTGCTCTCGTCAGTGGCGGACCGGATCTCCTTTTAGCTACTCACCTCTTCAATCTTTCAGTTAATGGTAGCACTTTACCTGCTGTTTAGAAGCGGTCGGTAACTGTTCCAGTTCATAAAAAAGGACCTTTGCATGATATATCCAATTAGCTCTCTATAAATCATACTCCCATTTTATCCTGAATAATGGGGAAAATAGTTGAGGGTCACTTTAGTACGTACTTATTTAGCCCCTACCTTGTCAATGGCAACCAACATGGGGTCCTCTGCTCGCGACTCTACACTAATTGTCAGTATGATTCTCCGAACCTCGTCACTGACTCAGGTGAATGTGTGAAATCTTTTGCTGTTCTTCATCTGGACTTATCTAGTGCGTCTGATCGTGTACCTCACCCCCACCTTATAACAAAGCTACAATCATTTGGCATTATGGATCCACTACTTTCTTGGTTCTCACCTTGCATATCTCACCGTTCACAGGTTGCTTTGAATAACGGACACACCTCTGGCCCTAAGCCTGTTACTGTTGGTGTCATTTGAGGCTGTGTTTTAGGCCCCCCTCTAATTCCTAATTTACATAAATTGTTCCCAACAATACTTATTGACAAGCCTTTCTTGCTTGAGGACAGCATTAAGGTAGTCTACTTTTTTCGCCTGGCGACCTCGGTACCACCATTCCTCAAATATTAGCTAGCTAAGCCTCCCTCAATGAATGGTGTGCAACTTGGGCGATGAAATTCTCCATTGGTAAGTATAGTTCTCTCACTTACAAATGCCAGGTTCCTCTGGGTTCTCTATTCGTCGGCGGTTCATCCATTGACAGCCAGCCCCTACCAAGAGACCTCGGCTTAAGTTATTCTTTCTCCTTTAACTTCTTCGAACAAGTTGTCTTACGAGTGGCTCAGGCTAAAAGTGTTTCAGTCTTCTGCTCAGATCCATCCATCTTACGAAGAGCACTTTCTTCTTAAAAAAGTAAATGTCAGGCTCCTCCTTGAGTACCTACCATTATTCTTCGCCAGTACGCGGTAATCCGACGAGCGTACTAGTGAATGTATTCACAGAAGATTCACAAAGCAGCTTATTTGGTGGTCCACGCTTGAAGTACGGAGAACTATGTTTATGTACCAAAACCGAGCCGTTATGGCTTCGTCGAGTCAAGCCCAACCTGGTACTTCTGTATATGCCACTGACTAATCAACCTTATTCCTCCAACCAGTTATGCTTCTCCTCGAATGTTGGATAGTTACTCCGTAATAGACAGCAAACACTTAGCACGCCCCTGCGAGGACTGTTCTAAGCTCAAAGTTCCTTCTCTTCAAGTAAATCTGAATCTGGGATAAACTCTCTTTGCACATTAGATCTTCTCAGTCAAGGTTTGCATTTGTGCTTGCTATAGACGAATTCCTTTACGTACCAAATATTTTGCGCTTATTCAACTGTAACGTTGCCGAAAGTCAAGCTTACAAAGAGAGCCTCGAACTTTAAGCCACCATTCTGCCTTTTCGAACCTTCCGAAATCACTTCATTGTTTTCTTCCCTAGTGCTAATCGTTTGAGGATCACAAACGCTCCACTCGATCGTTTTTCGTTTGAATTTGCCAGTGAGCTATTCAAAACATGGCTGTGTCTACTAATTGTATTTCCCTACCGATTCATCGAATCTCACCAATCTCACTTTAGAATAAGTCCCTCCAGTTGCGTTCACACTTTCAGAAAACCCACTGCAGCACCTCTCATTCACTGTCAAGTTGCCTAATGTACTCCAAGATTTACTACCGTTACTTAGTCGTATCACTTTCGCTGCCCTGAAACCATCCTCAACGTAGCTTAAGGGAGTGCATCAGCAACTGCACATTGATCCCCTGTATATATATATATATATATGTATATATATTACTGTCCCGTAGTTAACAGCACAATCGTGGTAAGTGACCCAACTCCTATTGATATCTTTTCACTCACCTTGACTCTTTTCCACATCAGGTCCCACCACACATGCTTCTATCCCTCTCTCAGGAATTCTGACTGAGAAAACCGGTCTCATCTTTCAATTGACAGGGCTTGCTAACAGAGCTCAACGTCCGGTTATGACGTCATCCGTCAGGCCCCCATCCCATTGCCAGCTAACTTTCTTCCACAATTTCATACGACATTTTTTTCTCTTTCACCGATTGATAACTCCAGTTTAAGTCTTGGCCTTGTTACTAAATCTTCTAGTCCTTAATTAACGTTTCCCTTTTTAGTCTTATTTCCTATGGCTTCATCTTTACATGGGGACTAGCTGCATCGAGGAGCTCGTTATTCACTTTTGCTCCTCTTTCCGCTAACCTCTGATCCTCGACTGGGGAAAGCTCGGACTGCGCGACTGAGTAGGACAGCTGCGCTACACGGGACTCTATCTTCCCTGGGTTATGTTTGGTTTTTATGCCTATAAAGCTTATAACCGTCCGTGGTTTAGCTAGAAAGGCTCAGGAAAAATATCCAAACCTTTTTCACGTAGCATTACACTCTCAAAAAGTTCAACTTACTGACCCATAATCCTTTCGCCTTCTTCACATTATCTCCTGAACTGCTTACAGAAGCTCCAAAGGTCCTCCGTAGACATGCCAAGGTCCCGGGTGCAAATCAGGCAATTCGCACTGCCAGGCTCAGAAAAACCAGGAACACTCAACTTCTTTCTGCACTCAATCAATGCCCAGTAGCTCTCGTTGATGTTTATGACTTGGTCAACAAGAAGATTAACGAAATGAATCGAAGAGTGGCGGACCTGCATAACCAGATCCAGTCCACCGGTGATATTCTATCAAATATATCCCCTATATCTAGCATAATGGGACCCACCCCTATAGCTAATCGCCAAAGCCTAGCCATGGCGATCCGTTTCTTGGACTCAGTTGCGACCGAAATTTATAAGCTTATAGCCAACGCCAAAAGTGCGATAGTTTTCAACATATCTGACCGACTGCCCCTTCCGTCAACGAAACTGGCCATACTGAATGCTTGCAACGTAGCACACCTCAGGTGCTGTTGCACTCGGCTGCGCAAAAAATCACAACGCAATGACTATACTTTGATGTTCCGATTCGCTGACGAAGTAACAGCTAGAGTTTTCATAATCAGTTGGCAAATCACTGCTTACGCCACCCCATTCAAAAGAATCAGGATATTACCGGATAAAACGCCCCTCCAAATAAAGATTTCTCGATCACTAAAAAGTACCTTAGCTTCACAAACGCTACCTGTGACTGAAATGCCAGTCGCCGCGTCGTCTTGCTGCCTGTCGAGCTACCCTGCAGCACAGAAGCCCTCAGTTGCCTGGGCTAAGCTAGTTGACCTAGACCTGACCACCACCCCATCTCCAGCACATCCTCCTAGTAGACGGCCCTGCCTTCTGCCCTCAACCTCCGCCCCCACAAACGGCAACGGTATCCATGCCAAACCCACCATTAGCCCAGGGCCACCAAAGTCCCGTGCATCCAGGCCCGCTGATGCTTATGTCAACCTGCTGCCCACCGTCTCACCACCGAAGACCACTCCGGAGAAGTCTGTTGCTAACTGCCCGTCATGCCCTAACTCATGTCCCACCGCCTTGCGGACACAAATCGTTCAGAAAAGCCATGATCTACCATATAGTTATTCGTCCCACCAGCCGACAGAACTCTGTGTTCACCCACGGCTTTTAGCTACTCCGGCTACCCCCGTAATCCCCCCGTAAGTCTTCTCAGAGCCTCATTTGGAACCCCCACCAAGCACTCCAGGTATACCCCAAACAATTAACGCTTGTTGGCGAGCAGGACACAACCCTGCATCACCCTGAAGCAGCCAACCCTGTCTCGTTGGGTTAGCCTGGTACCTAGACTAATCGACAAGGTCCTCCCAACTCCACTTTACAATACAGGCGAAAACGGCCACCGAGTAACGCATCATCATGCATCGGGACCAAACATACCATATTCTTCAAGTATGCCGAAACAGTTACCCACTCATCTGGCTGAGAGCCAGCACCTTCCGCCTGACCCCCGTAACCGATTTCCATCTCCTCCAATGATACAAATAAACAACCCCCAATCAAATTATAATCAACAGCCTCGATTAGCAAGCTTCGCGCTCTTTCCCGAACACGGGATAGGCCGGCCCAACCAACTACAGTTATTTCATCGGTACTGGTCGAGCAATAACTACCCGCCCCCTGCGTATCCCGTTGAACCCAGTCACCACTACTTTCTACAATCTCGCTTGCATTTACCCATTGCCTCAGCATCCAACTCCCCATCTGGTTACCTAAACCACCCCAGAAATCCCACCTCCGCAACCAACGAATTTTTTCTTGAGAGCATCCCCCGACCCAGACACACCTCTTCTTCACACTGTCAGCTTCCCACTTCTAACTCCTGTTTAAACTCCATCGCTTCTACACATGAAAATCCTGAGGTTATCAGTCCATTTAATGATGTTCACCATCTCGGTAGTGTTAGCCATCAACACCCGTCGATGGTTGCTCCTACTCCAAGCCATGACGATACAGCTGCACTTATCTTAATCCTCTTATAACTCTCGCTAATTACTGAATAAAACGCATACTCTCCATATTATAGTACCATCTTCCGACTTCGACATCATTGTCATGACCGAAACCTGACTAAACGACTGTTACATCTGGCCAAATTTCTGTTTCTGGTTACCAAACCTTTATAAAAAACCGTCGTCGAAAGTGGAACATACATGCAGGCGCGTGAATTACGAAACTAGTAGTCCTACTCCGTGTGTTTGCTTAGCCTCAATCTGTATTTTCTCAGCCCATGCAAGAAAAACTCCTGATGCCAACGGCACCTTCACCATAGCTGCTTCCAGATGTGGGAAAAACAGACCACCCACAACAGTTGCAAAAAAATAACATGTACGCGGAATATTACGGCCAGGCGGAGAGGCTACGGAAAGTTCCCATATGGGCTCAACTACCCCTCTCTTAGAAAAACAGCTTCAAAAGAAAGCGGAGAACAAAAAAGACCTAGTGGGATCGATTTGATTTATAAACGCCGTTGTTATCGGGCTGGGAAGGAAGTGGGCAGCCTCGAATCATGGGTGTCTCCCGTCAGCTCAGACCTGACCCTGCAAAAGGGAAAACCCCACACCGCCCTTGTCCGCTTGGCATGCTTTTGGTTTCTTCGTACGAGACCGACCGGGGTGATAGCGAACTGGTCTCTCCACATATGCTTACCCACCTCCCGCTCTAATTTTCAACCATCTCGTACCCTCCCATGCACACCTGGCATGTTTGTTGAAGACAGCTATGAAACCACCAAGGCTCTGAAAAACAACTCGATACATCAGACGACAGACACGTCTAATCAAAGTGCTAATTATATCAATGTAGATATTATTGCATATACAAACATACATTTAAGCATGTAGAGAAAAGCTCTCGTATTTTCCACCCACTTACTTATGTTTCCTCCTTTTCGTAAGAAAGCGGCTTTCTTCTTGTCCTAAAATCCAGCCCACTCTCCAGTTTACAGCCTTACAAAACAGCAATCTGCAGCATTAGACCTGTAGATGCCCCACTATAGGATTTGTCGTATATCCTCTGGATCTATCATATAAACTTGCCATTTGGGTTCTCAGTTTGTCCTAGCCGCTTCCTTGTGACCTTTAAAACACTACTGTGGGATTTGTCATGCATCCCCTAGACCTATTGTGCCAACTTGACATTCAGGTTATTCGTGTTGTCCGGCTGCTTTCTCACATAGTCCTCAAACCCTATAGTCCAAATGCACATCCACGGCTTTAATAACCCCGAAAGATAGGACTTCCCGGAGAAAGGCCGAATCGGTAATCAACAACGTCGCCCGGTAGTGCAAGCACAGTTAGCCCTCACGAAAACCGAATCACAATAATAACGACTCCTCACTTCACTTAGACCATTGCGCCTCATTTCCAACCTCCGTACTCTTATCTACTATTTTGCTCATACTAACCCTCAGCTGGAACATCTCCCGGACTGCGGTCCTCCCTTTTTAAATTTCAGAACCGCCCGGCCATCACGTTGCCTGGCTGTAATATATCGTGCAGACAGCTTAGCTTTTTCTCTGCCCGTCTACAACCGCACCAAAGGCCGGCTTCCGCGAAAACGATCTAGCCACCGGGTTCCACCCACAAGAAGTTCTGGTATTGTTGTATATGCTCCTCTGAGGCTTACTGAGGAATTCTCACTACAAAACCCTCCTGAAGTCGAGGCCACCGTGCAAGGACTCCCAATTAAATAGTGATCGGTCCAGATTCGACGATGCCCTTCTCCTTACCATGATGAAACAGCGAACAAAAACCGCACCCAACCCTTGCCCAAATAGCCCAACACGGACAAAGAAAAGCCACAAGAAACTCAACAGAATGATGTATTCGCCAATTTACCAGCATAGCCTGGCCTATTGCAAAGGTTTTTATCCTTGTCTTGCCTTGCTTTGTTTTTCGTGGACACCGCATTCCGATTGTTGATTATTACTTCCTAGAACTTCATCCATCTTCCACCAGCTGAGAACTGCCGAAACCAGATGACACGCACTACTTCCCGTAGAAATTGTCTCCCCTTTTCAGGGGGTACTATTCCTTCTCATGTCCACAAATCTACGAAAATTAGTATTTCCCTGCAAACCTTCATAAAAATTCTTCCCTGCCTCCTTTGTCTCAACACTAATTTTCTTCTTAAGTGAACATGGGTAGGCTTTACCGTTCATTTTCTTGCATCGTTCTTGTGAAAACTGTATTTCCCGCGTCCCAAGCCCATGCCCGTTTGAACATTCCTACATTCGGCCGATTCATTACTATTGCTGCGGTTGACTCGAAATCACTTCGTACACGCCATGTATTCTCTTTTCGCTTTGCTTCATTTAAACTCTCCTAAGCCTCAGTCCATTGTTGCTGTGGCGTGCGAATCCCTCTTTGGAATTTGTGAATTTCACATCTCATTCAGTGATACTGTAAACTCTGATCGTCCTTACATGCTTGCCTGTCGACCACGGTCCAGAAACATACCATTATTATCATTGATAGAATTATTATCTCGTTTCCATTTTCAGTGGCCTCCAATGCCGGCCAACCACTGCAGGCTCTGGACAGACTACCCCTCTGGCTGGAGCACCTGGATAATTATGCTTCATGGCCATCTGTTGACCGATGTTTCCGTTGACAACCTACCTAATCGATCCTGGATCAGAGAACCTCATAGTGGTCGCTCATTCTCCTGTGCAGTCCTTGATGATCACTCACTCCAGTCCCAACGGTGCGGACAGATCCCCCTATATGGCTGTTGCGCATCGTGCTTGCAAGCCGTCGGCAGCAATGTGCGAGCGCAATTAGGCTAGTGGAACACACCTCCATTGTTCACTTCGCAGAGTGTTTTTCAGATCGGGTTTCCAGCCTACTCTTAACCTTTTCCACTAGTGCTGGTTGCGGATCACAAGCTCTGTCTCTTCCCACCCTTCCGCATCCTTCTTGGTCTGTTGCAGGTCGCACCCTTCTACCATTTTTGTTCCTTCACGGCCTGCTCATCTGTCGTCCTTGTCAGCAATCTTATCACTTCCCGTTTGTGTCGTTCCACCGCTCTATGCACACCTTCCCATTCTGTCCTTATTCCTATCATTTACCACCATGACAGTCCTCTTTGCAAGATGTCACTATCGCCCTATCCATCTCACTCTGCCCAAGCCCGCTGCATCTCCTTTTCCACCAACTTCGCCCCTGCCGGTTCCTAATCTCTATTCACCTGGTACCTCCCTATGCTCACTAGGCACATTGGTTACATTCTTGAACCCCACAAGCTATCATTTTGTTATATCATTTTGTTGTCCTCTTGTGATATAGCTGCAGCCATTAAGCACCAAACACACCCGCGCCCATGACCGACCCCACATATGAGAAATGGCCTCTCCAACCTTTGGATCTTTTACAGCCAGATTTATTATCTTTTTACCATCACCATATTTTTCTCGCTTGACCCTGCAGTTCTCCTCTGGGTGGTCCTATTAGGTAGTGCCCTGATCAGAAAATTCCGGCTCAAGCCATTTTGTACAGTCGACTGCTGGCTCGCTGTTCTACAATTCCAATCTATCAACTCCGACGAGCACACTTTTCTCGTGCCTTTTGCTTCATCACAGGTATACCCATTTGGGAACTTCTTTCCTCTTTTTCCCGGCCCTGATCCTGTTTCATCCACCGTAAAACGATCTGACTGTTCATCTCTTACCTGGTTTTCTTCGGTCAGTACTCTCATCTGTTTCGTATGTGGCTCGCCACAGTCATCTTCAATGTGCCTTCTAAGCTGCTCTGCTTTTCCACCTCCCACCTAATGTAAAGTCACTGGTACGCCATTATTTTCACCAACAGCTTCAAACTATATGACTCGCATTATCTGATCTTTCGGATCCTCAACTTCCTTATTTCTCTCCTACCTATATTCGTTATTTCAAATGCTGCATCTCTGCATAGCAGCTGAACTTACCTGCAAATCACCTTTCTCCAGCGATGTTTTGAACTCCCCCGACCACTTCATATTTTCATTTGCTCTGTATTCTCTAGCTTTTTTCACAGCCATCATATTCTTGCTGCACACTGAACATCCATCTATCAACACTTCACTCATTTTCGACCTTCACCACATGTCACCCCCGCATTATTGAGATCGTTAGATTCGCCCTTACCTGTTTTGTCTGATCCCCCCATATTCTCTCGTTTGCAAACTTCTGCTCACAACCATATTTTCCGTGCCTCCAAAGTCATTTCCCTCTTTCTGTTGATCTTTCATATTCACTTGTCATAAATAAATTCATCATGATTTAGCCAAGTTAATTCTGTACCATTGGATCTAACCCTACCTTTTCTCTTTATCACTTTATTGCTTTTTGCTTCTGCCCTTTTATATATATTTATAAATGTACACATATTTGTTCATTCTTATATTCCCTCTGCATCGTACAGTTTTTGCCAGCTGGTTTCCAATCCATCATCCCGCTGCCCGTCATAATATGCGCCTATTTTTTCTCTACCTATGCCTCACATTTACCGCATCTCCATCCTTCCAAGCCACTGTTGCCATCCGACCCTTTCTTTACGTCTTGCACTGCCCGCTCCCTGCTTTCAGATTAGCAAGATTCTTTTATTGCAATTTGACAACTCCATGGCTATCCAATCCCCTGCCAAGTAGCTCTATGTTTCCTTTTTTCTTCAGCGTTTCTGTTTGCCGTTGTTTTTCATGTCGATTTTTATTCTTCCTCATGCAAAACTCTCAGGCTCCAGTCACCTCCGTTTGGCCCACTTAGGTTTTCCATCGGGCCATGGCTTCTAAATTCACCGGGAGCCCATTTGAATCCATCGTTGCGTTCATAAATATCCTTACATTTTTCTTTAGCGCGCATACATTTATCTCCCTCCCATCCCCGTTCTAGGTCTACCTGCCCTAAGTTTGTCGTGCTTGTTTCCTAATTTTTCAGGAAGTATGTTAGTCCACTTTGTCTCTTGAGAAAAATTTGGTGATACTTCTGGTACGCTTCAAGCGTCTCAGAAATAAACCATTTTTAAACATGGTATACCACACAAACTAGTCATTGCCCTACAGGTTTCGCTAAAATCACATGGTACCTGCCTGGAATCAGTTGATTTCGGTGACGGCGATTCTTCTGCCGAGGAAAGTATTGAATTAGAAACATAAAGCAATCCTAACCTTTGTCTTCATGCGTCATTTTCAGATGGTACAGGTAAAGACGAGTGGGATAATACACCGTTGCCCATGCCCTTGGTGACTGCAAGGTTCGGTACGCGTCAAATTTCCACCAAGGCAATCCAAATGTCAAAAGAGAGTTCACATATTTGCGCATCCGTCGTCGGTTGGTGAATGACGTGCCCAGCTGCCCGAGGACACTGGTTGAAACGTCTAGGGTGACAAAAACAAAAAAGGTTCTCGGTGGGAAGTATACGCACTTTGGACTCAAAGAGTGCATGCGGAGAGTGTTGGAGGGTACACCAACAGTGGACTATGCCGCAATACAACTGCAACTGCATGTCGACGGTCTGTCGCCCTTCACCGGATCTTCCCATCAGTTTTGGCCCATGTTGAGCCGTAAATTCAAGCCTAGGTCACCGGTGATCTAGGTAGGATTGTTTTGTGGTAAGCCAAAGCCATTATGCGTGCACGCGTGCTTGGAAGATACCACTTCTGAATTGAATACTTTGATAAACCAAGGAAGTCGGTTGAGGCCGAACGTTCAACCCGGCGAAATTATGCTCCACAGGGTTGCTGCGGATGCTCCCGCAAAGTCAGTGATGGAAAAACAATACTTCGCAGCAGGTTCTTCGGCCGTTCCAGATCTAATCAACGTGGACCAAGTGCCAATCGTAGTCTGATATTTCCAGCTAATGATGGAAGACCTAGGAATGATGTAGAGCCCAGCCACCGGAACGCTCGAGCGACGCGTAGCAAACAATTTCGACACAATTCAAAACAAAGTCGATTCCAAATAGCTACGGTACTATATACAACAAATTAATTAATTTCACAATAATCAAACCTCAGTAGTGTTCCTTCTGAGCTCTTTCGCTCCAAATTGGACAACAAATCAACAACTGCAGCTGGGTTACAGCAAAGGTTAGCTACAGAAGATGAGATTACCAAATACAGTCACAACGAAATTCAAGCTGAGCGACTCTCGCTTGAGGCAACGGTAGGAGTCCGGTTTGTGACAAAGATTTAAAGAAATAAAACAAACAATCGGAATTCTAGCAAAGATAGTTCATACGAATGATAAATTGCGTTTGTAATATGGATGCTAATGCATGGAACGGGGTTTCCTGAACTCCTTTACACCGGCCCCCAAAATCCGACCCGGATTTTTCCCGTGCACCGCTAGGTGTGGTTGGCCTCATGCGTCGGCTCGCCCTACGGTTCCCCAATACCTAAAACGTATCACCGTGAAGAGCAGCTCCCAGTCGGACAAGTGGATCAACTCTCAGTGGTCCCTCCCGATTCGGCAGATCCGAAGACCCGCCTCCCACCTGAGAAGAGTTGGCCTCTGAACTTACACCACCAGTGTTCGGTTCGCCCTCAATAAGACAAATCTTTGTAACATCACGGAGCACTAATCCTTCATTAGTTCGCACTGTTGCCGTTCGCACCAAACTATCGTCCGAAACTGAGATGCTTTCGATGACTCCTATCGGCCACCGGCCACGCGGCAAGGCCTCCGAAACTAGTAACACTACATCACCCGATCTAAAGTTGCGTTCTCGAGTTATCCACTTCTGCCGCTGTTGTAATAGTGGAAGATATTCCCTGATCCATCTCTTCCAAAACACAGATGTTAGGTAGTTTGCCTGCCTCCACTGACGAACCAGTCTATCGCGCAACGAGTCTGTTGGAATATCTCGTGGGTTCGCCCTCAGGATAAGTAGGTCATTGGGCGTGAGTACTGGCAGATCACGACAGTCCGAGGTCAAAGGCACTAGCGGTCGTCCGTTTACTATCCGCTCACTTTCCGTAAAGAATGTCAACAATATTTCGTCAGTCATCGGCTGCTCGTCACAAATTGAAAGAAGTACTCTTCTAACCGAGCGCACCATGATCTCCCATATACCACCACGGTGACTAGCATGTGGGGGATTGAAATGCCACTGCACGCCCCGTTGCAACAATCTATCAGCAATCTCATCACTAGACCAGTTTCCCATTAGGTTCTTCAATTCCCTTTGAGCCCCAACAAAGTTTGTACCGTTATCACTAAAAATCTCGGACGGTGCCCCTCTCCTCGACATGAAACGCAGCAATGTCATAATGAATGAATCCGTGCTTAGAGAATAAGAAACTTCAATATGTACTGCACGCATCTGTAGGCAGGTGAAGATGCATCCACATCGTTTCTCCATGCTCCGCCCATGTTTAACCGCAAATGGGCCGAAATAATCTATTCCGACTTATTTGAACGGAAACCAACCTTGTTGGACTCTAATGGCTGGTAGAGGAGCCATCATCTGCTTGCCTACGACCGCCAAATGCTTCCGGCATTTCCAACATCCTCCAAGTACTCGCTTGACAGCAGCTCCCCCTGTACAATCCAAAATATTTTGCGAAGTTCCGCGAGTAACTGAGAAGGTCCTGCGTGTCCTTCCATCGCGTGATACCATCGGATTATCGAGTCTATAATCGGGTGAGTCTTGGGTAGTATCACCGGATGTTTCAAACCCTGAAGCTGACTGGAGTAGTTCAGTCGTCCTCCAACACAAATAATTCCATTTAATAAAATTGGATCGAGTTTTAATAGGGTTCTTTTCATCGGAGATTTGTTAGTGCATAGGTTATTGCTCCTGTCTCGTAGCCATTTTAGCTCTTCGCCATAGACCTTAGCTAGTACAATCAAAATGCCACTTTCCTCCGCTTTAGCAATGTCGTTTAACTTCAAGGGCCCAGTTGTCAATCCTAGATCCGAGCGCCCGCCTCTCATGACTGCAACGTACATTTTAAAACGGGTTAACCACGCTACCGACTTCAGCAAGTGAAACCAATTGGAGTGCCTAGCTAGAAGTGCGTCCGTCCATGCATCCTGCAACACTGTGAGAACTGTACTCGAAGGCTGCTTCAACTCAACGTTTGGTGGTGCTGCAGACACCGTAGGACTGGTCGGCCATGAAGTTTCATCGTTCATCAAGAATTTAGGACCTTCAGACCAGCAGCTGATATCACTAGGTGATGTTGTGCCTCTTGATGCCAAGTCTGCAGGGTTAGCCTCCGATCTGACATGACGCCACTGCCAGGGTTCCGAACACTGATGGATTTCAGCCAAACGGTTCGCAACGTATTTACTGAATCTCGTTTTAGTGTTGTTTATGTAGTGCAAAACTATAGCAGAGTCCGTCCAGTAGTAGATCTTACCAAACTTGATTCCAGTTTCTTCTATAACAGTCCGAGAAACTCTAACGGCCAGTCTTGCTGCGGCTAACTCCAATCGAGGGATCGTTACGGTCTTCAGAGGAGCTACCCTTGACTTAGAGAACAGTAGAGCACAGTAGGGGGCTACGTCCCTTGAAACCATTCTGGAATACGCCACCACCCCATAGCCAACTTCAGAAGCGTCACAAAATACATGAAGCTGTACACCCTCGTTCAGTGAGTCACCTCTAATAATAGAACGCTGAATTTTGAATGAGCATAGTTGTTCCATACTTCTCAACCACTCATTCCAGCATCGTAGGGGTTCTTCTCTAATTGGGTCGTCCCAACCAAGCTTCAAGCGGCACAGTGATTGCAATAACACCTTGCCTGGCAGAATGAAAGGTGAAACCAACCCTAGTGGGTCGAACACGGATGATACTATCGACAACAAGCCACGCCTTGTTTGAGGTTTTTCGCGTGTTGCGAATGAAAACTGGAACGCGTCTTCTATTGCATTCCATTCTAACCTCAACGTCCTCTCCGGCACAGGCGCGCAATCATCTATTTCCAAAGTGGGATGGGCCAGCTCAGATTTTGGTAGAATATCCAGCACCTCCTTACGATTACACACCCAATTATGAAGCCGGAATCCACCTCGTGATACTAACTCACTCATCTGGATAGCAAAAACTCTCGCATTCTCCGGTGTGGGCAAAGAAACAAGACAGTCGTCTACATAGTTGTTATACACGGCCCTGGAGATGTAATCCTCATACTGTCATCCACAATCGTCCGCCGTGCGACGTAACGCGAAATTTGCACAAAATGTGCAGGAAGTGGCACCAAAGGGGTGGGCATTCATCTGATATTCAACAAGATTACCACCTAGTCGACCATTTTCCCACAAGAGGAACCTCAGTGCTCCTTTGTCTCTCGTCGGCACTGGAACCTGCATGAACATTTCTTCAATATCCGCAGCCAATGCGACAGATTCCTTTCGAAAACGAATCAACACTCCAACTAAGCTTGCTGTCGTATCCGGGCCCTGTAGCAAGTAATCATTCAAGGAACGTCCCTGGAATGCAGCCGCACAGTCGAACACCACCTTCAACTTGCTAGGCTTTTTAGGGTTTGCAACTGCGTGATGTGGTAGGTACCACTTTGGCTCAAACCCCATTCTTAGCTGTACATGGGGCACTAACTGGGCGTGGCCCTTGCGCATATAACCCTCTATTACTGTAGAGTATTTGTCAAAGAATTCCGGGTCACGCGCAAACCTTTTCCTCAAGCCGTTCAATCTCTCTTTGGCCACAATAAAGTTATTTGGAAGTCTCACTTCTGGATTCCTCCACGGAAGTGCAACTTCATAGTGTCCGTCCAACCAGGTTGTGGCATTGGAAACCATATCAACGGTATGTTTTTCTTCTAATGAAGGAGAGTTTTCCGATGCACACCCATCGCAGAAATCGGCATTGTACAGTCGATCGATCTGTTCTGCTAAGGGATCGATTCCCCTCTCAATGTGGTTTACTGTCCTCACAAAGCGTGGTTCCTGGTTTATCGGACCGAGAACAATCCATCCTAAAATCGTCCGCACAGCATAGGGTTGTTTTCTTTTGCCGCATCGTTGCTCTAATGCCCAATGTGCTTCTGGGACGTCGGCACCTATCAGGATCCGCACTCTCGAATCTTCCAGATTCTGTCTTTGGATGCAATGTAGGTGAGGCCAGGATAAAATGTCCGCATCTGTGCGGTACTGGACTGCTTGGATTGGTAGCCTATCAACACAAAAGGCTCTGTCTACATTCACGAAATCATTCTCTGACAGAGTCCAGTCGCAGCTCCGTTATTCCCGAATTCCATGTGGTAGTCCCATTTACGGTCGAAATCGAAAGTGAGGTCGGGGATGCCTTCAGGCCCACCAGCTCCATAATGTCTTTTTGTATTAGAGTCACATCAGGCCCGCTGTCCAGCAGAGCGTAGGTCTCCACAGAGCCCCCCGGTCCGTCTACTCGCACTGGTAGTACACCTAAACTGACCCGACATTCTGGCCTAAGAGTAGCCGCACAACTATTGGTCCGCTGCCCAGGCTTTCTTGCCTCGTCCGTACCCAGCTTATCCAGCTGCAGCCCATGTTGTATCTTGCGCGACTCGATCGGTACATTGATTCTGTGCAACATGCAGTAGAGGGTGGTGTCGTTTCGGACAACCTGATGTTGAACGTGGTTTGGAAACAGAACAGTTGCTAGGCAGATGTCCACACTTGAGACACGAAAAACAAGCCTTGATTTCGTTGATCAATGCCCAACGACCGGGTATATCACGAGAAAGGAATCGATGACAGTCCTCAAGTGCGCGTATTCCATTACATACCGAACACCCATTAGCTGCGACCAACAAAGTACTACCCCGATTTGGCATGAACCGTGTCGCTTCTGGATGCTGGTTTTGTGCATAATTCCTCCAACTGGATGACCGCGAATACCCCTGAGCCTTGCTACTGGCAGCCAGTTTGCCAAACCTACTTCGAGCAATCCGTGCCTCACGGGACACTAGGTGCTGCAGATCTTGGAACCTCAGTTCGTCTCCTCTTCCCAAAATATCATCAACGGTCCTAGCCCACAAATCCTGGAGACGCGTTGGTAGCACTCGAGTGATACGTTCCATAGTCTGCAATGAGTTGAGGTCTGACATGCAATTCATCTGCGTGAGGGCAACTTCACCTTTCCGCATTTTTAACGACAATTTGGTCAGGGAATCCGAATCTTCCACCAGAGGCTTCAGACCTTGCAGTAAGCCGTCAGTCAGTGAACGAGCCACTACATGATCTTTTCCATACAGATCTTTTAGGATTTCCCTAGCCCTATTGTATGCCATTTTCGGAGGCAACATAACACATTCGGCAATCGCATCCCTTGCTTGTCCCTTGCAGTAATGCATCAAATAAAGTAGGCGCTGGCCATCGTCTCGAACTCTAACTTCGACGTAATATTCGAACTGTTTCACAAACCTCCAGTACGTTGACGAGCAGCCCGCAAATGACTCCAGTTCCACCCTGGGTAAGTCCAAACGATAATTCACTGCAGGTTCCGCCACTGGAACCAAGCTTGTTGTTCGTGGTGCACCCTTCTGCACGTGGCAACCACCTAGGTAACGAGAAAGATGTTCACTGATCATTACTCCACCCTTGACTTCATCTCTGTTGACTAGATATTCTTCTTCCTCAGCGAGTGCCAAACGCAGTTTCGCCATTTCCGTCTCATTCCTCACCTGGAGCAGCTTACGTTGCTTATCTAACTCTAATTGTTCTGCAACCTGCTTCTCCTTCAACTCTACTAACAACAGATCAGCTCCAGCTCTATGGGAAACCGAGCTAACCCTAGAACAACCTGATATACTAGAGCCTGAGCAAGAAACATGACCAACACCTACGGGCAGAGGGTTTTGGTTCACCTGCAGGGTATTGTCCTTTGATTCGGAACGGTTTGCCGATTTGCTGCGTAATTTAATGCCTCAGCAATTAACAAGGACATTGAGTACTGTACAGTCCAGCCACCGGAACGCTCGAGCGACGCGCAGCAAACAATTCCGACACAATTCAAAACAAAGTCGATTCCAAATAGCTACGGTACTATATACAACAAATTAATTAATTTCACAATAATCAAACCTCAGTAGTGTTCCTTCTGAGCTCTTTCGCTCCAAATTGGACAACAAATCAACAACTGCAGCTGGGTTACAGCAAAGGTTAGCTACAGAAGATGAGATTACCAAATACAGTCACAACGAAATTCAAGCTGAGCGACTCTCGCTTGAGGCAACGGTAGGAGTCCGGTTTGTGACAAAGATTTAAAGAAATAAAACAAACAATCGGAATTCTAGCAAAGATAGTTCATACGAATGATAAATTGCGTTTGTAATATGGATGCTAATGCATGGAACGGGGTTTCCTGAACTCCTTTACACCGGTGTTCTAGGTAGGATTGTTTTGTGGTAAGCCAAAGCCATTATGCGTGCACGCGTGCTTGGAAGATACCACTTCTGAATTGAATACTTTGATAAACTAAGGAATTCGGTTGAGGCCGAACGTTCAACCCGGCGAAATTATGCTCCACAGGGTTGCTGCGGATGCTCCCGCAAAGTCAGTGATGGAAAAACAATACATCGCAGCAGGTTCTTCGGCCGTTCCAGATCTAATCAACGTGGACCAAGTGCCAATCGTAGTCTGATATTTCCAGCTAATGATGGAAGACCTAGGAATGATGACAACTTCCGTTCAAGAAAACGAAGTGCATCACACCGGATCACCTCTATTCGAATTTCTTCGTGCTGATATGGTTAACACTCTTCCAGTTGGCAATATGCGTGCAGTGTGTCTTGGTCTAATGGAACGTCCCCTGGGCATTCGGAGAAGAGGCTGAATATCGAAAAGCTCCTATTGCTGCCAGTCATTTAAGATTTACTAATAAATAGCTGGCAACAACGCAGGGCCAAATTCCCCGTGATCTTCCATGCAAGTGTAGAAGCGTGGCAGAAGTTGACTTGTGGAGGGCTTCCGAGTTTCAGCAACTTCTGCTGTATTTGCCCCCGTAGCTCTAAAGGAAGTTGCACTAAAGGAAATAAACGGAAACTTCATTTGCTTCTCTGTCTTCACATACATCTTGAGCGGCCAGAAAGAGCTATCCCATTATTTACACTTTGCACAAAATTGCCTGGACCGTTGTTCGACAGTTCATTAGACTCTATGGTGAGGAGGCAGCTGTGCCCAATGTACACAGTTAGATCTATCTTCCAGAGGATGAGGCAACCCTTGGTCCACTAGACAACTTTTCAGCCCCCCGTTTGAACCTTCCATGCAGGTGATCCGGCAAAATATTGCATCGAGAAGTTTGCTTGAAAAACAGATATTCCGTCGGATGAAGGAGCAAACTTCGAAGGCTTAAGTGCATGCAAACGTGACGTTGAAGAGCGGCACGGAGTAACAATCAATTGCGTGCTTATCACCCCGAGAGCTCAAAGTCTATCTTCGGAAAACTATCGTCACTTTAGTTTGTCCTGACTACGCAATTTAGGTAAACAACCGCGGGGGAAACATATCGTTCATTTTTTTAAATCACCACACACTTCTCCGATTCATTCATCTCAGGTATTTGTGGTCATCGAGTTCAAGCTGGATAGCACTTTGGCCATGGTGCACTTAAGCTGAGGGTGATAACAGGGCCTAATGGGTGTGACTATCTCCTGAGAAATTGGGGAAGATGACAAGACAAGGCTTGTCTCCACCATCGATTAGTAGTACTAATGACGTGAAGATGGTCAAAATTGATGGCAAATGGAAAGATTTCATTTTTCAATTATCAGATAAATACAAGGAGGCCACAAAGTATTTACCGATGCTTGAGCGGAGGTCCAAGCTACCGTCCACGGACGAGACCAAAATCGCGGGTCGTCACGAGAAAAGGAAACATTATGTTTGGCTGTTACTCCTGGTCATTTTAGAAGAAAATCCACCAAGGTCTAGCTGTCCGACGAGGAAGTCGAACCACGGAGGAAGAGAATCAGTGGTCATGTTAATTTGGACATAACACAACCGTCACCAAATATGGACGAGTTGTCTGTTTTGTCCGATACCCAACTCCAGCAGCATCGATCCCAGGAAAGGCAAGTATTCAGTCCTGTGGAGAACGGGCAAAGTAATGGTATTCTTCCAGCAACTAGTTCATATAGTGCAACCAGATACTATGAAAACACATTCGCCTATCTGCTCCAATACACAAGTAAGGTTTCGGCCTTCAGATGCGCTCGCGGTACTGCTCCTGTGACTCACTTCTACTCACTGCTAGGCGTTGCAGGCCCGCTTCAATTCTAGGCAAGACCGATGCGGTACCATTTGATGTTGGCAATGCAGGTACGTTGTGACGGAGGACCTGGTTACGCCAGCGACGGTGGGGTTGTGTAGTGATATAACGTCATCAGCTGTCGCTGCAGTTTATCCTAGCGAGCAGTTACACGTGGCACTTAGTAAAACTGGAATGTTGTGCGGCAAACACTGCAGACAAAGTTTCTCCAAGAGCGGGCTCTCGCCTACCGTCGGTTCTCTCAAGCACTGCCTCCAGAGCAGAAGTTCGGAGGGCTTCCTGCCTCCATCCTCAAAGCTTTGAAGTACTTGCATGCAGTATTCCTTCTTTGAGGTTGTGCGGGCGATGAAGGCCTCTTTCAAAGCCTCGTTACTTCGAGAGGGGAATAATGCGCCCCTTACTTGCATTGTGACCTCCATCGGGGCGACCCATCACCCATCTGAGACTGCTGGCTATAGGGCAGTTTTCGAATTCTAACTCGACCGGCGTGAACCAGAGTTCTGGATCAAAAGAAGCGGATACCGGTAGGTGTAGCCTGATCACCCCAAAGCTGGGGTATGGGCAAGGTTTTTGCCCAGCCGACATGGCGATTACTTTATCGAATAAAAACGGGAAAAGAAACAACCGACCTATTTGGCAGTACAATCGTTAAAAAACACTACGAACTAAACACCAAAAACTTATGAAAAAACGATTTGGAAAACCGACTAGAAGCGTTAATATATAGGAAAACAATGGAACACTCAAAAACGTACGCAGACGGGACCTTGAGCGGTGGAAAATAAGGAAACTCATGTGACCTGGGATCACGTCGTGTTCATCGATTGTAAGGTCGCTATACCTTACTTCATAGTTTTTCTATTAGGCGTGTTCTTCAGTCCCTTGTAATGCTTGGACCACTTGCACGTTACTCCAATGCTCAGCGCCATACGAATATGATAGCCAGAGCAATATTCTTCACAACCCGTGAGGACGAGAGGGCGACTGGGCGAGATTGTAGTTAGCATGTATTTGGGAGCGTGCGTGAGGGCGTGCGCAAGAGCAAGGGTTAAATGGAAACCACGCTTGGCAGTCGGCGTTAAGTTAAACAAGAACGTGCTAGAAGTGTGAACATAGATGGCTGTCTCTACAGTCAAGCACAAGCCTGCGCGACCCGTCCCAAATTAGACTCACCGAATACTGGCCACGTGGAAAGCATACACAAGAAATCGGATATTGTAATATGTACTTTCTCAAATATTTCTGTTTATTCCAATCAACTTCGGGAGACAGTTCAATGGTACGATTTTCTTGATGGCAGAGGCAAATTGCTTAAGGGATGGCAATGCTGCGCAGGCAAATAACGTGGGCAGAAAATGGTCACATTTTTTTCTGTCAGTCTTAAAGTGAGGAATATACCTCGGTACGAGGCTGTGCTGGGAAAACTGGAAGATAGGAGTATCTACGGAAACACGATAATTCGGAAGACGAAACTATTTCACCCCCTCCAGTTACAAATCGTGACCAATATCGGAGGTACTTCAGCGGACCAGCACACCCGGGCATTTTGAAGATCGTTTTGTCCGAAGAGACTTTAACGAATCTCAATTGGCAAGGGGTTGCCGGCAAGCACCAACTTTGTAACAACAAGCTGCGTCGCCTAATAAAAGGAGAGACTTGTCTCAAAGTACAATCGTCATTCGTAAGAAGACTTTTCAAAGATTAACGTCAAAGGTGCCACGGTTCACGCCATCTCTTTGAAAATGCAATGATGGACTCAAAGAAGAAGGTCAAAGTCGACCGAACCTGCAGGCAACAACCGCTGGTATTCGCCAGAAAGTGAAAGTAGGGATTATGGAAATGTATTTCCCATGCATAGTTTAACAAACCAAACGAGATTCAATTTTGTTGTATCCTTCCTATTCCAGTTGGCACTAATGAAGACGAAGTAAAAGTCCCTTACCTCAGTTTCGTTGTGATTTTTATGCGTTCAATACATCTTTTCTTTTCATGTTCTTCGCAGCTTCTTGCTACACGCCGCATACCACTGAGTTTACCCTGGGCTAGTTATGTGCTTGTGGTTTACGTCAGGAACGAAGTAAAATCTTTTCTGGGTAAACAGATGGTTAATTACCATCGACAGGCGTCCATAATGCGCGTTATTGCGGTTTGAATTAGTTCAGTGCTAGAAAATGTAAAATTGTTTGTGCTTTCCATCCCAAGCTAGTGAAGCATTATTTGATACAGCGAGTTTGGAATGCGAAATAAAGCATGGTCCCTAGCAGAGGGACTTAAAGGACAAGAAGATAACCTAACTTTACGCCAGAGTTGATGGTCCCCTGAATGTCCCCATCCCTGTTTCGCAAGGGGTCACACAACGGTACGGCCGGAGGACTGTCAGGGGACTCCTCGGCGAATGTCAAGGGGACACCCATGCCGCTGGGTGCAAACTAGGGTATTAGTTGCGCAAAGATAAATGTAGAAAGTGCACACAAGTTTGAGAGGGTATAAAAACTTTTAGCACAACCATGCCTAAATGTAACTAAAAAGTAAATTTATTTACAATTTGATAACCATAACAAAATCAGTGTCATGACACCAAAAGAATCAAACTGCCGCTTTATTCCTTTTCGCCCATTATTTTTCCTATGTACATGGCACGGAGCAGGGGAAAATAATTGGCTTTACTGAAGTAGTAAGCATCCTTTATCACTCCGTATACCAGGTGATGACTAGATCCCAATAATATGTAGCACTACCGACGTGATGTGCAGTTAAACAAACTAGCAAATTTGTTTGGTGGCGCCACACGCTCTGCCCCCATACAGCGTCAGCAATCCGTCGCGCTCCTCCGATACACTCGTTATCCCGTACCAGCGTTTTGAGTTATGCTCCTTTTCGCGCTGCTGAGTATAATAAATTTCGTGTAACGAACGGAGGTCCAAAGGCTTTGGACACTAAACGGGATCAGGTCCCGACTGAAACTAAGAGTAACCGAAACTGTTGGGCCCGAATTACGGATTCGTTCCGCCAAGGGCCCTCGCAATTCCTTGAATCGGGTTTATTCATTGACATATATGCAATTTCCGCCATATGAACCGTAAATCCCGATTACTGCTAAAATACCCTGAGGTCACAACCGTCCATAGTGATGATTAGGAGTGGTAATTTAATTTTTAGAAAGACAAAAGCTTCTGGGAACTGGAGAATCCGTCAACAGGCCGTTAAAATTACTGATAACATTAGGGCATACACAATGACTGCAGCTCGTGTGGAAATCAAATATCGTGTCTGCATTCAACGAAACATACTACACTCATCAAATCAACGTTGCTAGTTTATGACCAAAGCTACGGGCATTCATCCCAATTCAGGAAATTAGATACTTCAGGGATGGTGCAGTAGCGTTCTTCTCACACTGGTGTTTACACCAACGGGAGGGTCGCGGTGACACATGTACGGGAGGACTCCCTTCGCGTTGAAGATGAGGAACGACTGAGTGAACCAAGTGAAATTGAAGCTCCATAATCCAACAGGATTGATACAGATGTATATAACTGACAACCGTGATCAATTCAACCTCACATTGCTATTCGCTTTTTTGCATATGCTTCATTTCGTCTACTGGCAAGCATTTTAGTAGTGAGTTACCAACTTCGAATTGCTCAGCTTGTCTAGGGTATTCTCTCATTCTGTTAATGAGAGTGAACCTAATCATGAATTTCATTACATATTGAA
Source organism: Fasciola hepatica (assembly GCA_948099385.1). NCBI lineage: Eukaryota > Metazoa > Platyhelminthes > Trematoda > Plagiorchiida > Fasciolidae > Fasciola > Fasciola hepatica. The sequence goes on from CANUEZ040000119.1 coordinate 1,430,611, forward strand.
AAATGCAAAAGCCATAGGAGACACCCGGGTTCGAACCGGGGACCTCTCGGTCTGCAGTCGAATGCTCTACCACTGAGCTATGCCTCCTGCCCACTGGATTTGATATGCACTTAGGTCCGTGACCGTTTCCCTTCGTGACAACCTGTCCATATGCAAACAATTCAATTAGGTCACATCAAGGGGTTCGAGTCTCGGGGTGGATGATTTAGTTCACATTCTTGTGTGAGTGAACATTGGGTTGGATTCCCAGTGGGCAACGACTTCTGTGTTATCTTCTGTGTTTCGTTTGTTGTGGGGTAACTAGTTTAGCACTCAGCTCACTTTCAGGATCGTAGCAATAGCACGGTTACGAACCGAAGGATTGCCACCTTCTGATCACATTACAAAGTGTCCACCATACAGGAGGCTTTTTATGTGAAGTAGTCATAGGGTCCAGTATGAATACAAGGGGGATAAATTTGTGTGTGGATTGGAAAGTGATACAAGGCATAGAAGAACAATGGCCGCCGCCATGTGTAGGGAGGAGGATACATGGGTGTTGGAGTTATATGCGTCCTTATGAACATTCAGGAAATTCATAAGAATAGAAAGGTCCAGACGAGTCAATATCTGTACCATCCGATATGCAACCACATTGTCCGGCTGTAGAGGGCTCCATGTACTGATGGCACAGTACGCGAAGAACTTGGCTCTTGCGCTATTCAATACTATGCATTAGTCAAGTCCAAATTCATTGCAGAACTTATGTGTTGCATATGGATGGCTGAAATCCCATATGAATTCATCGAGCTATATCTCATCAATCAACGATAAATCTATCAATCCATTCAAATCTACTCCCTTAATATTCCCAATCAGTGAATGTTACGTAATAAACGGTATCTTAGTGTGTGAATAACTCACGAGAGTTTGCTAACTTGAGTAAATTAAGTAAATTGCGCACTCTGACCGACTGTTTTGGCGGAATTGTGGTCTGTCTCTCATTTTGTAACAGCTCGTCTCGCTCCAAATAAACTTCAGTAATCCAGGTGCTTGGTTCGTTGCACGGTAGCTAGATTACCTGACAGCACACGAATGGAGAAGGAAAACAAAAGCAGAACCGAATATATGTGTTAGTGGAGCTGAACTGAGTTGAGGTCCAGATAGGATTGCCAAACACGGTTGGAGCTTTTTCAACAAATTCGGATGTTTTAAGCACCCCCCCCCCTATCAGGTGATTTCCAGTTATCACGTTGCAGTGCACATATATGCTCGTTATGAAGCTTGTCCTTGACTAACCGATGAAATACTTTTCGAAGAACCAGCTTGTGGTTTTAATAATGAACTATTCCCCCGTGCATGATTCTCATGATTCAGTGGAGATTAGTTTGGTAGATCTAATGTGGAGTGCTCAAATATGGAGATGAATAGATAGGAGAATACCGGGTAAACATGCCTGATGAGCAGAAATAACCACGAAACCGGTTGTACGCTTTCGGGGAATTGTGTCCTCTCATCTGGATAAAGTGGCATACTACATGCATCAGTGAGCGAAAGTAAGATCAAATACTCTTGAATTTTCGAGTGAACCTTGAAATACTCATATAAAAATTTTATAAACATTATTCAATGTAAAATAGTGCAATAGGTTGTACAATGTCTATTTATATGCCGGAACAGTAGTTCGTTTATTTAAGAACATTATTTTGGGTGAATTTATACGACATACGGATCTATAATTTATTCAGATATTCCTATTTTCCGTGGACCGAGAGGGTCCTTGGGATGTCAACACTGCAAATTCTCCACCATTCGTAGCAAACTTACGGTGTCCATTGTACTGGGTTCGGCAACGTGAGACAAAGAATTCCTCATTCGTTTTCAACTCTGGGCCCCCAAATAAAGGTCGAATATTAGTAAATGAGTTTAATCCGAAATAAAATACCATAATCGGAACCAGCGTACAAACTTCCTATTCCACGGTCTTGTTTTCTGGAAGAAGTGGTACATAAAAAAGATAAAATAGGTGCTCAAAACCACGTTCACTGACGTTCTCCAAAACTCATACGGGTCTATATACGGCGAACGTCAAGGCTGCGTATTCGATCATGGATGAATCCACGTGCATAGGTGTTTGCTTGTCGTTGTCTGATTGTGTTGTGTGTTGAACCACAACCGAGGGACATCTCTGATAAAAATATACACCAATGTTCACGAAGTTCTGTGCAGTTAGAGGTAGATGTTCACTCTATTTTGTAAGCAGTCGTGTTTCATCTTGCTGTTTGTGAGAATGTGAGCGGAAAGTTTTGGATTTTTCAGTTTCCACTCATGTGTTAGAATTTGTCACTGCATCCAAGTTGCCTACACCCATTGTAACTGCCACATACGACGATCAATTTGTGACTACAGAACTTGTCTTCTGTTTTTGGTGTCCGTGTAACGGGCCATGGAAATACCCCCGGTTGAATGAAAACAGAAGATGGAAAACTGAATCGTGCATCTCGTTGTATTGAAGCAGGACCGATACTACCAATACCAAAAGGACACAACACTGCAGATGCAAAACCAAAGGGAACTACATGCGCGGGTATTTATTCGAAAATGTATCCAAGCTGAAGTTGATAAGAACTTTGTGTATTTTGAGTTCAGTCAACATGAAGCCTAACACTATAAGCACAGTGAGAGCAATGTCGCAGAAGAAATCGTTAGGAACGTAAATCCAAAGTGATGCCACGGAAGTGTTCCATCCCTTCAAACGATCCAGATCATTTCACTCTTCTAAATTCGGAAGGTGATGATTTGGGGTGATTGCAATGTCATACTTTACAGTAAACTTTGGCAGCAGAGAGGTGTCACAGAACCACAAGAAGATACCTTATCCTGGTCAATGATTCGTGTTGCTACTATCACTGAATCTGGACGATGATGGTTTGTGAACCCCACTACCATCAGATTCTCACCTGGTAACCACAATGAACACTCCCTTTTTGCATCTATGCTTCGTTTCGCAATTCGGATATCATAAAGAGGATATAGATATACATGCTTCCGCAAAAGCAGCACTCATGTTGGTCATTGAAAATTTCTGGTACTACTGTATGCATGAATGGATGTTACGTTCTGTTTTTGTTCAGAAATCAGGGCATTCCTTTATTAGGTTTCACTGACAAATTAATCTTGTTTCGAATGCCTCTCCGACTGGGATTGGTGTTGTGTGTGAGTGCCGCCAAGAGAGGCTATTCTGAAACTCAGTGAGAGGTGTTGGTCCCTGATTCGTCCGTTATCAGTGTCCACAAATATTTGTTTGGCTCAAAATTTACATCTGTTTCCGATCACGAAGCATCATATATCGTTGTTAATCCCAAATTCTTAACAAAATACTAGTTTTATGGTGCAACGTGGATTTCACTTTCTGCATATATCTGTGACATTAAACATAATCATGCTAGTCACATTCTGCATGTGAATTACATGTGTGCATATTCATGCCCCATCGAATACTGTGAATCTGATTGTTTAGTAGTCCAATCACCTCCTGTCTGTCGAAAGTAACTGCTTGTTGATGTTCGCTACTGTTGTGAACCAGTATAATTATCCCTTAAACGTGTATGGACATCAGTTGCCCTATATTGATTTCCAGTATTCCACTCCAATAGATGCGATTGAATTTCAACACATGATATCGTATTGCATCTAAATGACCTCGTTGCTGTTCCTCTATTGCTTTAATCATTTAGTCCACGTGATTTACCTTCCGACATTTTGGGAGTGCAGAAGAAGAAGATGTCTTTTGTTCGACTCAAGTATTGGTCAGTTGGAAGTGATCAAGATGTTTTACGTCATGGAGGTCAGTGTATTCAGTGCAAACATAACATATTATCAAACATGGATGTAGACTCCGTGGTCTGTATTGTGTTAGGTATGGGAAAGAATGTATGCTGACTATAGTGGTCCATTTCTAAATAAGTACTGGGCTCTTTGGATTGTTGATTCACACTATGGTGGACCAGAATCGTATTTCACTATAATGTCTGGCTCCAATTTCATTATTAAAGCTCTACGTCATACATCAAGAGGTGATAATGACACCATAACAATGTGACAGAATTCAGGACGTATCACTGATCTATGAAAGAATCAAAGATGTCAAATCATATATACATAAGAACGTATGGAAAATCGGGATGAGAAACTGACTCAAGTCATCCAAATTTATGAAATATACATATGTACACCGTCAGATGGCTGAAGGTTTTCGAGAGAACTCGGACTGTGTTATATTGTCACTGAATCAGACGGAACTCTGGGCACGTAGTTTCTCGGAACATTTACCACGTCACGACATTGCTTTATTATTTACATCGATATTGCAAACATCTTGGACAACGAAGGCAAGAGCAGATCCCTGTCGATGCGTTAGCCGAAGCACCTTCCAAGTTGTCATTTTTGTGTCCCCTGGAGTAGTAATTTCAAACCATAAATCACAAGTATGCAGTTCGTGTTGGATGATCTGATTTGGCGTGGAAGCTATGGCACATCTTCGCTGAGAAGGTCTGTACATCCAATTTTCCGGCTGGTTGCGTTGTTTGTGGTAGAACTTTACCAAATGTCTCATCAGAAATGAATGTTTTTGACGGACATGAATGTAATGAGCAATTCGAAAGATTCCGTAAATATTTTCATGAGTTCTACTTTAGCGCACAAACGCTAGATATCTCCCGCTGCACGAAAATACTCATACTTAATTTCACTGAGAGCTTTCTTCAAATTCATTTATTTGGACCTAAAGATTTATTTACCTAAACATGGTTTATTGTAAAAGAATAGACCAAAAAGGGATGACAAAACTTTCTCAATCTCAACCCGATCCGGCTCCACTAAAACATATAATCGATTCGGCTTTTGTTTTCCTTCTCCATTCGTGTGTTGTCAGGTGTTCTAACTACCGTGCAACGATCCAAACACTTGGCTCACTGGACTTCATTGGGAGCCAGGCGAGCTGTTACAGACAAAACGAGATGAGCATATTTAATTGTAGACTGAACTATACCCAATTGGCTCCTAAGAGACAGACCACAATTCCGCCAAAACAGTCGGTCAGAGTGCGCAATTTACTTAATTTACTGAAGTTAGCAAACTCTCGTGAGTTATTCACACACTGAGATACCGTTTATTACGTAACATTCACTGATTGGGAATATTAAGGGAGTAGATTTGAATGGATTGATAGATTTATCGTTGATTGATGAGATACAGCTCGATGAATTCATATGGGATTTCAGCCATCCATATGCAACACATAAGTTCTGCAATGAATTTGGACTTGACTAATGCATAGTATTGAATAGCGCAAGAGCCAAGTTCTTTGCGCGCTGTGCCGTCAGTACATGGAGCCCTCTGCAGCCGGACAACGCGGTTGCATATCAGATAGTACAGATATTGGCTCGTCTGGACCTTTCTATTCTTATGAATTTCCCGAATGTTCATAAGGACGCATATAACTCCAACACCCATGTATCCTCCTCCCTACACATGGCGGCGGCCATTGTTCTTCTATGCCTTGTATCACTTTCCAATCCACACACAAATTTATCCCCCTTGTATTCATACTGGACCCTATGACTACTTCACATAAAAAGCCTCCTGTATGGTGGACACTTTGTAATGTGATCAGAAGGTGGCAATCCTTCGGTTCGTAACCGTGCTATTGCTACGATCCTGAAAGTGAGCTGAGTGCTAAACTAGTTACCCCACAACAAACGAAACACAGAAGATAACACAGAAGTCGTTGCCCACTGGGAATCCAACCCAATGTTCACTCACACAAGAATGTGAACTAAATCATCCACCCCGAGACTCGAACCCCTTGATGTGACCTAATTGAATTGTAGGCACATGGACAGGTTGTCACGAAGGGAAACGGTCACGGACCTAAATGCATATCGGTTCTCAGTGGGCAGGAGGCATAGCTCAGTGGTAGAGCATTCGACTGCAGATCGAGAGGTCCCCGGTTCGAACCCGGGTGTCTCCTATGGCTTTTGCATTTTTCAATATGTAATGAAATTCATGATTAGGTTCACTCTCATTAACAGAATGAGAGAATACCCTAGACAAGCTGAGCAATTCGAAGTTGGTAACTCACTACTAAAATGCTTGCCAGTAGACGAAATGAAGCATATGCAAAAAAGCGAATAGCAATGTGAGGTTGAATTGATCACGGTTGTCAGTTATATACATCTGTATCAATTCTGTTGGATTATGGAGCATCAATTTTACTTGGTTCACTCAGTCGTTCCTCATCTTCAACGCGAAGGGAGTCCTCCCGTATATGTGTCACCGCGACCCTCCCGTTGGTGTCAACACCAGTGTGAGAAGAACGCTACTGCACCATCCCTGAAGTATCTAATTTCCTGAATTGGGATGAATGCCCGTAGCTTTGGTCATAAACTAGCAACGTTGATTTGATGAGTGTAGTATGTTTCGTTGAATGCAGACACGATATTTGATTTCCACACGAGCTGCAGTCATTGTGTATGCCCTAATGTTATCAGTAATTTTAACGGCCTGTTGACGGATTCTCCAGCTCCCAGAAGCTTTTGTCTTTCTAAAAATTAAATTACCACTCCTAATCATCACTATGGACGGTTGTGACCTCAGCTGTCCAACTAAAATCACCGTAAGTGCCGCGGTCGGACTGAATATAGTGTTTCCTCTAAAACGTGCAATTCCTGGTCAGGGTGAAATCTGTTCAAAGATTCAATTCTCGATGCACCAAATAATTATCTTCACGCGTTCCGGATAGCGCCTTAGAGTTTCAAAGCAACGAATATAGCCCACGTCGAGGCAGAACTCAAATCAAAACAAGATATCCCCGCCAATGCAACGGTACTATTCGTGAGTTAGAATATGACAATCACACGTTGACAATCAGCCTCGGTCACTATCCAGCCAAAAGATAGTCAAAATCGGGACAAAATTGTGTTAACTTCCTTTGTTAGAATACAATGCTTCGTTTGGATTGGGCGAATTGTCTATAGATATCCGTTCTCTTATAATTCTGATAACGTTTTCCTCAGCGTTCCTCGTGACCATTTTACCAATCTTCCCTTCGAGTCTGTTCTCTTGGAATTCTGACGCGTGGTCAAAGGAACGACCACGATTGTCACGGAAGTATTTCGAAAATATTCCGAAGGAACATCGTCTGTGTCGAGAACTAAGGCACAGCCCCACAAACCACACCAAAATGGAAAGGTGTGAAACTCTCCTTCAATGGTGTTGTCGTCTGTAACACACCGCCAAATAATATCTTTCTCATTCGTGGGTTTCATCATGTGGGCAATTATTCTAAACCACCCATATCTTCCGATTTTCGCATTTGTTTCTTTCAAAATATCTGTCTTTAGATACAATCAATTGTTAACTGAGTTGCACTAAATGTGAGTGCGTTGGGCTTGATATGTGAAATGAACTGTATATCTTGTCTCCTGTACACGCTGAGGCCTGAATTTTCACCTCATTCATTCTGTTGCCTGTACTATGGAGACACAAATTTTATACAAATAATTTAATTGTAACTCATTTTTCAGCATTCCTATTAGTATCGCTGATGCTAATTACACATTCTCGTTTTATTTGAAATGTTTTCAGGCATTCAAATCTACAGAGTAGTCACACTAACTGATGTTGAACACGAAGGCGTCTGCGTCATTTGTAAGAAATTGATATCCGGTGACGAAAACCACGTCAAACTTGGATGGCGAATGATTTTCAGGAAAACTACAGCGAGCTGCTTGAGTTGGTTTAGATGGCGGTGGACAGTCACTTCCCAGACGATTCAACAGCTGGTACAGTGCTACTGTGTGATCGCGATCCTGGATTCAATGTGGCCAGGACCTAACGCGGAAGTCACTTCCCACGTGATGTGCAGATATTCCATCACAGGACTCAATGGAACGACAGTCAAATCACTGATGGGAAGTTATTATTTTGCCATTACGTTTAGTGGACACTCGCAGCATACGTCAAGATACCGTAATTCACAATATGCAAACTAGTTTGGTCAACGTGTTGTGAAATATTTCCCCATTGTTCGCGTGGATGGTAACTTCTTGAGAAGCCGAAGGCACTGGCCATTGACGGACCAGAATGGATCACATTTGTCATTCATGGGTCAGTTGATGAAATCAGAGGAAGCAAATCGTTGTATTATGGTGGCCTGAATTGAAGTAAAACGGTTGAATAGAATGAGGCAGGATTTTGTCAGTTTAGGCCGGTTGGTGTAGACAAGACAAGCCATTCTGGCCTTCCCTATTATTGGAATAGGTTTATCGGCTAACAGTGCTGGCCAAATACACGGAGTTTGGCCAAATGATCAAAACTGTCCACATTTTGATCAGTTAACTGGATTGTATGCTTCATGGGTTCATAGAAATGTAATCCTAATCGAATAACTGACTGTTCTATTCCCAGAAGTTGTCAGGATAAGAAATATCTGCACACAACTCACATAATTTCTATATGGTATTCACGGGGTATTTTGTCGGTAGAATATGAAGGCAATTAATCCAGGAGACTGCCAATAGCATTCTGTGTGACAGTTTCTCTTGGAACAGACTAATGAGAATTTTCGTGCTTTTATTCACGAAGAGCAGACACAATACATCTGACAATATCTACAACCGGACTATCAGAAACACTATGTCTTGGCCGTCTACCAAATAACAACGTGATAACAGACTTACGACGGAATCTAAGAGTCTTGAACAGACAGCCTTTTATACAATAGGGACAAAGTCGGGATACGAACATGTGTCGAACATTTTGCTGTATGTAAAATGTAACCACACAATAGCTACTCGAGTCTGACAGAGTAACAAATTGACCGTGAATGATGGTGATTCAACATGTGCAAACATCATCAATGATCGCAAAAGTGAGAAATAAATGCAGCTTTATGTCTAAAGAAATGGGTAATCGAAATACTCTTCCAAATTGTTGAGGCATTGTTGTGTTGCCCGCGATTGTCGTAAAATGGGAATCGCTTTGCTTACTGGAGGAACACATTCGAAGGATGATTCCAGCCTAAAGTTGAGAAGAACTGTTTTATGGAAATCCACACAAGTTCATCAGTGGACTGTACGCGTGAAGTGAGTACAATGGTTGTAGTTACTTGACTGGTGTGTGTGTATGTGTGTTTGAATCGAAAGAAGTGTTTTTGTATGGAGAATCAGCAATACTGCCCCAAATATATTGATGATCGTAAAACCATGATGGAGTTTAGAACCTAGGATTATGTACTCGTGAGTCAAATTTATTCAGTTTGTGAAGAAAGTAGATGGATGAACTTCCTTCTGATAATCGGAACGGAGTATAACAGAATCATTGTATGATGTTCAAGCACAATGTGTGTTTGTTCATGCGGAAGTTCTCAGACCTCCAAGGCAATCGAAGTCCGAATTTTTGCCCACCTGCCAATGTTACTACTGATTAACGATTTGGACTGTGACGAAGTAAGTTATGTTACAAATAGGAATTCGCGTTCTGCACCTGTTGGGCGGAACTCACATTCAACTTTGTGTTTTTGAATGTACCGATCAAAATCTGACTCCATGTTACTTCGGCGAAGATCACACCCTGAACCGAACTATTTCATGAATACTATTTCTCATTCCTCGCGAGTAGTACAGATAGTGAAAACAACAATAAAATAGCTTCAACAGACTTTGAACAGAAAGAAAAATATGATTTTCGTTAATAGCATCGCGCTTGCATGATCACGCCTTAGAGGCTTGTCCGCAAATGAAGTTCAACCGTTTGTGATTATAATGCTTTACAGCAAATTATGCTCACCTCCGTTTCAGATCGTAAGACCGCCATTTTATAGTCATCTGAAATTCATGATTAGGTTCACTCTCATTAACAGAATGAGAGAATACCCTAGACAAGCTGAGCAATTCGAAGTTGGTAACTCACTACTAAAATGCTTGCCAGTAGACGAAATGAAGCATATGCAAAAAAGCGAATAGCAATGTGAGGTTGAATTGATCACGGTTGTCAGTTATATACATCTGTATCAATTCTGTTGGATTATGGAGCATCAATTTTACTTGGTTCACTCAGTCGTTCCTCATCTTCAACGCGAAGGGAGTCCTCCCGTATATGTGTCACCGCGACCCTCCCGTTGGTGTCAACACCAGTGTGAGAAGAACGCTACTGCACCATCCCTGAAGTATCTAATTTCCTGAATTGGGATGAATGCCCGTAGCTTTGGTCATAAACTAGCAACGTTGATTTGATGAGTGTAGTATGTTTCGTTGAATGCAGACACGATATTTGATTTCCACACGAGCTGCAGTCATTGTGTATGCCCTAATGTTATCAGTAATTTTAACGGCCTGTTGACGGATTCTCCAGCTCCCAGAAGCTTTTGTCTTTCTAAAAATTAAATTACCACTCCTAATCATCACTATGGACGGTTGTGACCTCAGCTGTCCAACTAAAATCACCGTAAGTGCCGCGGTCGGACTGAATATAGTGTTTCCTCTAAAACGTGCAATTCCTGGTCAGGGTGAAATCTGTTCAAAGATTCAATTCTCGATGCACCAAATAATTATCTTCACGCGTTCCGGATAGCGCCTTAGAGTTTCAAAGCAACGAATATAGCCCACGTCGAGGCAGAACTCAAATCAAAACAAGATATCCCCGCCAATGCAACGGTACTATTCGTGAGTTAGAATATGACAATCACACGTTGACAATCAGCCTCGGTCACTATCCAGCCAAAAGATAGTCAAAATCGGGACAAAATTGTGTTAACTTCCTTTGTTAGAATACAATGCTTCGTTTGGATTGGGCGAATTGTCTATAGATATCCGTTCTCTTATAATTCTGATAACGTTTTCCTCAGCGTTCCTCGTGACCATTTTACCAATCTTCCCTTCGAGTCTGTTCTCTTGGAATTCTGACGCGTGGTCAAAGGAACGACCACGATTGTCACGGAAGTATTTCGAAAATATTCCGAAGGAACATCGTCTGTGTCGAGAACTAAGGCACAGCCCCACAAACCACACCAAAATGGAAAGGTGTGAAACTCTCCTTCAATGGTGTTGTCGTCTGTAACACACCGCCAAATAATATCTTTCTCATTCGTGGGTTTCATCATGTGGGCAATTATTCTAAACCACCCATATCTTCCGATTTTCGCATTTGTTTCTTTCAAAATATCTGTCTTTAGATACAATCAATTGTTAACTGAGTTGCACTAAATGTGAGTGCGTTGGGCTTGATATGTGAAATGAACTGTATATCTTGTCTCCTGTACACGCTGAGGCCTGAATTTTCACCTCATTCATTCTGTTGCCTGTACTATGGAGACACAAATTTTATACAAATAATTTAATTGTAACTCATTTTTCAGCATTCCTATTAGTATCGCTGATGCTAATTACACATTCTCGTTTTATTTGAAATGTTTTCAGGCATTCAAATCTACAGAGTAGTCACACTAACTGATGTTGAACACGAAGGCGTCTGCGTCATTTGTAAGAAATTGATATCCGGTGACGAAAACCACGTCAAACTTGGATGGCGAATGATTTTCAGGAAAACTACAGCGAGCTGCTTGAGTTGGTTTAGATGGCGGTGGACAGTCACTTCCCAGACGATTCAACAGCTGGTACAGTGCTACTGTGTGATCGCGATCCTGGATTCAATGTGGCCAGGACCTAACGCGGAAGTCACTTCCCACGTGATGTGCAGATATTCCATCACAGGACTCAATGGAACGACAGTCAAATCACTGATGGGAAGTTATTATTTTGCCATTACGTTTAGTGGACACTCGCAGCATACGTCAAGATACCGTAATTCACAATATGCAAACTAGTTTGGTCAACGTGTTGTGAAATATTTCCCCATTGTTCGCGTGGATGGTAACTTCTTGAGAAGCCGAAGGCACTGGCCATTGACGGACCAGAATGGATCACATTTGTCATTCATGGGTCAGTTGATGAAATCAGAGGAAGCAAATCGTTGTATTATGGTGGCCTGAATTGAAGTAAAACGGTTGAATAGAATGAGGCAGGATTTTGTCAGTTTAGGCCGGTTGGTGTAGACAAGACAAGCCATTCTGGCCTTCCCTATTATTGGAATAGGTTTATCGGCTAACAGTGCTGGCCAAATACACGGAGTTTGGCCAAATGATCAAAACTGTCCACATTTTGATCAGTTAACTGGATTGTATGCTTCATGGGTTCATAGAAATGTAATCCTAATCGAATAACTGACTGTTCTATTCCCAGAAGTTGTCAGGATAAGAAATATCTGCACACAACTCACATAATTTCTATATGGTATTCACGGGGTATTTTGTCGGTAGAATATGAAGGCAATTAATCCAGGAGACTGCCAATAGCATTCTGTGTGACAGTTTCTCTTGGAACAGACTAATGAGAATTTTCGTGCTTTTATTCACGAAGAGCAGACACAATACATCTGACAATATCTACAACCGGACTATCAGAAACACTATGTCTTGGCCGTCTACCAAATAACAACGTGATAACAGACTTACGACGGAATCTAAGAGTCTTGAACAGACAGCCTTTTATACAATAGGGACAAAGTCGGGATACGAACATGTGTCGAACATTTTGCTGTATGTAAAATGTAACCACACAATAGCTACTCGAGTCTGACAGAGTAACAAATTGACCGTGAATGATGGTGATTCAACATGTGCAAACATCATCAATGATCGCAAAAGTGAGAAATAAATGCAGCTTTATGTCTAAAGAAATGGGTAATCGAAATACTCTTCCAAATTGTTGAGGCATTGTTGTGTTGCCCGCGATTGTCGTAAAATGGGAATCGCTTTGCTTACTGGAGGAACACATTCGAAGGATGATTCCAGCCTAAAGTTGAGAAGAACTGTTTTATGGAAATCCACACAAGTTCATCAGTGGACTGTACGCGTGAAGTGAGTACAATGGTTGTAGTTACTTGACTGGTGTGTGTGTATGTGTGTTTGAATCGAAAGAAGTGTTTTTGTATGGAGAATCAGCAATACTGCCCCAAATATATTGATGATCGTAAAACCATGATGGAGTTTAGAACCTAGGATTATGTACTCGTGAGTCAAATTTATTCAGTTTGTGAAGAAAGTAGATGGATGAACTTCCTTCTGATAATCGGAACGGAGTATAACAGAATCATTGTATGATGTTCAAGCACAATGTGTGTTTGTTCATGCGGAAGTTCTCAGACCTCCAAGGCAATCGAAGTCCGAATTTTTGCCCACCTGCCAATGTTACTACTGATTAACGATTTGGACTGTGACGAAGTAAGTTATGTTACAAATAGGAATTCGCGTTCTGCACCTGTTGGGCGGAACTCACATTCAACTTTGTGTTTTTGAATGTACCGATCAAAATCTGACTCCATGTTACTTCGGCGAAGATCACACCCTGAACCGAACTATTTCATGAATACTATTTCTCATTCCTCGCGAGTAGTACAGATAGTGAAAACAACAATAAAATAGCTTCAACAGACTTTGAACAGAAAGAAAAATATGATTTTCGTTAATAGCATCGCGCTTGCATGATCACGCCTTAGAGGCTTGTCCGCAAATGAAGTTCAACCGTTTGTGATTATAATGCTTTACAGCAAATTATGCTCACCTCCGTTTCAGATCGTAAGACCGCCATTTTATAGTCATCTGAAATTCATGATTAGGTTCACTCTCATTAACAGAATGAGAGAATACCCTAGACAAGCTGAGCAATTCGAAGTTGGTAACTCACTACTAAAATGCTTGCCAGTAGACGAAATGAAGCATATGCAAAAAAGCGAATAGCAATGTGAGGTTGAATTGATCACGGTTGTCAGTTATATACATCTGTATCAATTCTGTTGGATTATGGAGCATCAATTTTACTTGGTTCACTCAGTCGTTCCTCATCTTCAACGCGAAGGGAGTCCTCCCGTATATGTGTCACCGCGACCCTCCCGTTGGTGTCAACACCAGTGTGAGAAGAACGCTACTGCACCATCCCTGAAGTATCTAATTTCCTGAATTGGGATGAATGCCCGTAGCTTTGGTCATAAACTAGCAACGTTGATTTGATGAGTGTAGTATGTTTCGTTGAATGCAGACACGATATTTGATTTCCACACGAGCTGCAGTCATTGTGTATGCCCTAATGTTATCAGTAATTTTAACGGCCTGTTGACGGATTCTCCAGCTCCCAGAAGCTTTTGTCTTTCTAAAAATTAAATTACCACTCCTAATCATCACTATGGACGGTTGTGACCTCAGCTGTCCAACTAAAATCACCGTAAGTGCCGCGGTCGGACTGAATATAGTGTTTCCTCTAAAACGTGCAATTCCTGGTCAGGGTGAAATCTGTTCAAAGATTCAATTCTCGATGCACCAAATAATTATCTTCACGCGTTCCGGATAGCGCCTTAGAGTTTCAAAGCAACGAATATAGCCCACGTCGAGGCAGAACTCAAATCAAAACAAGATATCCCCGCCAATGCAACGGTACTATTCGTGAGTTAGAATATGACAATCACACGTTGACAATCAGCCTCGGTCACTATCCAGCCAAAAGATAGTCAAAATCGGGACAAAATTGTGTTAACTTCCTTTGTTAGAATACAATGCTTCGTTTGGATTGGGCGAATTGTCTATAGATATCCGTTCTCTTATAATTCTGATAACGTTTTCCTCAGCGTTCCTCGTGACCATTTTACCAATCTTCCCTTCGAGTCTGTTCTCTTGGAATTCTGACGCGTGGTCAAAGGAACGACCACGATTGTCACGGAAGTATTTCGAAAATATTCCGAAGGAACATCGTCTGTGTCGAGAACTAAGGCACAGCCCCACAAACCACACAAAAATGGAAAGGTGTGAAACTTTCCTTCAATGGTGTTGTCGTCTGTAACACACCGCCAAATAATATCTTTCTCATTCGTGGGTTTCATCATGTGGGCAATTATTCTAAACCACCCATATCTTCCGATTTTCGCATTTGTTTCTTTCAAAATATCTGTCTTTAGATACAATCAATTGTTAACTGAGTTGCACTAAATGTGAGTGCGTTGGGCTTGATATGTGAAATGAACTGTATATCTTGTCTCCTGTACACGCTGAGGCCTGAATTTTCACCTCATTCATTCTGTTGCCTGTACTATGGAGACACAAATTTTATACAAATAATTTAATTGTAACTCATTTTTCAGCATTCCTATTAGTATCGCTGATGCTAATTACACATTCTCGTTTTATTTGAAATGTTTTCAGGCATTCAAATCTACAGAGTAGTCACACTAACTGATGTTGAACACGAAGGCGTCTGCGTCATTTGTAAGAAATTGATATCCGGTGACGAAAACCACGTCAAACTTGGATGGCGAATGATTTTCAGGAAAACTACAGCGAGCTGCTTGAGTTGGTTTAGATGGCGGTGGACAGTCACTTCCCAGACGATTCAACAGCTGGTACAGTGCTACTGTGTGATCGCGATCCTGGATTCAATGTGGCCAGGACCTAACGCGGAAGTCACTTCCCACGTGATGTGCAGATATTCCATCACAGGACTCAATGGAACGACAGTCAAATCACTGATGGGAAGTTATTATTTTGCCATTACGTTTAGTGGACACTCGCAGCATACGTCAAGATACCGTAATTCACAATATGCAAACTAGTTTGGTCAACGTGTTGTGAAATATTTCCCCATTGTTCGCGTGGATGGTAACTTCTTGAGAAGCCGAAGGCACTGGCCATTGACGGACCAGAATGGATCACATTTGTCATTCATGGGTCAGTTGATGAAATCAGAGGAAGCAAATCGTTGTATTATGGTGGCCTGAATTGAAGTAAAACGGTTGAATAGAATGAGGCAGGATTTTGTCAGTTTAGGCCGGTTGGTGTAGACAAGACAAGCCATTCTGGCCTTCCCTATTATTGGAATAGGTTTATCGGCTAACAGTGCTGGCCAAATACACGGAGTTTGGCCAAATGATCAAAACTGTCCACATTTTGATCAGTTAACTGGATTGTATGCTTCATGGGTTCATAGAAATGTAATCCTAATCGAATAACTGACTGTTCTATTCCCAGAAGTTGTCAGGATAAGAAATATCTGCACACAACTCACATAATTTCTATATGGTATTCACGGGGTATTTTGTCGGTAGAATATGAAGGCAATTAATCCAGGAGACTGCCAATAGCATTCTGTGTGACAGTTTCTCTTGGAACAGACTAATGAGAATTTTCGTGCTTTTATTCACGAAGAGCAGACACAATACATCTGACAATATCTACAACCGGACTATCAGAAACACTATGTCTTGGCCGTCTACCAAATAACAACGTGATAACAGACTTACGACGGAATCTAAGAGTCTTGAACAGACAGCCTTTTATACAATAGGGACAAAGTCGGGATACGAACATGTGTCGAACATTTTGCTGTATGTAAAATGTAACCACACAATAGCTACTCGAGTCTGACAGAGTAACAAATTGACCGTGAATGATGGTGATTCAACATGTGCAAACATCATCAATGATCGCAAAAGTGAGAAATAAATGCAGCTTTATGTCTAAAGAAATGGGTAATCGAAATACTCTTCCAAATTGTTGAGGCATTGTTGTGTTGCCCGCGATTGTCGTAAAATGGGAATCGCTTTGCTTACTGGAGGAACACATTCGAAGGATGATTCCAGCCTAAAGTTGAGAAGAACTGTTTTATGGAAATCCACACAAGTTCATCAGTGGACTGTACGCGTGAAGTGAGTACAATGGTTGTAGTTACTTGACTGGTGTGTGTGTATGTGTGTTTGAATCGAAAGAAGTGTTTTTGTATGGAGAATCAGCAATACTGCCCCAAATATATTGATGATCGTAAAACCATGATGGAGTTTAGAACCTAGGATTATGTACTCGTGAGTCAAATTTATTCAGTTTGTGAAGAAAGTAGATGGATGAACTTCCTTCTGATAATCGGAACGGAGTATAACAGAATCATTGTATGATGTTCAAGCACAATGTGTGTTTGTTCATGCGGAAGTTCTCAGACCTCCAAGGCAATCGAAGTCCGAATTTTTGCCCACCTGCCAATGTTACTACTGATTAACGATTTGGACTGTGACGAAGTAAGTTATGTTACAAATAGGAATTCGCGTTCTGCACCTGTTGGGCGGAACTCACATTCAACTTTGTGTTTTTGAATGTACCGATCAAAATCTGACTCCATGTTACTTCGGCGAAGATCACACCCTGAACCGAACTATTTCATGAATACTATTTCTCATTCCTCGCGAGTAGTACAGATAGTGAAAACAACAATAAAATAGCTTCAACAGACTTTGAACAGAAAGAAAAATATGATTTTCGTTAATAGCATCGCGCTTGCATGATCACGCCTTAGAGGCTTGTCCGCAAATGAAGTTCAACCGTTTGTGATTATAATGCTTTACAGCAAATTATGCTCACCTCCGTTTCAGATCGTAAGACCGCCATTTTATAGTCATCTGATTATCCTCTGTGAAACAATTTATGATGGGGTCAATTGACCCTAAGCATATTTGAAGAGATGCAGACGATCAATCTTGGCGCAACATAAGTTCATCTTCCATTAACCAGAAAGATTGCGAGTAAAACGGTGCTCATCGATGCCATTTCATGGACGAGAATAGCTTAGCCACTCTAAGTATATCAACTAGGGAGAGAAAACTAGTTCGACCAGTAATGTATAAACACTGAATATGGGCAGATTTGACACATTTTCCCAATGATTTAGGTGATGAAATTCTTTGAGCTCAGTGAGATTCAAACCCAAAAGTGGCTGCAACCTGTGGTCTAATACCGCATAACTTAACTTTGACAAACCCAATACATAATCAAACTGATGGACTCTGATTGGTACAAGGGTGAGTGCTGCTACAGGCAGTCAAATTACAAAGTGATTCACAGTGGCGGATGCCATGTTCTACTGTAATTTGTGTTAGTAAAAGGAATGCTCCATATTTGGAAAAGTCGGGAGCCTTTCGGCGTGGACTTGTGGCTCACCTGATAGAGTGCACGAGGTACTAAAGCGCGAGAGGCAAAAATGTGTGGGTTCGAAAATTATCCAATTGAAAGCTTTTACCATTTGTATCATTTCAGAAATATTGTTTGCTCGAACCATGATGACAACTTTTGGGATGGCACATTATCTCCCCTTTGAACGAACAGCTTGATGGGTACAAATATTCTCAGGAGACAAAAGAAACCAATGTATTCTAAAATGATTTGTCACATTTAAGCAGCACCTGCACTTCATTTTTCCTTCGTCAAACTCCTCACGAAGCCTGTGTCTCGTTTCCGAATGTGTGGTTGATACTATGTCTAATAGGCATGATAAACTGATTGACGGAATTTTCTGATCCGTAATGCACGTGCTGACCAGAATGGAGACACTTGTGGGCTTGAATGATCTGTTCTGGTTTAGAAAAACTTATGGATAAATGATAATGGTTCGTAAGCAGAGCAGGACGCTGTTACTATGCTAATGAAAATAACTCCAAATGAGAATCGGTTAACAAGTGTGAATGGCAACTGGAAATCTGATCCCGTCGGAGGCAGCCATGCGTATTCAATCAACTTTGTTGTGAAAAGAATGGCAAAGGTTGCAAAGTAGCACGGTGTCGTTTGAATGGACATTCAACATCGTCACCTTTGAATGAAAGACAAAGTGTGACTAATAATTTAACTGTTATCACATTCGTCTTCATTGGTGCATTCATTCTGCTGTACGTTTCATAAAAAGCAACAAGATAAGTGTATTTGATGAAAACATTTCCAGGTCTTTAATTCGTTGTCAGTTTAGTCCCTCATGCAATATCATCGCTCACTATGAAACAGTATTCGGACCAGACCACGTTCATGCGTCAGAGGCACGAGGCAGTCAAATGGTTAATATTCGCCTGTTCATGTGTCGTTCCGATAAACGGATCTGTCAATTGGTAGATCATCCCTACTAGTCACATTATTAGCAAAGTAGTGCAGTGTACTCTCTAGTTCTGTTTCCACTGAGAAGCGTTTATTTGGTTGTAGACTACTGAGTTCATCCGTGATCGATCTCATTTCTTCGAGGCTTTCTGGGACAACTAGAGTATCATCGGCGTATTTCCGTAAAGTTGTAATCGTTGTATGATATTGCTTATCTTTTCTTCAAGATCAGCCATCAATATGTCAGCCGAAAACAGGACCAATGTGCTTCCTATTGCAACACCGTTGATCTGCTTGCAAGCTCAACCTTCGGAAGGAAGGATACGTTTCTCGCGCAGTTTAGTAACAGTCTTTCGAGAACTGAGACTAGTTAGCTGAGTTTTAGGTCGCTCGCGCTAGATTTGATTGCAGATGTTGCATATAACTTCCCGAACGAGAATATTAGTGAACAGAGATTGAACGTCAAACGAGGCCATATGTTTCCCCATCATATTTATCTGCTCCAAACGTTTTGCCACTTTGAAACTGTCCTTGATAGTGTGTGTGACCAGTGGCTCATGAACGGTTCCAAGGAATTTCGCTAGACGTTTCACGGGCGATAATGTGGGGAATTAGTCGTAGAAAATACCAGTGGAAGTGTCTGTTCAGGTTTGTGCAGCTTTGGTTAGCTACACATTTGTGAATTTTGGGTTTCATTTGACATTAGATGGTGGGCAATATTTTCATTGATGGTATGACCTTCTGTTACGAATTTTACTTCAGTTGAAATATTTTGTTCTAGTTCTTCAGGATCACTGCAGTTGTCTTCGCGTACAAATTCTATGATAACTGCTCCAAACCCCCTATCAGGGCTCTAAATCAAGGATTCACATCGTGACTGTAGCTTTTTGATAGCCGATATGTATTCCGACGTGTGGAATGACTTCTTTCTGAAAGATGTTGTCCGATACTGATATGATGATGACAAAAATCGAATCAATGGGATCGCGTTATCCGCTGTAGCTCGTCATATTTGATCCATGCAACATGCAGTCGATGGAAACACTGCCGTTCGGGCCAAGTACTCAGCAATCAATACCAGAGCATTGAGGTTCGTTGAGGCAGTTGCTTCATACCTATTGAAACCTGTTTTGTGTCAGCACAAAGAGCTGACTGTTAACTTAGCTTCACACGAGTGGTGAAGCTTGATCCTTGTATTCGTAGCATTTTTTCAAAGGTAATCCTCTTCGCTGTTGAAATCATTTGATAAACGGGTTTGTACGAGGGGCCAAGGGTCAGTCGGAGTGGACGAACTTTGCGGTTTGGGATTGGAATTAGACTGAGAATACGGCCACCCTGAGCACTTCCTACAGCAAAATCTGGAATAAGGACAACACTGTGATCCAGGTGGTGACATCACCGTGAAGAAATTGTTTATCCGATTGTCCTTCAATGGAGATGTCATATCGGACCTTGGTAGTAGATGTTCACCACGTGTGGTGATTGGGATGTTTAAATCAGCTCGTGTTTCCATTGCAATTGTTAGCTCTCCGATTATGCAAGGTTCGAATCAGGATGTGTTGCCATTGCTGTCCACCACAATGCTAATCTATTTGTTCACGTGTACCAGTAACACAACCTACTTTGATCGTGCTATAAGGCAGCTATTACAACACAGAGGAACGAGAACCTCAGCCAGTGTCGTTCTCAGGCATCAGGTGGACTCAGGTCATCAAAACAACGTTGATTCGTCGTTTGTGTGCAGTTCGGTTGGACGGTTCTGTTCGTGCCAACAACAACAATTTGAAGCGCCGATGTATGTTCGTCGTGTCTGTGTGCGCCGACCGACTTCAGCTCCTCTGCGGCCAAGGACGAATTCTATTATCAGTTGTCTCAGTTGGTTTAAAGCGCATGTTGAACGGACGTGGTGGTCATTGCTGGGGATTTGAACGCCCAAGATGGCCGTTTGGGAGATTCCGAAAGGCACATTGGAGGCCAATTTGCTATGTCAACCGATCGTACCGATAACGGCGATCGTCTCACTCAACTGTGTTTCGACCACCAATTGTTTCTGGCAAGTACAAACTTCTGCCATCGGAAGCGGCATAGACTCACATGGCGTCCTCCAATTTCTTCAGCACGTTGGACTCAGATTGGTCATATATTGGTCACCATTAGCATAGATCAATTGAACATTGTCGTTCATTTTGGTCTATGCCTGTGGACTCAGATCACGCCTTGGTACGTGCTCGCTTCCAAATGGAGCTGTCTACTCAGTTCTCAATGCAGCCAGATTTTCAGGACTCAAATGGAGGCTGGCAACAATTCAAGAAAGCTTTGTATGCCGCTTCGAATGTCAACCAGAACTCTGGTTCAAGTTGGTCTCCCAAACAATGGATATCATCGACATCAGTTGAACAGTGGTGAATAGCGAAATGTAGGGAAATGGAAATTGCTGCGCACATTTGCAATGCTCGCAACCTTTTCCTTTTAATTTGAGGTACCAGTCCACCGATACCTGGTGTAAGTGAGTTAACTACGGAATCCGATGGCCCATTGATTCACTCTGAGGGACATCATCTGGAGCTTTGGGCGCAGCACTTCAAGAAACAAATCAACTGGCCCACTTCAACGGTGGACCTTCCAAATATATCTACTAGAAAAGCTGTGCAGATGGATATCAGTCCTCAGTTAGAGATGGAGATTATGCGGGAGATAGGTTACTTGCAAAGGTATAAATCCACTGGACCAGATGGGTTGTCTCCATTTATTTTCAAGGATGGATTCCCAGTAGGCAACGGCTTCTGTGTTTCGTTAGTTTTGGGGTAGCTAGGTTAGGATAGTAGCAACACCACGGTTACGAACCGGGTGCTTGCTCCCATCTGATCCCATTACAGAGTGTCCACCATGCAAGAAGCGTTTTACATGAAGTAGTCATAGGGTCGAGTATGAATTCAAAGGGGATAAATTTGTGTTTGTGAGGACAGCGAAGTGGAGTGGACGGTGATAGAGCGAACAGACGGACAATGCCCGTTGTCAAGGAAAGTCTGCTAACTGGGTATGGTGGATGATACATGGGTGTTGGCGTTACATGCGTCCTTATGAGCGTTCAGGAAATTCATCAGAATAGAAAGGTCCAGAAGAGCCAAAATCTGTACCATCCGATATGCAATCGCATTGTCCGGCTGCAGAGGGCTCCATGTACTGATGGTACAGCGCGCAAAGAACTTGGCTCTTGCGCTATTCAATACTATGCATTAGTCAAGTCCAAATTCATTGCAGAACTTATGTGTTGCATATGGATGGCTGAAATCCCATATGAATTCATCGAGCTGTATCTCATCAATCAACGATAAATCTATCAATCCATTCAAATCTACTCCCTTAATATTCCCATTAGGTGAATGTTACGTAATAAACGGTATCTTAGTGTGTGAATAACTCACGAGAGTTTGCTAACTTGAGTAAATTAAGTAAATTGCGCACTCTGACCGACTGTTTTGGCAGAATTGTGGTCTGTCTCTTAGGAGCCAATTGGGTAAAGTTCAGTCCACAATTCGGTATGCTCATCTCGTTTTGTTTGTAACAGCTCGCCTCGCTCCCAATGAAGTCCAGTGAGCCAAGTGCTTGGTTTGTTGCACGGTAGCTAGATTACCTGACAGCACACGAATAGAGAAGGAAAACAAAAGCAGAATCGATTATATGTTTTAGTGGAGCCGGATCGGGTTGAGATTTAGAAAGGTTTGTCATCCATTTTTGGTCTATTCTTATACAATAAACAATGTTTAGGTAAATAAATCTCTAGGTCCAAATAGACGAATTTGAAGAAAGCTCTCAGTGAAATGAAGTATGAGTATTTTCGTGCGGCCAGAGAGATCTAGCGTTTGTGCGCTAAAGTAGAACTCATGAAAATGTTTACGGAATCTTTCGACTTGCTCATTACATTCATGTCCGTCAAAAACATTCATTTCTGATGAGACATTTGGTAAAGTTATACCACAAACACCGCAATCAGCCGGAAAATTGGATGTACAGACCATCTAAGCGAAGATGTGCCAGTTGCTTCCACGCTAAATCAGATCATCCAACACGAACTGTATACTTGTGATTTATGGTTTAAAATTATTATTCCAGGCGACACAAAAATGTCAACTTGGAAGGTGCGTAGGCTAACGCTCTTGCCTTCGTTGTCCAAGATGTTTGCAATATCGATGTAAATAATGAAGCAATGTCGTGACGTGGTGAATGTTCCGAGAAACTACGTGCCGAGAGTTCCATCTGATTCAGTGACAATATAATACAGTCCGAGTTCTTTCGAAAATCATCAACCATCTGACGGTGTACGTATACATTGTGGGCTCCAGGACGGCTTGAATAGGTTCATTATTCAGATTGCGAATACTTTCTTATATATGCCATTTGACAGTTTGGCTTCTTTCATTGATTAGCGATAAGTCTCTAGTTTTGTCACATCTTTTTGAATATATCCGAGAATCATTGTGAGGTGTAAATGAGAGACGGAAAAAGCAACACCAAATCTGATTGGAATATGAATAACACACCAATTTGACGTACAAATCTGAATTATATATTCATACAGTTCAAGGTCAACGATACCGTGTATAGTTGGTGAAGTAACACAAACAGATTCGCCGGAATTCAGTGTGTCTTGGACAGTATCACTGTGTCGGAGTAGAGAGATTTTCACTCCCCGTTCAAATAATAGAAACGTGGATACGGTCAACTATGTGACAGCACTTTCAGAAGCAAGAAGGAAGTATTCAACCGAAACATTGGATTGGGAGTGTCTAGGTTTCGTGAACAAGTGTCTGCAGCTCAAACACGTTAACGACTCCACCACTTTTCGAGCCCCACAAGGTGGCTGCCATTAACACCAAATATTGTCTAAGTCCAAGCTTTGATCGTCAAATGCCAGAAGTTATAATAAAATACAATTCTGGTCAACCATAGTGTGAATCAACAATCCAAAGAGCCCAGCACTTATTTAGAAATGGACCCCTATAGTCAGCATACATTCTTTCCCATACCCAACACGATACAGACCACAGAGTCCACATCCATGTTTGAGAATATGTTATGTTTGCACTGAATACACTGACCTCCATGACGTAAAACATCTTGATCACTTCCAACTGACCAATACTTGAGTCGAACAAAAGACATCTTCTTCTTCTGCACTCCCAAAATGTCGGAAGGTAAATCACGTGGACTAAATGAGCAAAACAATAGAGGAACAGCAACGAGGTCATTTAGATGCAATATGATATCATATGTTGAAATTCAATCGCATCTATTGGAGTGGAATACTGGAAATCAATATAGGGCAACTGATGTCCATACACGTTTAAGGGATAATTATACTGGTTCACAACAGTAGCGAACATCAACAAGCAGTTATTTTCGACTGACAGGAGGTGATTGGACTACTAAACAATCAGATTCGCAGTATTCGATGGGGCATGAATATGCACACATGTAATCCACATGCAGAATGTGATTGGCATGGTGATTTAAGTGTCACAGTTGTATGCAGATAGTGAAATCCACGTGATTTGTCACCGTTAGCGTGGATCAGTTCTAGATTGTCCATACCTGTGGACTCAGATCACGCCATGGTACGTGCTCGCATCCGTTTAATTCTCGTCCGTGATCGCACCAAATTAGGTGCCACACCTCCTTCGCAGTTGCTTCTAGACGGTAACCAGCCAACACAGTTTCCGAATGGAGCTGGCTACGCAGTTATCGATGTAGCCAGATTTTTAGGGCTCAAATGAAAGCTGGCAACAATTCACGGAAGCTTTGTATGCAGCTTCGAATGCCACCCAGAACTCTGGTTCAAGTCGGTCTCCCAAACAAAGGATATCATCGACATCAGTTGCTCTTTTGGATGCTCGCACATCCGTCTCTCCGGATGCCAAGTTTAATGAAGTGCGAAAATCCCTGAAATTCCAACTGACTAGGAGCCTGACGAATGACCGTGAACAGTGGTCAATAGCGAAATATAAGGAAATGGAAATTGCTGCGCACATTTGCAATGCTCACAACCTTTTCCTTTTAATTTGAGGTACCAGTCCACAGATACCTGGTGTAAGTGAGTTAACTACGGAATCCGATGGCTCATTGATTCACTCTAAGGGACGTCATCTGGAGCTTTGGGCGCAGCACTTCAAGAAACAAATCAACTGGCCCACTTCAACGGTGGACCTTCCAAATATATCTACTAGAAAAGCTGTGCAGATGGATATCAGTCCTCAGTTAGAGATGGAGATTATGCGGGAGATAGGTTACTTGCAAAGGTATAAATCCGCTGGACCAGATGGGTTGTCTCCATTTATTTTCAAGGATGAAGGCAAAGCTTTGATTTAGGAGGTTTCAACAGTCATGCGTATTATTTGGGATGGTGAGCAGATTCTCAGGGAATGGTGTGAATCGGTGATTGTGTCGATTTACAAGAAAGGTGACAGGTCCTCTTGTGTAAACCGTAGAGGAATTAGCTTGATAATTGTCACGTCCAAACTGCTCACCGAGCTTTTTCTTCACCGATTATCCAGCGCGCGCAAAATGTGTACGTGTGAGAACCTATCCGGTTTCATACATGTTCGAGGTTGTATCGACCACATCTTTACTCTTCGGCAAACCTTAGAGCACAGGCACATCTATCCTCATGTGAGAATAGCGGTGTCGATCTTTGCTCAGGCAGTAAGCTGTCTGATTTGGAATATGCGGACGATATTCTTCTTCCGAGTGAAGATTCAAGTAATTCGCAAGCTCCTTCAGATAGCTTTAACCAGAGGTTCGTCTCTGGATGAAGTGCTAAATCTAAACAGGTCAAGGTGGTTGGGAAATGTGTTACACATGCCAACGGATAGACTTTCTCAGCTTACGCTCTTCTCTGAGGCAGGTAGTGATTGGAAGGTAGGTCGAAGTGGTCAGTCCTTGACATGACAAAAATGTATGAAAACCTTGACTAGTGAACTTGGCCAAGTAGGACATGTTAGCCTGCCAGGTTGGGGTCCCCGTGATCCACCTACTAAATGGTTGGAGACAGTAAGTGATATGGATAGGTGTCGCGGCTGGTGGCGTATTCGCATTCGGACTCGACCTTTTCGACCTTTGTCACTATGCTTCTATTCCTTTGTCCTCTACTGGACGATGCCGGAAGGTAGCAATCGAAATCGGAGCACAGAACTGCAAGGTTATTGGTTGAATAAACTAGAACGAAAACTGATTCGACTCTTCAAATCGTTCATCGAGTGCCTCCAACCCAAATCACAACTATCACAACAGTTCGCACACACTGACCACCGAGGAGTTATTAGGCATCCGTCGTGTCGTACCTAATCTGTGCGAACAGAAATAAATCCATCCATGACGTCTAATTACTCAGGCCACAAAAGAACCATAACCCCAAATGACTCAGATCCGAATCATGTGAGTGTCACGTGCATATCAACACATCGATTCAACTGTTATCCCCTGTCACAAACTTCCTCCAATACGAATGAGCCTTGATCCTCTCATTACATCTCTTCCTGACATGATTTGTTCGAACAAGAGAGTGAATCACTGCATACAATTTCTCACCGTAAACGTGTTCTGATGTTGCAGTAAGCGTAGTCCGGAGATAAATCGAAGGGCTGAAAGAAAGTAGATTGAACGGTAAGTACCTCGAATAAATTAATCCTTCACTCAGCCTTTTATTTTTGTTAGGACCAATGATCTTGGTCACTTATTGATGAGTCTGCTAATTCGCATTGCTCCCAAAAACGTTTGAGGAACACTTTTCCACCTTTATTGGTAATACTCAATTCTACCTACTAACAAGCATTTGAGTGGTAATTTATGAAATTCGAGCTCCTCAGGAGATCCTTGGTAATTCTGACGCATGATACAATGGGAGCCTCCAAATTCAATGCATCATTGTATTGGTTAGTTAAATACTTCTTGACTTGATACACTTCAGTCAAATCCAGGCAGTGTTGCCACAATAACCAGAACAACACAACCACATGATGATACGCATTGCGTTCATAAGTGAACAGTGACCAAACTCGACGGCGCCACTTGACCCATCCTAGTTAATCGTTCGAAATACTTGTATGGTATTGCGACAAATGTTTATTGTCCTTTCGACTATTTGAGTAATTCGTTTAGCTCTCAATATGTGAAGCATTTTTACTGTGGCTTCACGAGTCGAGATCCTACGGTACTGAGCATTATAGGGAGTGGTTTGCACTCAATCAACGAAGCCAACTTCTTCACGTCAGACTACGTGGTTTGAACTGATGAAGTGTTCTGTCATTCAAGTGATATGATCTTAGTCAATGATCAGTTAACATACTGTGGAGATGATTGAAAGTAGATTCAGTCGCATCCCATTCTATCTCAAGTTCACTAGGTTTGAACATGTTTCAGACAGTTGTGTTGGAAACTTTGACATTATGGTTGATTTTCAGTGCTCTTACGTAATTGATGATCGGGAATGAAGTAGGATCGGATTCGGTTATTCGTCCTTGCGGTGAATTTTGTATTGATGTGGATGTGTTGTTGCATTATAGGGTAAATGTATTGCACGATAGGCCGACCAATTTGAGTTGTGCGAATAAATGTCAAAGTTGATACTCACTCCAGTTTGGTATAATTATTTGATCAGAGGCATCGATTAAGGGATTCGAAAACCACACGCGATTATCACCGTGTGAAGATGATCGCAAACACTGTCATTTCGTTTACTACTACATTTCAATGGTCCGTTCCTTCATTGCTTCCCGCAGAAAATCTAATGACGAGTTGGTGCTTCGGTTCACCTTATCGGGGTAGTGATCTCACATGCTAACATAGTCTTTCCTATCCACTGCACTGGTACGTAAATATGACAAAAATGTTGGTAATTGGATACTCAAATCTGACGTGTCCGCTGAATAGAATATGGGCGAGAGTGCGACGATATTGTCTGTTGATATGAAAAACGGTTCAGCAACCACAACGAAGCATCCTAACAAGCTTCCATTTTGGTGCATCACGTTTGGGCAGTACATGAGGAAACATGAGAACAAAGGGTTCCATATGAACACCGGGCTTCTGGAGATAAACACAAAATAAGTGTGCGTACATGTGTAAATATGTGTGTGTGTGATCCGATTACGTGCACTGATCAGTTCTTCAATTCTGTAGTGCAATTATTTGGTTTCATAAGTGACTCATCAAGCCATATTGAAGCAACTCCACTTGGGACTCGGCGGGTTTGCATTACTGCATATCCCATAAAGAGACCATTTGGCTGAACAACATTCCCCAACTTCACGGTTTCCACAGGAGAATTGAGTATTTATCGCCACGGTTCCTCGTTTGGCAAAATTCATAATGTGTAACAGATTAGAAACCTCCGAGTTCAAAAGTAGCATATTTATGCAAGTTATTCACTCCCTACCAAATTGTTTGTGATATGCCGTTATGACGTAAAGCAATTCGTTCACTATCAATCAGCTTGGCGTGTTGATTACAGTATTAAACTCATAATATTACACATTAGATTCGACATCCACTGTAAAGTCCGAGGATGTGTCATTGCTGATTATTCACAAATCACTCGAAATCTCTCTGGTAGTCATTCCACTGTTATCCAATAGACAGTTATTGTGCACAATGCACAATGAAATCTTTCTTGAAGGATTTGAATCGCGAGATACCTATGAGAATATCTTTCCAGATAAATACTAACATAATCATCCACAAATATAATAATTATTATATATAGTGGGAATTCGTAGTCAGTAAGCAAATCACGTTGCACATGTTGACTTAAAATAAGACTGATGGACTTGCTTTCACGCGAGACATTTCGTTTGTACATATTCAGTGCGCGTCCTTGGTGTACGATCATGAGTAATCTGCAGTGCATTACATTGATTCGATCGAATCAATCGAAGTGGTAGTAGTTATGGGAAACTGTGAATTTTGTATGTGAAACGTATACAAATGTACTTGGAACCAAAATCTGCTCTGTTACATGTATAGTTGTATAAGTCAATCTTCTGAACTACATAGTCTGATTTCCAACCTTCGGTCGTATGGAGAAGGTACAGATGTAGTTTGTTCACGATAAAATGCATCTGAATTGAATGTTGCGTTTAGAACGGGACGTTTCACCATGGACTTCACAATTGATCCGTCTGTGCAGAGCATGTTCGTTAATGTCCTTTATATGATCGGTCATGCCTTATTTCACAGTGCATAGATGATCAAATGAGACTTTCGCAACAGTGGCTATGTATTCCACTCTTCTTATGAAACATCAATACGACAGTGGCAGTTACACCAAAGCGAGCGCAACGTAATTGTAACTGTTACCCAGTTATTAACTTAAGCAGCGATGGGTGACCAATGGACCGATTTACAGCCATTAATAGCAGTAAGGTAAAGTCGGTTCTGTACTGATACTGGAACGACTGAAACCATAAGCTCTCAGCTTGATAGTCACGATCCATGCTTTTTCCATCTCTCCGGATTTCAGACGACTGATTGCCGTTGGCATCGGGGAAAACAAGGACAGCACACATAATGGAGTGTTTAGGAAGTAGGTAAAGTTGAAGATGACAAATCGGGAAAGTTGTGTAGAACTAAAAGGCGAAATTTACCAGTGTGATATAACATAGTTATCATTTTCTATTCTCATCGTGTTGTCACGTGCGTCCTCGTATGTATTTCGGATATCACATCGTGACGCATGAGTGGTTGTTACATGTCTGAAATACGATTGTCTGCAGACGTACCATTGGATGTTGAATTGGAGTTGGTGAGTCTCACAATACAACGTAAAGACGAATTGGATGAAAGTGGTCTTTGGAACAGGCGTTAATTTTGGTGTGTTCTAAATGTGTGAGCCCTTTATTGAAAGGGACAATTTGTGAAAGCTCAGATTGATGATGGCGAATTATGCTAAAATAATTTATTCGTTATTCCTGGGTTACGATGGATATGAAAATATCAATTGTAACGTTGTCTTGTTGAACTTGGTTTGGACTCGATTATCTTAGCTTCAACTACAATGAGAAGCAATCTGCGTAATTGGCTTTTCTGAATCCCATGTGTAGATTGGATGTGTATACAGGGTCGATCTGATGTTTGCTACTGAAGACGTAAGTTTGAATCGAGGTTTTCCAAATCCGAATCTACCATTGAGTAAATGAGCCGGGAGAAGATTGCTTTGCTTCTAGGCAAACACTCAATCATATACACAATACCTCAATCGATGTGGAAGAAAAATTAAAAATTGTGATGTCAGTCTGTCAATAAAGTGGTGAAAAACGGAGTTGCTCATTTTCGGATACTAATCTAACAATTCGCATGAGCAAAGCATGTACCAACTATGTGGGCTAGTTCTACTCAGTTCATTCGAAGAGTTTGTCAATTCGAATGGGAACAACAATAAACGCTCCTTCCTTCTCGAATATTTGCGCTTTCGTCTTGTGAATTTCATCATTCGTGTATTATCAGACATACAACTGTAGTCACCCAAATTTCCGAAGCATATGTTCTAGGTATTCGAGCTGTAAATTAATATGAACCGATGAACCACATTCAGACCCACCGTTCGCAAGAAGAAGATTCAGGCACATGCGCGTTTGATTATTTATTTGTATGTGAATTAAGAACCCATAACTGTATATTAGCATATCCAAGGGAACAGAATTCCGTCGATCGCACCAGGAAATTTAGAACAACATGCCCAGCTACTACCGGAAACAAGAATACGTAAAGTGCGGTAAAACATTGGATACATTTGGCTTGTGTGATGATTGTATTATGTTACTTCATCAGCGTACGGGGTTGATAGTCCTTCTACAAAACGAGCGTCGTCTGTCTGAAGATAGTTCAACGACTTGCAACGTGAATAGTTGAAGGTTATATGCGATATAATTGTGAGCAGGAACTCTTTGGTCTCAGCACTTTATCTTTAGAAGGTAGAGGAAAATGAAGGAGATATGAAAGAAACGCTCGAGTAACATTAGGATTTTGCAAACTTGGATTGTGGAGTCTATTCCCGGAGACCTCATTCTTTCGATAAATGGGACATGGGAAGAAACTTGCGGAAGTTCGATCTAGAATATTGAATAAATCTTACTCATTTAAATGCAGGGTAATAAATAATTAACACAGTCCACCTGAGGAGATTATAGAACTGCAGTATATCAAGTCTCCAAAAGGACCATGCATCGTAAGTGTAACGAGCCTGTCTAAGATGATCAGTTTTGAGCCTATCCACCCAACGTGTAGATGATACTGGTAAGTTTCTTGTGATATGTCTTCTAATTTTGATCATTTTTTCGTGTTGTGCATTGATTTATTGATTGCAATCTCAATTGTCCTTCCTCGTTATTCGTTGAGAACCTTCCATACAAAGAATGAATTCTGTGGAGAACATCAGCATTTCCATTTAACTCCCCCATTTTATGACAGAATATTTCCAAATGATCTAATTTTTGAATGTCCCAAATACACGGGTGGTATGACAATGTCTTCAGTGCAGTTGTAAGTAGATGGTCACCCTATTTTTGTAAGCAGTCGTATTTCACCTTGCTGTTTGTGAGAATGTGAGAGAAAAGTTTTGGATTTTTCAGTTTCTACTCATGTGCTAGAATTTGTCACTTCATCCAAGTTGCCTACACCCATCGTAACTGCCACATACAATGATCAATTTGTGACTACATAACTTGTCTTCTGTTTGGTCACCATGTTACTGGCCGAGGAAATACCGTCAGTTGAATGAAAACAGAAGATGGAAAACTGAATCGTGCATCTCGTTGCATTGAAGCAGGACCGATACTACCAATACCGAAAGGACACAACACTGCAGATGCAAAACCAAAGGGAACTACATGCGAGGGTGATTATTCGGAAATGTATCCAAGCTGAAGTTGATAAGAACTTTGTGTATTTTGAGTTCAATCAACATGAAGCTGAACAATATTTGTACAGTGAACCACTTTCGAGTGTGAATAATCGCAGTGTGCATAATCCCGTAATTTAATGTACTACTTTCCTTAGTTGAATCTTGACAATTTAATTCATGTTTTGTTCCACAGCATTCTGATGTGATGATAGTGATCTCTGATTCGTTGTTCAATTAAAATGTCTGGTATCACTCTATCCGTGAATAGATGTTTCGTTCTATTTTTGTTTTAAATCCAAGATATTCCTAATTTCGAAATCACTGACATGTTATTCATATTGCAGATGCCTCTCCGACTGGAATTGGAGCTGTTTGTGTGTACTGCCAAGGGAGGCTATTCTGAAACTCAGTGAGAGGTGGTGGTCCCCTAATGGTCAGCTATCTCACTTTACAAATATTCGTTTGGCTCAAAACTTACATCTGTTTGTGAATGTATGCTGAATATGGTGGTCCATTTCTAAGTAAGTAATGGGCCCTTTGAATTGTTGATTCACACTATGGTTGACTAGAATTGTATTTCATTATATCTTCTGGCATTTGACGATCAAAGCTTGAACTTAGACAATATTTGGTGGTAATGACAGCCACCTTGTGGGGCTCGAAAAGTGGTGGAGTCGTTAACGTGTTTGAGCTGCAGACACTTGTTCACGAAACCTAGACACTCCCAATCCAATGTTTTGGTAGAATACTTCCTTCTTACTTCTGAAAGTGCTGTCACATAGTTGACCGTATCCACGTTTCTATTATTTGAACGGGGAGTGGAAATCTCTCTACTCCGACACAGTGATACTGTCCAAGGCACACTGAATTCCAGCGAATCTATTCAAACCTCGGATAATATTTTCGAACATAAACGACATTGAAATGATACTTTCAATCGACCAATTTCTCATATCCACGAGGTGTCCGTTCTCGACTGCCTTCTGGTATCGTTCTGGATCACCTTAGCACGATAATAGTGGGAATCGTGGATGTGGGTGATGATTTGCTACATAGAAGTCATGGAAAAATTTGTTACAACGTTCCGGAACTTCCCTTTGGTGTTGGCTGCATAAATAGAATATTTCAATTTCGATGCGGAGAGAATTATTGAAGACACTTCTCTGTGGAGACATTCAGAATGCTTAGTCATACAACCACGACAAGATAACAAATCCACCAATTCCGTTTACTGATGGTGGGTGGTGATTGTACATAAAATTCTTTGTTTATAGCTTGCCGCATAAAGTTTATTGAATAATAATGATTACAAATAAACTGTACGAGCACCGAGTCTCCACTACTAGTTCATGTCACTACATGAAGTTGACAAGAACTTCGTGATTTTGAATTACATGAACATGAAAGTGACTAGTGTTAGCATAGTGAAAGCCATGTGTCAGAACATACCGTTGGGTGGTGATTGTGCAGGAAATACGTTTGTGCTACTTCACCAACTATACACAGCATCGTTGACCTTGAACTGTATGAATACATAATTCAGATTTGTACGTCAAATTGATGTGTTGTACATATTCCAATCAGATTTGGTTTTGCATTTTCCGTCTCTCATTTCACACCTCACAATGTGCCTCGGATATATTCAAAAAGATGTGACAAAACTAGAGACTTATCGCTAATCAATGAAAGAAGCCAAACTGCCAAATGGCATATATAAGAAAGTATTCGCAATCTGAATAGTGAACCTATTCAAGCCGTCCTGGAGCCCACAATGTATACGTACACCGTCAGATAGTTGAGGATTTTCGAAAGAACTCGGACTGTGTTATATTGTCACTGAATCAGGCGGAAATCATGGCAATTACAGATGCATCTTCCAAGTTGTCATTTTTGTGTCGCCTGGAATAATATTTTCAAACCATAAATCACAAATATACAGTTCGTGTTGGATGATCTGTTTTGGCGTGGAAGCAACTGGCACATCTTCGCTTAGATGGTCTGTACATCGAAATTTCTGGCTGATTGCGGTGTTTGTGGTATAACTTTACCAAATGTCTCATCAGAAATGAATGTTTTTGACGGACATGAATGTAATGAGCAAGTCGAAAGATTCCGTAAGCATTTCCATAGGTTCTCATTCAGGGCGTACAAGTGCCGAATCTCCCACAACGCAGCTTCACAAATGTTCTTACATTCCATTTCATTGCGTGCTGTCTTCTAATTCGTTTATTTGGACAAGAAGATTTGGTTAACTCAACACTGCCTATTACTAGCTTATATATTTCTGATGAAATATTACACTTCAATGGGAATTAATTGTTGTTCTCATATGACACCACTAAGGAAGTGAAATGCTTGAATATATGTTATTCACGCATTGTTCATAGCTTAACGCACAGAACATCTAATGGAAAACGCTAGCAATTATAAATATACGATACGAGCACCGACTCTCCACTATTTGTTCATGTTATTATCATCTAGTTTTGTTGCGGGCGCGTCGGGAACAGCAACCTTGCAAAGGTCACAATGCAAATCAGCATGGCACGCCCATGTCATGACGGCATTTTGAAAAATGCAATTTTCCTATATCGAATGCAATTCCGTCTCATCATTCATTTCGAAGGGCGTCGGACTTTGATTCCTTTAGAGTTTCGTGAACGGTGGTGTGCCGTTTATCAGAGATGTCCCTCGGTTACGGTTCAATATTAACCTAGTGTGCTTGAGAAGAAAACCACACAACACAACGAGACAACGAAAAGCATGCATCTGTGCACGTGGATCCAGCCATGGTTGAAATTGTAGCCTTGACGATCGCCATATACAGACCGGTATGAGTCATGGAGAACCGCATTGAACGTCGGTTTTAGACGCCTGTTTTATCTCTCTTACCTACCACTTCTTGCACAAAACGAGACCGTTGAATAGGGAAGTTTTATGCTTTTACCGATAGCGATATCCAGATGACAGGACACAATTCCCCGGAAGCATGCAACCGGTTTCATGATTATCGCTGCTCATTAGCCGTGTTTACCCGGTATTCTTCTATCTATTCATCTCCATTTTTGAGCACTCCACATTAGATTTACCACAATAATCTCAACTGAATCATGAGAGTCATGCACGGGGGAATAGTTCATTATTAAAACCACAAGCTGGTTCTTCGAAAAGTATTTCATCGATTAGTCAAGGACAAGCTTCATAACGAGCTTATGCCGGCACTGCAACATGATAACTGGAAATCGCTCTATGGGGGTGCCCCAAACCTCCGAACAGTTTCGCAGGAAGAGTCCTTGACCGATTAGCCCCAAGATTATTTCTCTATCTTACACACCGACTGAACTGGTTTCTAAGGTGACGAAACGTGTTTGGCATACCTTTCTCAATCTCAACCCGATCCGGCTCCGTTAAAACATATAATCGATTCTGCTTTTGTTTTCCTTCTCCATTCGTGTGCTGTCAGGTGTTCTAACTACCGTGCAACGATCCAAACACTTGGCTCACTGGACTTTATTAGGAGCGAGGCGAGCTGTTACAAACAAAACGAGATGAGCATACCGAATTGTGGACTGAACTTTACCCAATTGGCTCCTAAGAGACAGACCACAATTCCGCCAAAACAGTCGGTCAGAGTGCGCAATTTACTTAATTTACTCAAGTTAGCAAACTCTCGTGAGTTATTCACACACTAAGATACCGTTTATTACGTCACATTCACTGATTGGGAATATTAAGGGAGTAGATTTGAATGGATTGATAGATTTATCGTTGATTGATGAGATATAGCTCGATGAATTCATATGGGATTTCAGCCATCCATATGCAACACATAAGTTCTGCAATGAATTTGGACTTGACTAATGCATAGTATTGAATAGCGCAAGAGCCAAGTTCTTTGCGCGCTGTACCATCAGTACATGGAGCCCTCTGCAGCCGGACAATGCGATTGCATATCGGATGGTACAGATTTTGGCTCTTCTGGACCTTTCTATTCTGATGAATTTCCTGAACGCTCATAAGGACGCATGTAACGCCAACACCCATGTATCATCCACCATACCCAGTTGGCAGACTTTCCTTGACAACGGGCATTGTCCGTCTGTTCGCTCTATCACCGTCCACTCCACTTCGCTGTCCTCACAAACACAAATTTATCCCCTTTGAATTCATACTCGACCCTATGACTACTTCATGTAAAACGCTTCTTGCATGGTGGACACTCTGTAATGGGATCAGATGGGAGCAAGCACCCGGTTCGTAACCGTGGTGTTGCTACTATCCTAACCTAGCTACCCCAAAACTAACGAAACACAGAAGTCGTTGCCTACTGGGAATCCAACCCAATGTTTACTCACACAAGAATGTGAACTGAATCATCCGCCCCGAGACTCGAGCCCCTTAATGTGACCTAATTGAATTGTTGGCACATGGACAGTTTGAAATGAAGGGAGACGGTCACGGACCTAAATGCATATCGGATCTCAGTGGGCAGTAGGCAGAGCTCAGTGGTAGAGCATTCGACTGCAGATCGAGAGGTCCCCGGTTCGAACCCGGGTGTCTCCTATGGATTTTGAATTTTTCAATATGTAATGAAATTCATGATTAGGTTCAGTCTCATTTACAGAATGAGAGAATTCCCTAGACAAGCTGAGCAATTCGAAGTTGGTAATTCACTACTAAAATGCTTGTCAGTAGACGAAATGAAGCATACACAACAAAGTGAACAGTAAAGTCAGGTTTAATTTATCACGATTTTTAGCTATATACATCTGTATCAATTCTGTTGGACTATGGAGCTTCAATTTTACTTGGTTCACTCAGTCATTCCTCATCTTCAAGACCAAGGGAGTCCTCCCGTATATGTGTCTCCGCGACCCTCCCGTTGGTGTCAACACCAGTGTGAGTAGAACGGTACTGCATCATCCCCGAAGTATCTAATTTCCTGAAATGGGATGAACGCCCGCAGCTTTGGCCATAAACTAGCACCGTTGATTTGATGAGTGTAGTATGTTTCGTTGAATGCAGACACGATATTTGATTTCCACACGAGCTGCAGTCATTGTGTATGCCCTAATGTTATCAATAATTTTAACGGCCTGTTGACGTATTCTCCAGCTCCCAGAAGCGTTTGTCTTTCTAAAAACCAAATTACCACTCCTAATCATCACTATGGACGGTTTTGACCTCAGCTGTCCAACTAAAATCACCGTAGGTGCCGCGGTCGGACTGAATATAGTGTTTACTCTAAAACGTGCAATTCCTGGTCAGGGTGAAATCTGTTCAAAGATTCACTTCTCGATCCACCGAATAATTATCTTCACGCGTTCCGGATAGCGCCTTAGAGCTTCAAAGCAATGAATATAGCCCACGTCGAGGCAGAACTCAAATCAAAACAAGATTCCCCCACCAATACAACGGTACTATCCGTGAGTTAGAATATGACAACCTTACGTTGACAATCAGCCTCAGTCACTAACCAGCCGAAAGATAGTCAAAATCGGGACAAAATTGTGTTGACTTCCTTTGTTAGAACACAATGCTTCGTTTGGATTGGGCGTAGTGTCTATAGATATCCGTTCTCTTATAATTCTGAGGACGTTTTCCTCAGCGGTCCTCGTGACCGTTTTACCAATCTTCTGTTCAAGTCTGTTCTCTTGAAAGTCTACCGCGTGATCGAAGGGACGACCACGATTGTCACGAAAGTACTTCGAAAATATTCCGAAGGAACATAGTCAATGTCCAGGACTAAGATACAGCCCCAGAAACCGCGCCAAAATGGACGGTGTGAAACTCTCCTTCAATGGTGTTGTCTTCTGCAACGCACCACCAAATAATATCTTCCTCATTCGTGGGTTGCCTGTTTGTATAAATTGCATTTCGACAGAATGCCCCATCCACGTCATACGAATTTCCGGTTTCCTCATGTGAACAATTATTCTAACCCACCCATATCTTCCAAATTTCGCATTTGTTTCTTTCAAAATATCTGTCTTCAGATACAAACAATTGTTAACTGAGTTGCACTAAATGTGAATGCGTTTGGCTTTATGTGTGAAATGAACTGTATATCTTGTCTCCTGTACACGCTGAGGCCTGAATTTTCACCTCATCCATTCTGTTGCCTGTACTATGGCGACGCAAATTTTATATAAATAATTTAATTGTAACTCATTTTTCAGCATTCCAGTAGTATCGCTCATGCTAATTACACATTCTAGTTTTATTTGAAATGTTTTCAGGCATTCAAATCTACAGAGTAGTCACACTAACTGGTGTTGAACACGAAGGCGTCTGCGTCATTTGTGAGAAATTGATATCCGGTGACGAAACCCACGCCAAACTTGGATGGCGAATGATTTTCAGGAAAACTACAGCGAGCTGCTTGAGTTGGTTTAGATGGTAGATGCCATTCATCCGCAAACGTTTTAACAGCTGGTACAGTGCTACTGTGTGATCGCGATCCTGGATACAACGTGGTCAAAGTTTTGTCCCGTCCCACAAACTCTAGTGGGAACTCAGTTCTGCCTCAACATCACTGTTGTGGATTGGGCTGTCTATTCGATACTCACAAATACGGTCGTATCACATTGTTATTTGGTAGGCGGCTACGACCCACGAGTACGTAATCCTAGGTTCTAAACTCCATCATGATTTCTACGATCATCAGTATATTTGGGGCAGTATTGCTGATTCTCCACTCAAAAATGCGTTGTTCTCTTCAAAAGCACATACTCACGCCAGTCAAGTGACAACTACCATTGTACCCACTTCACGCGTACAGTCCACTGATGAACTTGTGTGGATTTCCATAAAACAGTTCTCTTCTCAACTTTAGGCTGGAATCATCCTTCGAATGTGTTTCTACAGTAAGCAAAGCGATACCCATTTTACGACAATCGCAGGCAACAAAACGATGTTGCAACAACTTGGAAGAGCACTCTAATTATCCACTTCCTTCGACAAAAAGCTGCATTTATTTCTAATTTTGTTTTTACTGATGGTATTTGCACACGTTCATTCGCCAACATTCACAGTAAATATACCACTCTATCAGACACGAGTGTCCATTGTGTGGTTCGATTTTATCATACAAACACTGCTGACGCATGTTTTTATCTTGCCTTTGTCCCTATTCTAGAGTAAGCTGCCTGTTCGAGACTCACAGATAACGTCGTAAGTCTGATATCACGTTGTTATTTGGTAGACGGCTAAGACAGTGTGTTTCTGATAACCCGGTTATAGATATTGTCAGATGTATTGTGTCTGCTCTTCGTGAATACAAGCACAAAAATGCTCATTCATCTGTTCCAGGAGAATCTGTCATACAGAATGCTATTGGCAGTATCCTGGATTAATTGCCTTCATATTCTACCGACAAAATACCCCGTGAATACCATACAGAAATTATGTGAGGTGGATGCAAATATTTCATATCTTGGCAACTGACGGAAGTAGAACAGTCAGTTATTCGATTAGGATTATATTCCTAGGAACCCATATAGCATACAATTCAGTTAACTGATCAAAACATGGACAGTTTTGATCAATTGGCCAAACTCCGTGTATTTGGCCTGCACAGTTAGTCCGGGGTGGAAGAAAGTCCACATGAACTCGGAGGAACCAGAGGCCCATTTATTCATCCAAAAAGGAAGAATGTAAGGGAATGCACCCAGCTCGTTTCTAATGGACGGTTCGGTTCAATGAAGCAGACAGCACGTGATCGGTTGATCAGAATCTCCGACAGGATTAGAGCGAGTTAGGCAACCAATAGATAAGCCAGCGGTTACCATTCGTATAGAGCCGAATCAACCAATCCGGACGCAGCCGGATAGACAGGCCAGACGAGCCGTTTGGGTCTATCAGTGGGCCAGTAAGCTAGTATGCACGGATTCGGTTATGAGGAGCGCATAACATATATAAACAATATATTCAGTACCAATCAAGCGAAAACGATTTTGAGGCAGAACTGAGTTTGTGGGACGGGACAAAACTTTGACCACGTTGTATCCAGGATCGCGATCACACAGTAGCACTGTACCAGCTGTTAAAACGTTTGCGGATGAATGGCATCTACCATCTAAACCAACTCAAGCAGCTCGCTGTAGTTTTCCTGAAAATCATTCGCCATCCAAGTTTGGCGTGGGTTTCGTCACCGGATATCAATTTCTCACAAATGACGCAGACGCCTTCGTGTTCAACACCAGTTAGTGTGACTACTCTGTAGATTTGAATGCCTAAAAACATTTTAAATAAAACTAGAATGTGTAATTAGCATGAGCGATACTACTGGAATGCTGAAAAATGAGTTACAATTAAATTATTTATATAAAATTTGCGTCGCCATAGTACAGGCAACAGAATGGATGAGGTGAAAATTCAGGCCTCAGCGTGTACAGGAGACAAGATATACAGTTCATTTCACACATAAAGCCAAACGTATTCACATTTAGTGCAACTCAGTTAACAATTGTTTGTATCTGAAGACAGATATTTTGAAAGAAACAAATGCGAAATTCGGAAGATATGGATGGGTTAGAATAATTGTTCACATGAGGAAACCGGAAATTCGTATGACGTGGATGGGGCATTCTGTCGAAATGCAATTTATACAAACAGGCAACCCACGAATGAGGAAGATATTATTTGGTGGTGCGTTGCAGAAGACAACACCATTGAAGGAGAGTTTCACACCGTCCATTTTGGCGCGGTTTCTGGGGCTGTATCTTAGTCCTGGACATTGACTATGTTCCTTCGGAATATTTTCGAAGTACTTTCGTGACAATCGTGGTCGTCCCTTCGATCACGCGGTAGACTTTCAAGAGAACAGACTTGAACAGAAGATTGGTAAAACGGTCACGAGGACCGCTGAGGAAAACGTCCTCAGAATTATAAGAGAACGGATATCTATAGACACTACGCCCAATCCAAACGAAGCATTGTGTTCTAACAAAGGAAGTCAACACAATTTTGTCCCGATTTTGACTATCTTTCGGCTGGTTAGTGACTGAGGCTGATTGTCAACGTAAGGTTGTCATATTCTAACTCACGGATAGTACCGTTGTATTGGTGGGGGAATCTTGTTTTGATTTGAGTTCTGCCTCGACGTGGGCTATATTCATTGCTTTGAAGCTCTAAGGCGCTATCCGGAACGCGTGAAGATAATTATTCGGTGGATCGAGAAGTGAATCTTTGAACAGATTTCACCCTGACCAGGAATTGCACGTTTTAGAGTAAACACTATATTCAGTCCGACCGCGGCACCTACGGTGATTTTAGTTGGACAGCTGAGGTCAAAACCGTCCATAGTGATGATTAGGAGTGGTAATTTGGTTTTTAGAAAGACAAACGCTTCTGGGAGCTGGAGAATACGTCAACAGGCCGTTAAAATTATTGATAACATTAGGGCATACACAATGACTGCAGCTCGTGTGGAAATCAAATATCGTGTCTGCATTCAACGAAACATACTACACTCATCAAATCAACGGTGCTAGTTTATGGCCAAAGCTGCGGGCGTTCATCCCATTTCAGGAAATTAGATACTTCGGGGATGATGCAGTACCGTTCTACTCACACTGGTGTTGACACCAACGGGAGGGTCGCGGAGACACATATACGGGAGGACTCCCTTGGTCTTGAAGATGAGGAATGACTGAGTGAACCAAGTAAAATTGAAGCTCCATAGTCCAACAGAATTGATACAGATGTATATAGCTAAAAATCGTGATAAATTAAACCTGACTTTACTGTTCACTTTGTTGTGTATGCTTCATTTCGTCTACTGACAAGCATTTTAGTAGTGAATTACCAACTTCGAATTGCTCAGCTTGTCTAGGGAATTCTCTCATTCTGTAAATGAGACTGAACCTAATCATGAATTTCATTACATATTGAAAAATTCAAAATCCATAGGAGACACCCGGGTTCGAACCGGGGACCTCTCGATCTGCAGTCGAATGCTCTACCACTGAGCTATGCCTCCTGCCCACTGGGATCCGATATGCATTCACTTCAGTGACCGTTTCCCTTCATTTCAAACTGTCCATGTGCCAACAATTCAATTAGGTCACATTAAGGGGCTCGAGTCTCGGGGCGGATGATTCAGTTCACATTCTTGTGTGAGTAAACATTGGGTTGGATTCCCAGTAGGCAACGACTTCTGTGTTTCGTTAGTTTTGGGGTAGCTAGGTTAGGATAGTAGCAACACCACGGTTACGAACCGGGTGCTTGCTCCCATCTGATCCCATTACAGAGTGTCCACCATGCAAGAAGCGTTTTACATGAAGTAGTCATAGGGTCGAGTATGAATTCAAAGGGGATAAATTTGTGTTTGTGAGGACAGCGAAGTGGAGTGGACGGTGATAGAGCGAACAGACGGACAATGCCCGTTGTCAAGGAAAGTCTGCTAACTGGGTATGGTGGATGATACATGGGTGTTGGCGTTACATGCGTCCTTATGAGCGTTCAGGAAATTCATCAGAATAGAAAGGTCCAGAAGAGCCAAAATCTGTACCATCCGATATGCAATCGCATTGTCCGGCTGCAGAGGGCTCCATGTACTGATGGTACAGCGCGCAAAGAACTTGGCTCTTGCGCTATTCAATACTATGCATTAGTCAAGTCCAAATTCATTGCAGAACTTCTGTGTTGCATATGGATGGCTGGAATCCCATATGAATTCATCGAGCTGTATTTAATCAATCAACGATAAATCTATCAATCCATTCAAATCTACTCCCTTAATATTCCCATTAAGTGAATGTTACGTAATAAACGGTATCTTAGTGTGTGAATAACTCACGAGAGTTTGCTAACTTGAGTAAATTAAGTAAATTGCGCACTCCGACCGACTGTTTTGGCAGAATTGTGGTCTGTCTCTTAGGAGCCAATTGGGTAAAGTTCAGTCCACAATTCGGTATGCTCATCTCGTTTTGTTTGTAACAGCTCGCCTCGCTCCCAATGAAGTCCAGTGAGCCAAGTGCTTGGTTTGTTGCACGGTAGCTAGATTACCTGACAGCACACGAATAGAGAAGGAAAACAAAAGCAGAATCGATTATATGTTTTAGTGGAGCCGGATCGGGTTGAGATTTAGAAAGGTTTGTCATCCATTTTTGGTCTATTCTTATACAATAAACAATGTTTAGGTAAATAAATCTTTAGGTCCGAATAGACGAATTTGAAGAAAGCTCTCAGTGAAATGAAGTATGAGTATTTTCGTGCGGCCAGAGAGATCTAGCGTTTGTGCGCTAAAGTAGAACTCATGAAAATGTTTACGGAATCTTTCGACTTGCTCATTACATTCATGTCCGTAAAAAACATTCATTTCTGATAAGATATTTGGTAAAGTTATACCACAAACACCGCAATCAGCCAGAAATTTCGATGTAAAGACCATCTAAGCAAAGATGTGCCAGTTGCTTCCACGCTAAATCAGATCATCCAATACGAACTGTATACTTGTGATTTATGGTTTGAAAATATTATTCCAGGGGACACAAAAATGACAACTTGGAAGGTGCGTCGGCTAACGCATCGACAGGGATCTGCTCTTGCCTTCGTTGTCCAAGATGTTTGCAATATCGATGTAAATAATGAAGCAATGTCGCGACGTGGTGAATGTTCCGAGAAACTACGTGCCGAGAGTTCCATCTGATTCAGTGACAATATAATACAGTCCGAGTTCTTTCGAAAATCATCAACCATCTGACGGTGTACGTATACATTGTGGGCTCCAGGACGGCTTGAATAGGTTCACTATTCAGATTGCGAATACTTTCTTATATATGCCATTTGGCAGTTTGGCTTCTTTCATTGATTAGCGATAAGTCTCTAGTTTTGTCACATCTTTTTGAATATATCCGAGAATCATTGTGAGGTGTGAAATGAGAGACGGAAAATGCAACACCAAATCTGATTGGAATATGAATAACACACCAATTTGACGTACAAATCTGAATTATATATTCACACACTTCAACGTCAACGATACCGTGTATAGTTGGTGAAGTAACACAAACAGATTCGCCGGAATTCAGTGTGTCTTGGACAGTATCACTGTGTCGGAGTAGAGAGATTTTCACTCCCCGTTCAAATAATAGAAACGTGGATACGGTCAACTATGTGACAGCACTTTCAGAAGCAAGAAGGAAGTATTCAACCGAAACATTGGATTGGGAGTGTCTAGGTTTCGTGAACAAGTGTCTGCAGCTCAAACACGTTAACCATTCCACCACTTTTCGAGCCCCACAAGGTGGCTGTCATTACCACCAAATGTTGTCTAATCTCAAGCTTTGATAGTCAAATGCCAGAAGTTAAAATAAAATACAATTCTGGTCAACCATAGTGTGAATCAACAATCCAAAGAGCCCAGTACTTATTTAGAAATGGACCCCTATAGTCGGCATACATTCTTTCCCATACCCAACACGATACAGACCACAGAGTCCACATCCATGTTTGAGAATATGTTATGTTTGCACTGAATACACTGACCTCCATGACGTAAAACATCTTGATCACTTCCAACTGACCAATACTTGAGTCGAACAAAAGACATCTTCTTCTTCTGCACTCCCAAAATGTCGGAAGGTAAATCACGTGGACTAAATGAGCAAAACAATAGAGGAACAGCAACGAGGTCATTTAGATGCAATATGATATCATATGTTGAAATTCAATCGCATCTATTGGAGTGGAATACTGGAAATCAATATAGGGCAACTGATGTCCATACACGTTTGAGGGATAATTATACTGGTTCACAACAGTAGCGAACATCAACAAGCAGTTACTTTCGACTGACAGGAGGTGATTGGACTACTAAACAATCAGATTCACAGTATTCGGTGGGACATGAATACGCACACATGTAATCCACATGCAGAATGTGACTACCATGGTTATGTTTAATGTCACAGTTGTATGCAGATAGTGAAATCCGCGTGATTTGTCACCGTTAGCGTGGATCAGTTCTAGATTGTCGCTCAATTTG
Source organism: Fasciola hepatica (assembly GCA_948099385.1). Classification (NCBI taxonomy): domain Eukaryota; kingdom Metazoa; phylum Platyhelminthes; class Trematoda; order Plagiorchiida; family Fasciolidae; genus Fasciola; species Fasciola hepatica. The sequence goes on from CANUEZ040000119.1 coordinate 1,475,479, forward strand.
GTCCATACCTGTGGACTCAGATCACGTCATGGTACGTGCTCGCATCCGTTTAATTCTCGTCCGTGATCGCACCAAATTAGGTGCCACACCTCCTTCGCAGTTGCTTCTAGACGATAACCAGCCAACACAGTTTCCGAATGGAGCTGGCTACGCAGTTATCGATGTAGCCAGATTTTTAGGACTCAAATGAAAGCTGGCAACAATTCACGGAAGCTTTGTATGCAGCTTCGAATGCCACCCAGAACTCTGGTTCAAGTCGGTCTCCCAGACAATGGATATCTTCGATATCAGTTGCTCTTTTGGATGTTCGCACATCCGTCTCTCCGGGTGCCAAGTTTAATGAAATGCGAAGTGCGAAGTGATATTGCTAGGTGTCGCTGCTGGTGGCGTTTTCGCATTCGGACTCCTCCCCTGTCGTCTTGATTTCCCATAGGGAATAATTCGACATTTTCGATCTTTGTCACTATGCTTCTATTCCTTTGTCCTCTACTGGACGATGCCGGAAGGTAGCAATCGAAATCGGAGCACAGAACTTTGAGGTTATTGGTTGAATTAACTAGAACCGAAACTGATTCGACTCTTCAAATCGTTCATCGAGTGCCTCCAACCCAAATCACAACTTTCACAACAGTTCGCCCACACTGGCCACCGAGGAGTTATTAGGCATCCGTTGTGTCGTACCTAAGATGTGCGAACAGAAATAAATCCATCCATGACGTCTAATTACTCAGGCCACAAAAGAACCATAACCCCAAATGACTCAGATCCGAATCATGTGAGTGTCACGTGCATATCAACACATCGATTCCACTGTTATCCCCTGTCACAAACTTCCTCCAATACGAATGAGCCTTGATCCTCTCATTACATCTCTTCCTGACATGATTTGTTCGAACTAGAGAGTGAATCACTGTATATAATTTGTCACCGTAAACATGTTCTGATGTTGCAGTGTGCATAGTCCGGAGATAAATCGAAGGACTGAAAGAAAGTAGATTGAACAGTGAGTACTTGGAATAAATTAATAATTCACTCAGCCTTTTCTTTTTTGTTAGAACCAATGATCTTGGTCACTTATGGCTGAGTCTGCGAATTGGCATTGCTCTCAACATCTTTCGAGGAACACTTTTCCACCTTTATTGGTAATACTCAATTCTACCTACTAACAAGCATTTGAGTGGTTATTTATGAAATTCGAGCATCTCAAGAGATCCTTGGTAATTCTGACGCATGATACAATGGGAGGCTCCAAATTCAATGCATCATTGTATTGGTTAGTTAAATACTTCTTGACTTGATACACTTCAGTCAAATTCAGGCAGTTTTGCCGCAATAACCAGAACAACACAACCACATGATGATACGCATTGCGTTCATAAGTGAACAGTGACCAAACTCGACGGCGCCACTTGACCCATCCTAGTTAATCGTTCGAAATACTTGTATGGTATTGCGAAAAATGTTTATTGTCCTTTCGACTATTTGAGTAATTCGTTTAGCTCTCGACATGCGTAGTATTTTGACTGTGGCTTCACGAGTCGAGATCCATCGGTACTGAGCATTATAGGGAGTGGTTTGCACTCAATCAACGAAGCCAACTTCTTCACGTCAGACTACGTGGTTTGAACTGATGAAGTGTTCTGTCATTCAAGCTGTATAATCCTGGTCAGTGATCAGTTAACATACTGTGGAGATGATTGAAACCAGATTCAGTCGCCTCCCATTCTATCTCGAGTTCACTAGGTTTGAACATGTTTCAGACAGTTGTGTTGGAAACTTTGACATTATGGTTGGTTTTCAGTGATCGTACGTAATTGATGATCGGGAATGAGGTAGGATCGGATTCGGTTATTCGTCCTTGCGGTGAATTTTGTATTGATGTGGATGTGTTGTTGCATTATAGGGTAAATGTATTGCACGATAGGCCGACCAATTTGAGTTGTGCGATTAAATGTCAAAGTTGATACTCACTCCAGTTTGGTATAATTATTTGATCAGAGGCATCGATTAAGGGATTCGAAAACCACACGCGATTATCACCGTGTGAAGATGATCGCAAACACTGCCATTTCGTTTACTACTACATTTCAATGGTCCGTTCCTTCATTGCTTCCCGCAGAAAATCTAATGACGAGTTGGTGCTTCATTTCACCTTATCGGGTAGTGATCTCACATGCTAACATAGTCTTTCCTATCCACTGCACTGGTACGTAAATATGACAAAAATGTTGGTAATTGGATACTCAAATCTGACGTGTCCGCTGAATAGAATATGGGCGAGAGTGCGACGATATTGTCTGTTGATATGAAAAACGGTTTATCAACCACAAGGAAGCATCTGAACAAGCTTTCATTTTGGTGCATCACGTTTGGGCAACACATGAGGAAACATGAGAACAAATGGTTCCATATGAACACCGGGCTTCCGGAGATAAACACAAAATAAGTGTGTGTGCATGTGTAAATATGTGTGTGTGTGTGATCCGATTACGTGCACTGATCAGTTCTTCAATTCTGTAGTGCAATTATTTGGTTTCATAAGTGACTCATCAAGCCATATTGAAGCAACTCCACTTGGGACTCGGCGGGTTTGCATTACTGCATATCCCATAAAGAGACCATTTGGCTGAATAACATTCCCAAACTTCACGGTTTCCACTGGAGAATTGAGTATTTATCGCCACGGTTCCTCGTTTGGCAAAATCCATAATGTGTAACAGAGTAGAAAAATCCGAGTGCAAAAGTAGCATATTTATGCAAGTTATTCACTCCCTACCAAATTGTTTGTGATATGCCGTTAGGATGTAAAGCAATTCGTTTACTATCACTCAACTTGGCGTGTTGATTACAGTATTAAACTCATAACATTACACATTAGATTCGACATCCACTGTAAAGTCAGAGAATATGTGTCATTGCTGATTATTCACAAATCACTCGAAATCTCTCTGGTAATCATTCCACGGATATCCAATAGACAGTTATTGTGCACATTGCACGATGAAATCTTTCTTGGAGGATTTGAATCGCGAGATACCTATAAGAATATCTTTCCAGATAAATACTAACATAATCATCCACAAATATAATAATTATTATATATAGTGGGAATTCGTAGTCAGTAAGCAAATCACGTTGCACATGTTGACTTAAAATAAGACTGATGGACTTGCTTTCACACGAGACATTTCGTTTGTACAAATTCAGTGCGCATCGTTGGTGTACGATCATGAGTAATCTGCAGTGCATTACATTGATTCGATCGAATCAATCGAAGTGGTAGTAGTTATGGGAAACTGTGAATTTTGTATGTGAGACGTATACAAATGTACTTGGAACACAAATCTGCTCTGTTACATGTAAAGTTGTATATGTCAATCTTCTGAACTACATGGTCTGATTTCCAACCTTCGATCGTATGGAGAAGGTACAGATGTAGTTTGTTCACGATAAAATGCATCTGAATTGAATATTGCATATAGAACGGGACTTTTCACCATGGACTTCACAATTGATCCGTCTGTGCAGAGCATGGTGGTTAATGTTCTTCGTGTGGTTGGTCATGCCTTATTTCACAGTGCATAGATGATCAAATGAGACTTTCGCAACAGTGGCTATGTATTCCACTCTTCTTATGAAACATCAATGCGACAGTGGCAGTTACACCAAAGCGAGCGCCACGTAATTGTAACTGTTACCCAGTTATTAACTTGAGCAGCGATGGGTGACCGATCGACCGATTTACAGCTATTATTAGCAGTCAGGTTAAGTCGGTTCTGTATTGATACTGGAACGACTGAAACCATAAACTCTCAGCTTGATAGTCACGATCCATGTTTTTTCCATCTCTCCGGCTTTCAGACGACTGATTGCTGTTGACATCGGGGAAAACAAGGACAGCACACATAATGGAGTGTTTAGGAAGTAGGTAAAGTTGAAGATGACAAATCGGGAAAGTTGTGTAGAACTAAAAGGCGAAATTTACCAGTGTGATATAACATAGTTATCATTTTCTATTCTCATCGTGTTGTCACGTGCGTCCTCGTATGTATTTCGGATATCACATCGTGACGCATGAGTGGTTGTTACATGTCTGAAATACGATTGTCTGCAGACGTACCATTGGATGTTGAATTGGAGTTGGTGAGTCTCACAATACAACGTAAAGACGAATTGGATGAAAGTGGTCTTTGGAACAGGCGTTAATTTTGGTGTGTTCTAAATGTGTGAGCTCTTTAATGAAAGGGACAATTTGTGAAAGCTCAGATTGATGATGGCGAATTATGCTAAAATAATTTATTCGTTATTCCTGGGTTACGATGGATATGAAAATATCGATTGTAACGTTGTCTTGTTGAACTTGGTTTGGGCTCGATTATCTTAGCTTCAACTACAATGAGAAGCAATATGCGTAATTAGCTTTTCTGAATCCCATGTGTGGATTGAATGTGTATATAGGATCGATCTGATGTTTGTTACTGAAGACGTAAGTTTGAATCGAGGTTTTCCAAATCCAAGTCTACCATTGAGTAAATAAGCCGGGAGAAGATTGCTTTGCTTCTAGGCAAACACTCAATCGTATACACAATACCTCAATCGATGTAGAAGGAAAATTAAAAATTGTGATGTCAGCCTGTCACTAAAGTGGTGAAAAACGGAGTTGCTCATTTTCTGATACTAATCCAACGATTCGCTCGAGCAAAGCATGTACCAACCATGTGGGCTAGTTCTATTCAGTTCATTCGAAGAGTTTGTCAATCTCAATGGGAGCAGCAATAAACGCTCCTTCCTTCTCGAATATTTGCGCTTTCGTTTTGAGAATTTCATCATTCGTGTATTATCAGACATACAACTGTAGTCACCCAAATTTCCGAAGCATATGTTCTAGGTATTCGAGCTGTAAATTAATACGAACCGATGAACCACATTCAGACCCAACGTTCGCAAGAAGAAGATTCAGGCACATGAGCGTTTGATTATTTATTTGTATGTGAATTAAGAACCCATAACTGTATATTAGCATATCCAAGGGAACAGAATTCCGTCGAATTCACCAAGAAATATAGAACAACATGCCCAGCTACTACCGGAAACAAGAATACGTAAAGTGCGGTAAAACATTGGATACATTTGGTTTGTGTGATGATTGTATTATGTTACTTCATCAGCGTACGGGGTTGATAGTCCTTCTACAAAACGAACGTCGTCTGTCTGAAGATAGTTCAACGACTTGCAACGTGAATAGTTGAAGGTTATATGCGATATAATTGTGAGCAGGAACTCTTTGGTCTCAGCACTTTATCTTTAGAAGGTAGAGGAAAATGAAGGAGATATGAAAGAGACGCTCAAGTAATATTAGGATTTTGCAAACTTGGATTGTGGAGTCTATTCCAGGCTACCTCATTCTTTCGATAAATGGGACATGGGAAGAAACTCGCGGAAGTTCGAGCTAGAATATTGAATAAATCTTACTCATTTAAATGCAGGGTAATAAATAATTAACACAGTCCACCTGAGGAGATTATAGAACTGCAGTATATCAAGTCTCCAAAAGGACCATGCATCGTAAGTGTAACGAGCCTGTCTAAGATGATCAGTTTTGAGCCTATCCACCCAACGTGTAGATGATACTGGTAAGTTTCTTGTGATATGTCTTCTAATTTTGATCATTTTTTCGTGTTGTGCATTGATTTATTGATTGCAATCTCAATTGTCCTTCCTCGTTATTCGTTGAGAACCTTCCATACAAAGAATGAATTCTGTGGAGAACATCAGCATTTCCATTTAACTCCCCCATTTTATGACAGAATATTTCCAAATGATCTAATTTTTGAATGTCCCAAATACACGGGTGGTATGACAATGTCTTCAGTGCAGTTAGAATTAGATGGTCACCCTTTTTTTTGTAAGCAGTCGTGTTTCACCTTGCTGTTTGTGAGAATGTGAGAGAAAAGTTTTGGATTTTTCAGTTTCTACTCATGTGCTAGAATTTGTCACTTCATCCAAGTTGCCTACACCCATCGTAACTGCCACATACAATGATCAATTTGTGACTACATAACTTGTCTTCTGTTTGGTCACCATGTTACTGGCCGAGGAAATACCGTCAGTTGAATGAAAACAGAAGATGGAAAACTGAATCGTGCATCTCGTTGCATTGAAGCAGGACCGATACTACCAATACCGAAAGGACACAACACTGCAGATGCAAAACCAAAGGGAACTACATGCGAGGGTGATTATTCGGAAATGTATCCAAGCTGAAGTTGATAAGAACTTTGTGTATTTTGAGTTCAATCAACATGAAGCTGAACAATATTTGTACAGTGAACCACTTTCGAGTGTGAATAATCGCAGTGTGCATAATCCCGTAATTTAATGTACTACTTTCCTTAGTTGAATCTTGACAATTTAATTCATGTTTTGTTCCACAGCATTCTGATGTGATGATAGTGATCTCTGATTCGTTGTTCAATTAAAATGTCTGGTATCACTCTATCCGTGAATAGATGTTTCGTTCTATTTTTGTTTTAAATCCAAGATATTCCTAATTTCGAAATCACTGACATGTTATTCATATTGCAGATGCCTCTCCGACTGGAATTGGAGCTGTTTGTGTGTACTGCCAATGGAGGCTATTCTGAAACTCAGTGAGAGGTGGTGGTCCCCTAATGGTCAGCTATCTCACTTTACAAATATTTGTTTGGCTCAAAACTTACATCTGTTTGTGAATGTATGCTGACTATAGTGGTCCATTTCTAAATAAGTACTGGGCTCTTTGGATTGTTGATTCACACTATGGTTGACCAGAATTGTATTTTATTTTAACTTCTGGCATTTGACTATCAAAGCTTGAGATTAGACAATATTTGGTGGTAATGACAGCCACTTTGTGGGGCTCGAAAAGTGGTGGAGTCGTTAACGTGTTTGAGCTGCAGGCACTCGTTCACGAAACCTAGACACTCCCAATCCAATGTTTTGGTAGAATACTTCCTTCTTACTTCTGAAAGTGCTGTCATATAGTTGACCGTATCCACGTTTCTATTATTTGAACGGGGAGTGAAAATCTCTCTACTCCGACACAGTGATACTGTCCAAGGCACACTGAATTCCAGCGAATCTATTCAAACCTCGGATAATATTTTCGAACATAAACGACATTGAAATGATACTTTCAATCGACCAATTTCTCATATCCACGAGGTGTCCGTTCTCGACTGTCTTCTGGTATCGTTCTGGATCACCTTAGCACGATAATAGTGGGAATCGTGGATGTGGGTGATGAGTTGCTACATAGAAATCATGGAAAAATTTGTTACAACGTTCCGGAACTTCCCTTTGGTGTTGGCTGCATAAAAGGAATATTCCAATTTCGATGCGGAGAGAATTATTGAAGACACTTCTCTGTGGAGACATTCAGAATGCTTAGTCATACAACCACGACAAGATAACAAATCCACCAATTCCGTTTACTGATGGTTGATGGTGATTGTAATAAAATTCTTTGTTTATAGCTTACCGCATAAAGTTTATTGAATAATAATGATTACAAATAAACTGTACGAGCACCGAGTCTCCATTACTAGTTCATGTCACTACATGAAGTTGACAAGAACTTCGTGATTTTGAATTACATGAACATGAAAGTGACTAGTGTTAGCATAATGAAAGCCATGTGTCAGAAAATACCGTTGAGTGGTGATTGTGCATGAGTTACGTTTGTGCTACTTCACCTTCTATACACGGTATCGTTGACTTTGAAATGTGTGAATACATAATTCAGATTTGTACGTCGCATTGGTGTGTTGTTCATATTCCAATCAGATTTGGTTTTGCTTTTTTCCGTCTCTCATTTTACACCTCACAATGATTCTCGGATATATTCAAAAAGATGTGACAAAACTAGAGACTTATCGCTAATCAATGAAAGAAGCCAAACTGCCAAATGGCATATATAAGAAAGTATTCGCAATCTGAATAGTGAACCTATTCAAGCCGTCCTGGAGCCCACAATGTATACGTACACCGTCAGATGGTTGATGATTTTCGAAAGAACTCGGACTGTATTATATTGTCACTGAATCAGATGGAACTCTCGGCACGTAGTTTCTCGGAACATTCACCACGTCGCGACATTGCTTCATTATTTACATCGATATTGCAAACATCTTGGACAACGAAGGCAAGAGCAGATCCCTGTCGATGCGTTAGCCGACGCACCTTCCAAGTTGTCATTTTTGTGTCCCCTGGAATAATATTTTCAAACCATAAATCACAAGTATACAGTTCGTATTGGATGATCTGATTTGGCGTGGAAGCAACTGGCACATCTTCGCTTAGATGGTCTTTACATCGAAATTTCTGGCTGATTGCGGTGTTTGTGGTATAACTTTACCAAATATCTTATCAGAAATGAATGTTTTTGACGGACATGAATGTAATGAGCAATTTGCAAGATTCCATAAGCATTTTCATGGGTTTTCATTCAGGGCGTACAAGTGCCGAATCTCCCACAAAGCAGCTGCACCAATATTCTTACATTTAATTTCATTGCGTGCTGTCTTCTAATTCGTTTATTTGGACAAGAAGATTTGTTTAACTCAACACTGCCTATTACTAGCTTATATATTTCTGATGAAATATTACACTTCAATGGGAATTAATTGTTGTTCTCATATGACACCACTAAGGAAGTGAAATGCTTGAATAAATGTTATTCACGCATTGTTCATAGCTTAACGCACAGAACATCTAATGGAAAACGCTAGCAATTATAAATATACGATACGAGCACCGACTCTCCACTATTTGTTCATGTTATTATCATCTAGTTTTGTTGCGGGCGCGTCGGGGACAGCAACCTTGCAAATGTCACAATGCAAATCAGCATGGCACGCCCATGTCATGACGGCATTTTGCAAAATGCAATTTTCCTATATGTAAAGCAAATTCCGTCTAATCATTCATTTCGAAGGGCGTCGGACTTTAATTCCTCTAGAGTTTCGTGAACAGTGATGTGCCTTTTATCAGAGATGTCCCTCGGTTACGGTTCAATATTAACCTAGTGTGCTTGAGAAGAAAACCACACAACACAACGAGACAACGAAAAGCAAGCATCTGTGCACGTGGATCCAGCCATGGTCGAAGTTGCAGCCTTGACGATCGCCATATACAGACTGGTATGAGTCATGGAGAACTGCATTGAACATCGGTTTTAAATGCCTATTTTATCTTTCTTACCTACCACTTCTTGCACAAAACGAGACCGTTGAATAGAGAAGTTTTATGCTTTTTCAGATAGCGATACCTTGGTCTGGATCAAACTTATTTATAGTCAGACCACCTTTATTCGGGGGCCCAGAATTGGAAACGAATGAAGAATTCTTTGTCTCACGTTGCCGAACCCAGTACAATGGACACCGTAAGTTTGCTACAAATGGTGGAGAATTTGCAGGATTGACATCCCAAGGACCCTCTCGGTCCACGGAAAATAGGAATATCTGAATAAATTATAGTTCCGTATGTCGTATAAATTCACCCAAAATGATGTTCCTAAATAAATGAACTACTGTTCCGGCATATAAATAGACATTGTACAACCTATTGCACTATTTTACATTGAATAATGTTTATAACATTTTTATATGAGTATTTCAAGGTCCACTCGAAAATTCATGAGTATTTGATCTTACTTTCGCTCACTGATGCAAGTAGTATGTCACTATATCCAGATGACAGGACACAATTCCCCGGAAGCATACAACCGGTTTCGTGGTTATTTCTGCTCATCAGGCGTGTTTACCCGGTATTCTCCTATCTATTCATCTCCATACTTGAGCAATCCACATTAGATTTACCACAATAATCTCAACTGAATCATGAGTGTCATGCACGGGGGAATAGTTCATTATTAAAACCACAAGCTGGTTCTTCGAAAAGTATTTCATCGGTTAGTCAAGGACAAGCTTCATAACGAGCTTATGCCGGCACTGCAACATGATAACTGGAAATCGCTCCATGGGGGTGCCCCAAACTACCGAACAGTTTCGCAGGAAGAGTCCTTGACCGATTAGCCCCAAGATTATATCTCTATCTTACACACCGACAAAACTGGTTTCTAAGTTGACGAAACGTGTTTGGCATACCTTTCTCAATCTCAACCCGATCCGGCTCCAATAAAACATATAATCGATTCTGCTTTTGTTTTCCTTCTCCATTCGTGTGCTGTCAGGTAATCTAGCTACCGTGAAACGAACCAAGCACTTGGCTCACTGGACTTCATTGGGAGCCAGGCGAGCTGTTACAAACAAAACGAGATGAGCATATTTAATTATAGACTGAACTATACCCAATTGGCTCCTAAGAGACAGACCACAATTCTGCCAAAACAGTCGGTCAGAGTGCGCAATTTACTTAATTTACTCAAGTTAGCAAACTCTCGTGAGTTATTCACACACTGAGATACCGTTTATTACGTCACATTCACTGATTGGGAATATTAAGGGAGTAGATTTGAATGGATTGATAGATTTATCGTTGATTGATGAGATACAGCTCGATGAATTCATATGGGATTTCAGCCATCCATATGCAACACAGAAGTTCTGCAATGAATTTGGACTTGACTAATGCATAGTATTGAATAGCGCAAGAGCCAAGTTCTTTGCGCGCTGTACCATCAGTACATGGAGCCCTCTGCAGCCGGACAATGCGATTGCATATCGGATGGTACAGATTTTGGCTCTTCTGGACCTTTCTATTCTGATGAATTTCCTGAACGCTCATAAGGACGCATGTAACGCCAACACCCATGTATCATCCACCATACCCAGTTGGCAGACTTTCCTTGACAACGGGCATTGTCCGTCTGTTCGCTCTATCACCGTCCACTCCACTTCGCTGTCCTCACAAACACAAATTTATCCCCTTTGAATTCATACTCGACCCTATGACTACTTCATGTAAAACGCTTCTTGCATGGTGGACACTCTGTAATGGGATCAGATGGGAGCAAGCACCCGGTTCGTAACCGTGGTGTTGCTACTATCCTAACCTAGCTACCCCAAAACTAACGAAACACAGAAGTCGTTGCCTACTGGGAATCCAACCCAATGTTCACTCACACAAGAATGTGAACTGAATCATCCACCCCGAGACTCTAGCCCCTTAATGTGACCTAATTGAATTGTTGGCACATGGACAGTTTGAAATGAAGGGAAACGGTCACTGAAGTAAATGCATATCGGATCCCAGTGGGCAGGAGGCATAGCTCAGTGGTAGAGCATTCGACTGCAGATCGAGAGGTCCCCGGTTCGAACCCGGGTGTCTCCTATGGATTTTGAATTTTTCAATATGTAATGAAATTCATGATTAGGTTCAGTCTCATTTACAGAATGAGAGAATTCCCTAGACAAGCTGAGCAATTCGAAGTTGGTAACTCGCTACTAAAATGCTCGTCAGTAGACGAAATGAAGCATACACAACAAAGTGAGTAGTAAAGTCAGGTTTAATTTATCACGATTTTTAGCTAAGTACATCTGTATCAATTCTGTTGGACTATGGAGCTTCAATTTTACTTGGTTCACTCAGTCATTCCTCATCTTCATCGCGAAGGGAGTCGTCCCGTTTATCGCTCATCGAAACCCTCCCGTTGGTGTCAACACCAGTGTGAGTAGAACGCTACTGCACCATCCCTGAAGTATCTAATTTCCTGAATTGGGGTGAACGCCCGCAGCTTTGGCCATAAACTAGCACCGTTGATTTGATGAGTGTAGTATGCTTCGTTGAAACAAGATTTCCTCACCAATTCAACGGTACTATTCGTGAGTTAGAATATGACAACCATACGTTGACAATCAGCCTCAGTCACTAGCCAGCCAAAATATAGTCAAAATCGGGACAAAATTGCGTTAACTTCTTTTGTTAGAACACAATGCCTCATTTGGATTGGGCGAAATGTCCATAGATGTTCATTCTCTTATAATTCGATCGATGGTTTACTGTACGGTCGTCGTGACCATTTTACCAATCTTCCCTTCGAGTCTGTTCTCTTGAAAGTCTACCGCGTGATCAAAGGAACGACCACGATTTTCACGGAAGTACTTCGAAAATATTCCAAAGGAACGTCGTCTGTGTCGAGGACTAAGGCACAGCCCTAGAAATCACGCCAAAATGGACGGTGTGAAACTCTCTTTCAACAACATTGTCGTTCGCAACTCACCGACAAATAATATATTTCTCATTCGTGGGTTGCCTGCTTATATAAATTGCATTTCGACAGAATGCCCCATCCACGTCATACGAATTTCCGGTTTCTTCATGTGGACAATTATTCTGACCCACCCATATCTTCCGAATTTCGCATTTGTTTCTTTCAAAATATCTGTCTTCAGATACAATTAATTGTTAATTGAGTTGCACTAAATGTGAATACGTTTGGCTTTATGTGTGAAATGAACTGTATATCTCGTCTCCTGTACACGCTGAGACTTGAATTTTCACCTCATCCATTCTGTTGCCTGTATTGTAGCCACACAAATTATATACAGATAATTAGTTTGATCGCTAATTCAGCATTCACATAGTATTGCTGATGCTAATTACACATTCCAGTTTTATTTGAAATGTTTTCAGGCATTCAAATCTACAGAGTAGTCACACTAACTGGTGTTGAACACGAAGGCGTCTGCGTCATTTGTAAGAAATTGATATCCGGTGACGAAACGCACGCCAAACGTGGATGGCGAATGATTTTCAGGAATTCTACAGCGAGCTGCTTGAGTTGGTTTAGATGGCGGTGGACAGTCACCTCCCAGACGATTCAACAGCTGGTACAGTGCTACTGTGTGATCGCGATCCTGGATTCAATGTGGTGAGGACCTAACGCGGAAGTCACTTCCCACGTGATGTGCAGACTTCCATCACAGGGCTCAATGGAACGACATACAAATAATTGACGAGAATATAGTATTTTGCAATTACCTTGAGTGGACACTTTGCAGCATAATTCGAAATACCTTAATTCACAATATGCAAACTAGTTTGGTCAACGTGTTGTGAAATATTTCCCCATTGTTCGCGTGGATGGTAACTTCTTGAGAAGCCGAAGGCACTGGCCATTGACGGACCAGAATGGAACACATTTGCCATTTATGGGTCAGTTGGTGAAATCAGAGGAGGCAAATCGTTGTATTATGGTGGCCTGAATTGAAGTAAAACGGTTGAATAGAATGAGGCAGGATTTTGTCAGTTTAGGCTGGTTGGTGTAGGCAAGACAAGCCACTCTGGCCTTCCCTATTATTGGAATAGGTTTATCGGCTAACAGTGCTGGCCAAATACACGGAGTTTGGCCAAATGATCAAAACTGTCCATGTTTTGATCAGTTAACTGAATTGTATGCTATATGGGTTCATAGAAATGTAATCCTAATCGAATAACTGACTGTTCTACTTCCGTCAGTTGCCAAGATATGAAATATCTGCATCAACCTCACATAATTTCTGTATGGTATTCACGGGGTATTTTGTCGGTAGAATATGAAGGCAATTATTCCAGAATACTGCGAATAGCATTCTGTATGACAGTTTCTCTTGGAACAGACTAATGAGAATTTTCGTGCTTTTATTCACGAAGAGCAGACACAATACATCTGACAATATCTATAACCGGACTATCAGAAACACACTGTCTTGGCCGTCTACCAAATAACAACGTGATATCAGACTTACGACGTTATCTGTGAGTCTTGAACAGACAGCATTTTATACAATAGGGACAAAGTCTGGATACGAACATGTGTCGAAAGTTTGCTGTATGATAAAATGCAACCACGCAATGGCCACTCGTGTCAGACAGAGTGGCATATTGACCGTGAATGATGGTGATTCAACATGTGCAAACAACATCAATGAATTCAAAAGTGAGAAATATATGCAGCTTTATGTCTAAGGAAATGGGTAATCGAAATACTCTTCCCAATTGTTGAAGCATTGTTGTGTTGCTTGAGAGTGTCGTGGAATGGGAATTGCTTTGCTTACTGGAGGAACACATTCGAAGGATGATTCCAGCCTAAAGTTGAGAAGAACTGTTTTATGGGAATCCACACAAGTTCATCAAAGGACTGTACGCGTGAATTGGGTACAATGGCTGTTGTTACTTGACTGGTGTGTGTCTGTATGTGTGTGTGTTTTTGAATAGAAAGAAGCGTTTTTGAGTGGAGAATCAGCAATACTGCCCCAAATATATTGATGATCGTAAAATCATGATGTAGTTTAGAACCTAGGATTATGTACTCGTGAGTCAAGTTCATTCAGTTTGTGATGAAAATAGATGGATGAACTTCCTTCTGATAATTGAAACGGAATATAACAGAATCATTGTATGATGTTCAAGCACAATGTGTGTTTGTTCATGCGGAAGTTCTCAGACCTCCAAGGCAATCGACGTTCGAATTTTTGCCCACCTGCCAATGTTACTACTGATTAACGATTAGGACTGTGACGAAGTAAGTTATGGTACAAATAGGAATTCGCGTTCTGCACCTGTTGGGCGGAACTCACATTCAACTTTGTGTTTTTGAATGTGCCGATCAAAATCTGACTCCATGTTACTTCGGCGAAGATCACACCCTGAACCGATCTATTTCATGAACACTATTTCTCATTCCTCGCGAGTAGTATAGATAGTGAAATCAACAATAAAATAGCGTCAACCAACTTTGAACAGAAAGAAATATATGACTTTCGTTAATGGCATCGCGTCTACATGATCGCACCTTAGAAGCTTGTCCGAAACTGAATTTCAACGGTTTGTGATTATAATGCATTACAGCAAATTATGCTCACCTCCGTTTCAGATCGTAAGACCGCCATTCTATCGCCATCTGATTATCCTTTATGAAACCATAATCGATGCTATTTCATGGGCGAGAATAGCTTAGCCACGCTAAGTATATCAAATGAGGAGAGAAAACAGGTTTGATCAGTAATGTATAAACACTGAATATGGGCAGATTTGACACATTTTCCCAATGATTTAGGTGATGAAATTCTTTGAGCTCAGTGAGATTCAAACCCAAAAGTGGCTGCTACCTGTGGTCTAATACCGCATAACTTAACTTTGACAAACCCAATACATATTCAAACTGATGGACTCTGATTGGTACAAGGGTGAGTGCTGCCACAGGCAGTCAAATTACAAAATGATTCACAGTTTCGGATGCCATGTACTACTGTAATTTGTGTTAGTAAAAGGAATGCTCCATATTTGGAAACGTCAGAAGCCTTTTGGCGTGGACTTGTGGCTCACCTGATAGAGTGCACGCGGTACTAAAGCGCGAGAGGCAAAAATGTGTGGGTTCGAAAATTATCCGATTGAAAGCTTTTACCATTTGTATCATTTCAGAAATATTGTTTGCTCGAACTATGATGACAACTTTTGGGATGGCACATTATCTCCGCTTTGAACGAACAACTTGACCATTAAAATATCCCCAGAAAACAAAGGCAACCGATGTATTCTAAAATGGTTTCCCCATGTAAACAGCACATGCACTTCATTTTTCCTTCGTCAAACTCCACTCGAAGCCTGTGTCTCGTTTCCGAATGTGTGGTTGTTACAATGTCTAATAGGCATGATAAACTGATTGACGGAATTTTCTGATCCGTAATGCATGTGCTGACTAGAATAGAGACACTTGTGGAATTGAATGATCTGTTCTGGTTTAGAAGAACTTACGGATAAATGATAATGGTTCGTAAGCAGAGCAGGACATTGTTACTGTGCTAATGAAAATAACTCCAAATGAGAATCGGTTAACAAGTGTGAATGGCAACTGGACATCTGATTCCGTAGGAGGCAGTCATGCGTTTCATTGGTGCATTCATTCTGCTGCGCTATTCATGAACCGCAACAGGATAAGCGTTTTTGGCGAAATTATTTTCCAGATTTCGTACTTCGTTATCACTCGTGCCCCTCATGAATATCATCGCTCACTATGAAACAGTATTCGGACCAGACCACGTTCATGTGTCAGAGGCACGAGGCAGTCAAATGGTTAATATTCGTTTGTTCATGTATCGTTCCGACACGAAATGCTGTGTACTATGCAGTGAAGCTACGAAAAGACAATTATTCCGCAGTGTGCACCATGTTGAGATGCGTCGAAATCGTCTCGAACATAAATCGTGCTACGTTGCAGCTTTAGCTATTCTTTTCATAACAAAGTTTGACGCTGAATATGCTGAATGAGAGCAAATTGGAAATCCTGTGGATACCTGTGCGGACCGTTGGCTTTGTCAGTTTTATTCTTCACAAGCTATTCATATACTTTGTAAATGTAAATGTATACTGGTGTCAGGTTGTCTACTGATAAGCATTTTATCAGTAAGTTTCGAATTTTGACTTCGTCATTGTGTCCAGACTATTTTCTCATTCTGCTTATCACTAGGTTAATATCCCATTATGATTGTAGAATATTTCAGTAAGGGTTTTGCTGGCAATTTAGGAATGTCATAATGCGACCGTGTCATCGATGAATCTGGAGCCGAAAATGCAGAATGCGAATTACACTGAGTAGGCCCACTTTTGTTTGTTTGAAGAAGTCCGATTCCGAGCAGCTTCATTGTGTTGCTCTCTACTAAGTAAGCGGCGACTACATAATTTACGTTGTATATTTTTTTCTTGTTCACTTTACTCGTGCAGGGGAATGTCTTGGGGTGAACGACTTGAAAATTTAGCACTGTGTACAAAGTGATTCGACCATGTTATTTCTCGAATGGTAAGTTCCAGTAGCATTTTTTCAAAGGTAATCTTCTTCGCTGTTGAAATCATTTGATAAACGGGTGTGTACGAGGGGCCAAGGGTCAGTCGGAGTGGATGAACTTTGCGGTTTGGGATTGGAATTAGACTGAGAAAACGGCTACCCTGAGCACTTCCTACAGAAAAATCTGGAATAAGGACAACACTGTGATCCAGGTGGTGACATTACCGTGAAGAAATTGTTTATCCGATTGTCCTTCAATGGAGATGTCATATCGGACCTTGGTAGTAGATGTTCACCACGTGTGGTGATTGGGATGTTTAAATCAGCTCGTGTTTCTATTGCAATTGTTAGCTCTCCGATTATGCAAGGTTCGAATCAGGATGTGTTGCCATTGCTGTCCACCACAATGCTAATCTGTTTGTTCACAGGCACCAGTAACACGTCCTACTTTGGTCAAACGATAAGGCAGCTATTCCAACACGGAGGAAAGAGAACCTCAGCCGGTGTCGTTCTCGGGTTATCAGGTGGACTCAGGTCATCAAATTAACGTTGATTCGTCGTTTGTGTGCAGTTCGGTTGGACGGTTCTGTTCGTGCCAAAAACAACAATTTGAAGCGCCGATGTTTGTTCGTCGTGTCTGTGTGCGCCGACTGACTTCAGCTCCTCTGAGGCCAAGGACGAATTCTATTATCAGTTGTCTCAGTTGGTTTGAAGCGCATGTTGAACGGACGTGGTGGTCATTGCTGGGGATTTCAGCGCCCAAGTTGGCCTTTTGGGAGATTCCGAAAGGCATATTGGAGGCCAATTTGCTAACTCAACCGATCGTACCGATAGCGGCGATCGTCTCATTCAACTGTGTTCTGACCACCAATTGTTTCTGGCAAGTACAAACTTCTGCCATCGGAAGCGGCATAGACTCACATGGCGTCCTCCTTCGTCTTCAGCACGTTGGACTCAGATTGATCATGTTGTGATTGGTCACAGTTAGCATAGATCAATTGAACATTGTCGTTCATCTTACGCTATGGCTGTGGACTCAGATCACGCCTTGATACGCGCTCGCTTCTGTTTAAGTCTTGCCCGTGGTCGCACAGAAGTAAATGCCACACCTCCTGCGCAGTTGTTTCAGGCGATAACCGGCAACACAATTTCCGAATGGAGCTGGCTACGCAGTTCTCAATGCAGTCAGATGTTCAGGACTCAAATGAACGCTGACAGCAATTCAAGAAAGCTTTGTATGCCGCTTCGAATGCCACCCAGAACTCTGGTTCAAGTCGGCCTCCCAGACAATGGATAGCTTCGACTTCACTTGCTGTTTTGGATGCTCGCACATCCGTCTCTCCGGATGCCAAGTTTAATGAAATGCGAAGTGCGAAGTGATATTGCTAGGTGTCGCTGCTGGTGGCGTTTTCGCATTCGGACTCCTCCCCTGTCGTCTTGATTTCCCATAGGGAATAATTCGACATTTGCGATCTTGTAACTATGCTTCTATTCCATTGTTCTCTACTGAACGATGCCGGAAGGTAGCAATCGAAATCGGAGCACAGAACTTTGAGGTTATTGGTTGAATTAACTAGAACCGAAACTGATTCGACTCTTCAAATCGTTCATCGAGTGCCTCCAACCCAAATCACAAATATCACAACAGTTCGCACACACTGACCACCGAGGAGTTATTAGGCATCCGTCGTGTCGTACCTAATCTGTGCGAACAGAAATAAATCCATCCATGACGTCTAATTACTCAGACCACAAAAGAACCATAAACCCAAATGACTCAGATCCGAATCATGTGAGTGTCACGTGCATATCAACACATCGATTCCACTGTTATCCCCTGTCACAAACTTCCTCCAATACAAATGAGCCTTGATCCTCTCATTACATCTCTTTCTGACATGATTTGTTCGAACTAGAGAGTGAATCACTGTATATAATTTGTCACCGTAAACGTGTTCTGATGTTGCAGTGTGCATAGTCCGGAAATAAATCGAAGGGCTGAAAGAAAGTAGATTGAACGGTAAGTATCTCGAATAAATTATTCATTCACTCAGCCTTTTCTTTTTGTTAGAACCAATGATCTTGGTCACTTATGGCTGAGTCTGCGAATTGGCATTGCTCTCAACATCTTTCGAGGAACACTTTTCCTCCTTTATTGGTAATACTCAATTCTACCTACTAACAAGCATTTGAGTGGTTATTTATGAAATTCGAGCTCCTCAGGAGATCCTTGGTAATTCTGACGCATGGTACAATGGGAGCCTCCAAATTCAATGCATCATTGTATTGGTTAATTAAATACTTCTTGACTTGATACACTTCAGTCAAATTCAGGCAGTTTTGCCGCATTAACCAGAACAACACAACCACATGAGGATACGCATTGCGTTCATAAGTGAACAGTGACCAAACTCGACGGCGCCACTTGACCCATCCTAGTTAATCGTTCGAAATACTTGTATGGTATTGCGACAAATGTTTATTGTCCTTTCGACTATTTGAGTAATTCGTTTAGCTCTCAACGTGTGAAGCATTTTGACTGTGGCTTCACGAGTCGAGATCCATCGGTACTGAGCATTATAGGTAGTGGTTTGCATTTAATCAACGAAGACGACTTCTTCACGTCAGACTACGTGGTTTGAACTGATGAAGTGTTCTGTCATTCAAGCTGTATAATCTTCGTAAATGATCAGTTGAAATACCACGGAGATGATTGAAACCAGATTCAGTCGCATCCCATTCTATCTCGAGTTCACTATGTTTGAACATGTTTCAGACAGCTGTGTTGGAAACTTTGACATTATGGTTGATTTTCAGTGCTTTTACGTAATTGATGATCGGAAATGAAGTAGGATCGGATTCGGTTATTCGTCCTTGCGGTGAATTTTGTATTGATGTGGATGTGTTGTTGCATTATAGGGTAAATGTATTGCACGATAGGCCGACCAATTTGAGTTGTGCGAATAAATGTCAAAGTTGATACTCACTCCAGTTTGGTATAATTATTTGATCAGAGGCATCGATTAAGGGATTCGAAAACCACACGCGATTATCACCGTGTGACGATGGTCGCAAACACTGTCATTTCGTTTACTACTACATTTCAATGGTCCGTTCTTTCATTGCTCCCCGCAGAAAATCTAATGACGAGTTGGTGCTTCAGTTCACCTTATCGGGGTAGTGATCTCACATGCTAACATAGTCTTTCCTATCCACTGCACTGGTACGTAAATATGACAAAAATGTTGGTAATTGGATACTCAAATCTGACATGTCTGCTGAATAGAATATGGGCGAGAGTGCGACGATATTGTCCGTTTATATGAAAAACGGTTTAGCAACCACAACGAAACATCCGAACAAGCTTTCATTTTGGTGCATCACGTTTGGGCAATACATGAGGAAACATGAGAACAAATGGTTCCATATGAACACCGGGCTTCCGGAGATAAACACAAAATAAGTGTGTGTGCATGTGTAAATATGTGTGTGTGTGTGATCCGATTACGTGCACTGATCAGTTCTTCAATTCTGTAGTGCAATTATTTGGTTTCATAAGTGACTCATCAAGCCATATTGAAGCAACTCCACTTGGGACTCGGCGGGTTTGCATTACTGCATATCCCATAAAGAGACCATTTGGCTGAATAACATTCCCAAACTTCACGGTTTCCACTGGAGAATTGAGTATTTAACGCCACGGTTCCTCGTTTGGCAAAATTCATAATGTGTAACAGATTAGAAACCTCCGAGTTCAAAAGTAGCATATTTATGCAAGTTATTCACTCCCTACCAAATTGTTTGTGATATGCCGTTATGACGTAAAGCAATTCGTTTACTATCACTCAATTTGGCGTGTTGATTACAGTGTACAACTCATAACAGGACACATTAGATTCGGCATCCACTGTAAAGTCCGAGAATATGTGTCATTGCTGATTATTCACAAATCACTCGAAATCTCTCTGGTAATCATTCCACGGATATCCAATAGACAGTTATTGTGCACATTGCACGATGAAATCTTTCTTGGAGGATTTGAATCGCGAGATACCTATAAGAATATCTTTCCAGATAAATACTAACATAATCATCCACAAATATAATAATTATTATATATAGTGGGAATTCGTAGTCAGTAAGCAAATCACGTTGCACATGTTGACTTAAAATAAGACTGACGGACGTGCACGAGACTTACACGAGACATTTCGTTTGTAAAAATTCAGTGCGCATCGTTGGTGTACGATCATGAGTAATCTGCAGTGCATTACATTGATTCGATCGAATCAATCGAAGTGGTAGTAGTTATGGGAAACTGTGAATTTGGTATGTGAGACGTATACAAATGTACTTGGAACACAAATCTGCTCTGTTACATGTATAGTTGTATATGTCAATCCTCTTAACTGCATAGTCTGATTTTTAACCTTCGATCGTATGGAGAAGCTACAGATGTAGTTGGTTCACGACAAAATGCATCTGAATTGAATGTTGCATATAGAACGGGACTTTTCACCATGGACTTCACAATTGATCCGTCTGTGCAGAGCATGTTCGTTAATGTCCTTTATATGATCGGTCATGCCTTATTTCACAGTGCGTAGATGATCAAATGAGACCTTCGAATCAGTGATTATGTATTCGAATCTTCTTATGAAACATCAATGCGACAGTGGCAGTTACACCAAAGAGAGCATCACGTAATTGTAACTGTTATCCAGTTATTAACTTGAGCAGCGATGGGTGACAGATGGACCGATTTACAGCCATTATTAGCAGTCAGGTAAAGTCGGTTCTGTATTGATACTGGAACGACTGAAGCCATAAACTCTCAGCTTGATAGTCACGATTCATGCTTTTTCCATCTCTCCGGGTTTCAGAAGACTGATTGCCGTTGGCATCGGGGAAAACAAGGATAGCACATATAATGGAGTGTTTAGGAAGTAGGTGATGTTGAAGATGACCAGTCGGGGAAGTTGTGTAGAACTAAAAGGCGAAATTTACCAGTTTGATGTAATATAGTTATCATTTCCTATTCTCATTGTGTTGTCACGTGCGTCCTCGTATGTATTTCGGATATCACATCGTGACGCATGAGTGATTGTTATATGTCTGAAATACGATTATCTGCAGACCTGTCAGTGGATGTTGAATTGGAGTTGGTGAGTCACACATTACGAAGCAAAACTATATTTTGTAAACGGTAACACAGGGGCGAGTGAACTACGTGAATATCAAGGCAAACGGACGAATCGAACGAGGGCCACGGACAAAAGAACAGATGGCGAACATTTCGAAGGCATTCCGAGTCAGACAACAGGAGGTTTACTGACTACCAGATGGGAGGAAGCGGGATCTCCAATAGCCGGCAAGATGGCCGAAGTAAGGGGCCTCCAATCGAGACGTCAAATGAGATAACCGGGCCAATCGGAGAAAAACGACGCCCCAGAGAAGCAAACTATCGGCCCCGTGCAACTGGTCTGAACGCAACCGAAGCGCTCAAGCAGCGACAATAGTAATGTTAGTGCCGCACAGTCTGGAAAATGGCCTATACAAACGATTTTATATGTTTCATGACTTGACTTGTTTGGCTGTTGAAATACAAGCATCCTCCCGTGTGTTGTCATTCTTAGTACAACTGGATGACTGTGGTCTTTGGGATAGATTCGAACTGTGATGTGTTGTAAAGGTGTGAAGACGTGAAGGGAAGGGATGTGTGTAATCTCGAACTGATATAGCCGAATTCTGCTGAAAGGTGTTAATCGGTACCAACATGTTACGATGGATATGATCAAAACGATTGTAAAAATTGTCTTGGTGAACTTGGTTCAGACTCGATTATCGTAGCTTCAACTGACACGAGAAGCCACCTAAGTAATTAGCTTTTCTGAATCCCATATGTTGATAATGTAAAAGACGAATCCAACACAAGACCGATCTGATGTTCGTTAATGAAGACGTACGTTAGAATCACGATTTTCAAATCTCTGATTTTACCAATGAGTAGAGAAAGCAGAAGATTGCTGTACTTTCAGGCAAACACACAATCATATACATAATGCTTGAACTGATGTAGAAGAAAAAGTTGGAATTGTGACGTCAGCCTGTCTTTGAACTGATGAAAAATGAGTTGCTTTTTTTCTAATTCACCCAACGATCCGTATATGCAAATGATTTACCAACGAAGAGTTAACCATTCTCGAAGAGGACAACAATCCGTATTTCTTTCTTCCTGAATAACTGCGATTTTTACTTGTAAGTTTCTTCCTTCGTGTATTAAGAAACATACGGCTGTAGACACCTTAATTCCCAAAGCATATGTTCACGTCTTTTGGTGTATTGGTGGAGCAATTCGAGGCAAAGGTGTTTACAATTCGATTCCACGAAGACAAAAGAAAATGTGTCACACGACAATTAGATAAAGGATAAAGTATCCTAAGTGTCTATTATTTCAAGTGTCTCAGAATTCTGCAGATCAATGACATCCTTATAACCAGACCTTACTTTTGTGATCATTGCGAATTCAGAAATAATGACGAATTTTATTGGGTAAATCATATGACATACATTGCTCTAGGAGGTGTTTGCGAAAGAACCTGGGAATTTTGTGCGGCATTCATTCGTCATCTCGAAGTCCAGACTTTGGCTGGAGGGGCTATTGATGGGTCTCCTCTGTTTGTCCCCGTTAAAGAACTGTATCAAGGAACATGTGCCACAGGAATGACCAGTTAGTTAGAAACAGTCCAACTAATTAAGTGAATTCAGCAGTTCAACAATCAGGACTACTTTGGGATGAACTTAACAAAGCGACCATGGGGTTTCCGTTCGTTCGAAGCCGCACACACAGGGACAAGTTCGTATCAGCTAATAATCCAAACACAAGGACACAAGGTGCATAAGAGTTCTGACAGTTATTCACACTTTGTTCTTTCTCTCGCAAGATGTCTCACGAAAGTAATTTGTATAGGTAAACGATAAAGTATTTTTCCACTCAGTGATCTTCTTTTGCCTTGCTTTTAAAAATACAGGACGTGGTTTGTGCAAACACTGCTTGAACAATAAGGTTGCTTGACCTGCAACGCCACACTGTTCTCCCACTAGTGTGGCAGATAAGTAACCTCCAAGTTTGTACTGTGACCCATTATCAACTCGTAAGAAAAGAAACTGTTTCAGGAGACCCGTATCTGAAATGTATCATCAGAATCTCTTATCACGTGGCATCACCGAAATCCAGCTTGGTTTAAAACATTGACAAAAGCAAGGAAGCAGCCTCAAAACCCCCAAACCACCATCCATCCAGATTACCACGGACGAAAAGTGCTGTCATTCGTAGCAGTATTAAGTTCTTAGAACAAACTTACTGGGGTTGAATTTTAAACAAAGAAATGTATTAACTGCTGTTTTATAACTCTGCATGTGAATATCAAACCTTCGTTTGAGGCGGGCCTTCACTGTGAAAAAAGCTAAATTGGGTGATATATTTCTGTCGTCTCCGTTACTTTTAAATAAAGAAGATCGGTTTCGGTATTGATGCTGACGAAAACCAACCAATTTTCAAATAGCTGGATTGAACCATTTTAAGATGTTAAACCTAATTGTAGAAGCTACACTAATTAATATTCTATGCAAACTGTTGGGCCAGTTCAGCAAGTGAAACAAAAAGCAACAATGAAAACCAAGTAGGTAAAGGACCTCTATTCTGAGCAACTCCATTGCATCTGTAAGACTAGAGTTGGCTCAAGTTTCGCAGTGCATGCATAAGATGCAGTCAACATTCACGGGGCATCTGTGTGTGGTGTGTGTGTGTGTATGTGTGCGTGCGTGTGTGTGTATCTGCCAACAGTCGGGTATAGTACAATGCAATTTTCTGTACAACTTTTCCTCACCTTCTGCTCCTGTGGGTGGAAAAACAGAGAATTTCAACTATGATATTATTAAATAACTACTGAAATTGAAAGAAAATATTGTACAATAAACAGAGAACGAATTCAGTGTAAAAGCTCGCACGAAGGTTCATTAGGCTGTGATAATTCGTGCGCATTGTGTGTCGGCCACGGATGGAAAGTGCTATTTTGACTGAGGATTGATAATGGAGACTGGAGATGAGCGAAAAGGCTGACTGGAGCTGGTTAGTCGATCGTCGATGTGGTCTACTGACCACAGGTACAATTGATCGCGTTCTTCATCACTCCCAGACGAGCGGCTGAAATCTTCTAGAAGTATTGTGTCATTGTAGTGTGACAAAAACAAAATACAGAGAAAATTCCTAACCAGTTGAGGTGTACATGTGGCGCGTGCTTCTTGGCTGGAGTCTCCTTCGAGAACACTAGTCCGTTCGGCCTCATTGGGCCAGTGCACTTGCAAACAGTCAGCAAACACTATTTAAACTGTACCAGAGCAACAGCACTCGAAGTTTTCGGTTTCCCTTTTGGTAGTGGAATCTAGTATCACTTACGAAGAATTAACTAAGCGTGGAAAAGTAGGGCAATTTTGAGTGCAGTATGCATTGCAATTCACTGAGATATACTATCTAATAGTACACTTCCAGAAAAATTCCATGTTCATCGTCAACCACTCGCACGAATGATACAGTCCCACTTTAAATTGTTTAGTTCAAAGCAAAAATTCACATCGTGGAATCACGAACTACCCCACTTTTTGCTTTTTACTGAGCAACTAGAAAGCGTGAACTCGGTGAGAACAATTCCGTGAAATTTAACTGAGTGTGAATCCTAGGAAAATGTGCTGAACACACTAGCACTACTCGACACCGAGGTCATCCCGATTCTCCTTGACCCTCTCCAGCCTCGAGTAAAGAAAACAACGCGTGCTTGTGTTCGTCTAACTTTGGTTTTCCGAAAGTGCTTTCAAAATTTCACGGTGAGGTTTTATTCTCACAAGTGCTCGCTAGTTTTACAATGTTTTAAGATACCTATTGAACCAGATGTAATTTGTCAAACTAGCCCTGAAGATGGGTTGGTCATACAGTCATCATCTTGGACTTTGGACATATACGATATGGATTAGATTTCTACCATGGCTGGTCACTTCCCCATTTAAAAGCCCTTCATTGGCCGTCCCCCCCACTCTTTCCAGAAATGATGTACCCTGTCGTATTAGGTTGAGGGAATAAATGAATATCATTCTTAGGGGTGTCATGTGATTATTGAAATGGATTAGTTTACC
This sequence comes from Fasciola hepatica, assembly GCA_948099385.1. Lineage (NCBI taxonomy): Eukaryota > Metazoa > Platyhelminthes > Trematoda > Plagiorchiida > Fasciolidae > Fasciola > Fasciola hepatica. The sequence continues at coordinate 1,501,430 of CANUEZ040000119.1, forward strand.
CAGTCGGATCCCTTCATACAAAGGCCAGTGACTGTACTGGTGGCACCTCATCGAACTTCCTAACTTAATCCATCAATACATTTTCTGAAGCCAACGGTTTATCGTCTAAAATTATCTAGTTCAGTTGCTAGAGACAGCGACGTCATTTCTTTTGTGGGAGTGTTGTAAAGTGTACATAAACTTATCCCCGTATAGAAGTAATCCATCATAAGAATCGACCGGTGTATGAGCAACGAATCATTGCTGTGGAATATATAGTGACGAAAGGTTGCCATTTTATATACTGTTTATCTTCAGCAAACAGTCGATAAGCAACCCGGTTAGCCTGGTATTCAGATGTTCAATTCACAACAATTTATCCCAATTTCAAGTCCCAACTGACGAGTCGAGGTATGCGCACTATTGACGATTCTTGAAAACCAGGCTAAACAGCTCTACAATTTGATTCCATGGCTTTTATTGGTGAACTGGGTGTTGATACTAGCTAATGAACAACATAATGTGCAAGTCAAATCCATACCTTTGATCCTTTTGATATACGACATTTCAGGGAAAGCTTGGCAGTCATACAAAATGCGACCAAACGGGTAGCCGAACAGCAAACACAGGAGTCAAATCTGAGACCTCATTTTCGAGATTCTGATATTGTAACGGTAAATCAGTACATTGTGTGAAATTCCCACGCAGTTTCCTTTTCTCACTCATGTGACTCTAATCAGCTCAATACCCGGACCTTCCAAACCAATCCAACCTACACGTCTCCTCTACCTTTCACATGTTGAACCGGTTACCTTGCCTCGGTTCACCTACCGTCCTCTTACGAGTGAACTTTTGTAGTAGACCGATTTTCCATTGTGGTTATTTCAGTTGCCTATGACCTTGCGTGTCATACTTGCATCAGTTCTTTATTCGCTTTCTCACTCGCACCACATGAATGACCTTCGTACTTTCGCTCCATGCTGCAGATCACGCCGCGACTGCTTGACGGTCTAGATCAAGCGTGAGTGTGATTCTTCTGGTCCTTGTCTGATCGAAGTTCATGGTCATACCTGCCCCTCCATCTCATGTAAGCTTCCCACTCTTTCCCCCATTGGTCAGTTGTTCTTCCTATAAAAGATGGATTACACCCTATTCCGATGACTCGGTCCCTTATTGTTCGGTATACTTTTCCCGACAGACCCTTCCGACAACTTATAGTATATTCTGGGACCTTTGTGACCGGATTGTCCCACAAATAGAGATATGTTGCTTGCAATTGTAATGATTGTTCGATGAAGTACACGTAGTTCACCCACTCGCCTTGTTCGATTTGGGTTTCGGGTTCGTGTTCTGCGAGTCACTCATTCACTGGAAAGCGGTTCAGTCACAGATATCATGGAAAGTAACTAGGCGACCAAACTAAATTGAATTTGAGGATGGAAAATGAGCAGATATCAAGTGATAACTTTAAAGGCACGGTTGGTTTTCGATTCCATTATTTCACGGAAGCTTCGGATTTTTGAAGTGATTTGTCTTATAACCATTTTTCAAACTCCGTCGGTGAAAATGTGTCTAGTTGGAACTATAAGAAATACTTTCTGAAGAAAGCGACCAATATGCAAGCTTACTGGTGTGCACTTATCATGAGATTCACTATTTGGGCGGTTATTCAGGCAATTTTTGAAGTTTTTTGATTCATTTCACGATTTGTCCTGTGTACCTAAAGCGATGTCAAAAGTGCGTAGAACTAAATCTTGCTAAAACCGGGATATATGTGACTCAAAGAACATTTTGAGTTACTTTTGTAAAGTGTTAATCAAATTATGGCCCTTTTTGTCTGCTATTGAACAAACAAGCTGAAGTGAGAATCACATTGAGGGTATTTCACGTACTACTAAATGCGTAGCTTTGAGTCAACCTCGAGAGTGCTTCTCTGGAGACTGCCGTCTGCTCAAGAGTTCTGAGTCAGCATGACTTACAACATAAGGACTGCTGTTTCAAGGCGAAGCAGATAAAGTATCCTTGGGGCTTTCACGAGAACGCGCAGCCTGAAACAGTAAAGAGTACGAGAGGTCTAGAGAGACTCACAGGAACAAAGTTTTATGTTGGTGGCCGAACTTGTGAAGTGCTTTTTGCCTTAATGAAACTAGTTGGCTGTTTCTTTGAGACTAAAACTGGTGAATTCCAGGAATAGGTATAGTGTTATTAGGCCATCATTTTTGTGGATTCGTCATTGATAGAATATCCGTAGGGCTAATTCATTCTCTTTTATCTGAATGAGTCTTCTGTCTGTCTAACTGTGGCTTTTTGAACTCTCTTCAACGATACTGGTGATAAGTAGTGCCATATTTTTGCTCGTTCGACTAGCACACTCACTTCCACTGTGCTGCTAGGACGCGCAAGAAATCAGTGGCAGAATCTACCGTCTGCTTTGGTGTGCTATTTTAAAGCAGACTCAAAAGATGCGTTTAAGACACAGGTATTAAGTTTCCATCGACAGGCAACTAAAAGCGTGAGCTGCCATTGAAGAGTAATGACTGAAATGTACTTCAGTTATTTGATTATTCACGGATTTTCTTCTTAATTGTTCGATTCCCTGGCAACATGGTAGCTTTGGAACCATCTGACTTCTTTGGTTACCTGGAAATAACCTTGAACATCAATATAGATTGTTTAAAGAATGCTGAACCCAATTCGACATGTTAGAAGCTGGCTTTTCTTTCTAATGCTCGAATTCATATCGGGTAGTGTTTTCATCTCATCTTGATTCTCTGAATACTTGAGTGATTTGTCAATTTTATTCAAGGTCCTCCTATGGGGTCAAGTAGGATGCCTCCACCTAGCGTTCTGTGACCGATATTTTTCGTTTTAACACGAAACCGAGTCAGGTACCTTGAACACTAAGCAGCTTGCCCAGAATGATCAATTCAGAGTTATTTTCTCTGTTCACATTCAGATTGCAACGAAGCACTGTAAGTTTGAAACTGCTTAGAAGGTGTTGCTTCCCAACAGATCATTTTGGCTTTCTATTTATTTATTTAGTAAAAATGGACGTTCAAGACAGACTAATGTGGATGACCAGTTATCAACCATGTGCCACAGACCACATCATTGTGAAATACCCATCGGAACCATTTTTGCTTTGAGGACATGCTATATGCAAACGTTATTCAACCATCTGTCCACACTGCTCCCTGACTCTTTCTCTTTATTCCTCTCTCTCTCTCTCTCGCCCTCTGTCATCCGACGAAATATTCTCAAGCCTTGGCATTTTTTCCCGGAAAAGCTTTCGCATTCTATCTATCTTCTCGATTTGCATCTAACTCGTGCGAGAAGATGTTCTCTTCTAGGCAATCTAGTCCGCTCCTGTTTGCCTAGTTAGGTACTGAAAGAAATTCGTAATGAATAGAAGCATCAGGGCATTTTCGTATTTCCTTGTAAAATTATTCATAATTCAAAATCATAATTGAAATCCGTTTAAAAATACCACAGAACGATTTGACTTGTAAACATTTGCGATTGGTGTGCATCCGCCGAGTTCCGGTTTTTCTTAAATTTCACCCTTCTTTCAAAAGTGTGCGTCTCAGACGAAACGTCTTTTTGTACTTTTACGGCGCATCGATCACATGGCAGGACGGTGGGATGAACCGTCTAGTTCGGGCAATTCCATGTCCTCAGTAGTAGCTCTTTGCACAACTTTGAGTGAATGTTCTGCGTTTACACCGTATCTGTGTGTATAAAAATACGGAATAGGGAAATACATACAACTTGTGGTAATTTTCATCTCAATAAAATATTCCGTAGGTCAGTAGTGATATTTATTGAATAAACAAGGAAGCGAGCATGATACGCAGAGCAGAACTGCGATATGAAGAAGTGCGAGCAAATAGACATTTAAAATTTGAGCGTGTGCATGTCGTAGACACAGCTTTTGAAAGTTTGTTATGTACAGAATGGTACTTCTAAAAGTATTTTGGAAATCAGCTGGCCGCAAGCATTGACGTGTATATCAGTGATAGTATCGACAACGGTATTTCTGGATATGCCATTGCCATAGCAAATGTGTTCTATGTTTCATGTTAAAATCTTCTCTCAGTGGGCCTGCGGAAATGACTGAGGAGAAGTACAGCCAGTGTTGGATAAAGTATACAATCAGAAATTTAAAAATTATTGATTTGGGACTGAAAGTAATGTTAGGCGGAGAGGGAAAAGTGACAACTTTCTGACTTTAAAAAAGTCTGTGGAATAGGCATGGACCATGAAAGAATATTGGGTAGTGTAACACCAAGATATTCAGCCATTGGTGAAATTGGAATACATTCATTGTTGGCAGATAGGAGAGGAAACCTGTAAGTGAGGACTCTGTGTTGTTCATCAGAAAGTAAGGGAGATAATACATCTTGTTATTTGGAATCATTCCGTTCTAGGGAGCTGGATGACGACCAGTCAACAACTTTATTTGAATTGATCTAGATTTGTGAAATTCATTCTGGTGTCGGTAGTTCACATCCTAAAACCACATCTTCGGAGTATTTTCAGCCAATGAACGTCAACGGGATCAAAAGTTCTTTAGCGTACACAGGAAAGATAGTTCTGAAATATTACATCTTTTATTACTCCAGAATCAGCTGAAAGAGAGAAGGACTTTTGGTCGCTGAAACAAGTGAAATGTCTTCAATAAGTGAAGTAGTTTGAAATCAGCCTGCAGACATTTGGGGCAACACCACGTACGTATAGCCTACTGAGCAACACTGATCGATAAAGTAGCAAAATGCTCTCTTGTTATCTAAAAGCACCATTTTGACAATGACACTTTTCCTGTCTAGCGCCGAAGTGGTTGAAGACCAAGGAGCAAACCGGTGTATGTTATCTCCGGCAGCCCCCATTTAAAACCGGGGTAACAAAAGCCTCTCAAACAATTTTAGCACCACAGAAGGGCAGGTGACAGGGTAGTATTTCCCGGGTTCTTTCTTGAGTGCAGAGGTTATCTTGACTAGTCTCTAAATGTCAAGGTTTTGACCTCTTGCTAGTACACCGTTGAAGACTTTGGTTAGTGGAATCCAAAGGGCGTCAGCGCATTCCTTCGGAATAATAGATGATAGCTCAGCTTGACCAGGAGCTTTGTTTGTCTTCAATTGGCACAGCTGTTGAAAGACCATAGCAACTTCGATAGTAGGTGTTGGAGAAGAGCGGTTTTAAGCGGACACAAAAGTAGACTACGATATTGAGCAGATATCTGGGTTGAAGTCTTCTTATCAAGGTTTCCCGTTTTGTTTATTTAGTTACTGTCATGAAGGTGTTTTATGGTTTCCACATGCCACGACAACTGAAACCTCATAAGGTGGCATGGGTACACAACTTGTTCTGGAGTGTAACTTCAGATTTGATCAAGTTGGAGAATTTGTTGACTTGTTTTCGCTGTCCATGTTTATGAGCCTCCTTTTTTATTCTTCGCAGTTGTTTAAGCGCTGTGGAAGAATATCTCTCAGTGTGTACTTAGACACTTCCAAACGGGCAAAATGAGTGAAGATGAAATTGAGGTAATCAATGACATGTTCTAAGAACGCAGAATGATTAGGATTTGAAATCATGGAACACGGAAACCTGACAAGCTGCTGCAAACCGATCCGGATATCATAACAGTCAGCGAGTGGGACTCGCAAGCCGTTTCAGCACTAGTTTGAAATTTATAGATTTTACAAATAGAAGATATTTAGTAAGAATGGAACAGTTGTGCCAAACTTTCATAGATCATTGATACTACTTCACCTTCTATTTAAGGTGTTCGTAATTTCGATTTACGGATATTTGGTATTCCAAATGTACTTACTTCTCTGTACAGTTTAGCTCTACCAAAAAAAAATACAAATGTTCACAGAAAGCATTTATTGGCCAGAGGATCTTATCGGAAAATCCACTTGCATTTCCACATCCGAAAGACTAGTAGCGCGAGCCGGAATCGAATCGATGACATCCCGCCCACTGGGCAGGAGCTGTGTTATCAGAGCTATCATTACAAGACAGTCAAGTACGAGTAACGTAACTGAATATCCAATGATTGGGGAAAAAGCAAGTGATTTTTAATAAGTAGAAAGGTGAAGCAGTCACCCATTTTGTGCGCTGCTCAAACGTGGAGTTTGTTTGTAGTTAAAGTATACGGAGCGCGAACGTCCATAAATAGAATCCTGAAACAAGGAAAACATCAAATTTAAATGGTGGGTTTGATTAATCACTACGGATTTTTTGGTGATTCATCAAATTAATTTACAGGTCACGACATACATGCCTTCTAAATCTAGAGCAAGGTAAACAGTTTAGAGACTCAACTGTGCTGATCGAAGTAGACATGTCAATTTGTCTTCATTCTTCATTCTCCATAATAGAGGCAGACGGCAACTTTCCTGTTCAAGCCTCATCAAAACAGCTCAGCGACGTAGCAACAGGCGTGAGGTACAGACCAACACCTCTTCAGAAGTACTTTCAGTAGTCGCTTAAACAATAGGTCATTGGACTCTCCTAAAACTTCAGCTGGCAGCGCGTTCCATAGACTGATCACCCATCAATGTAGATGGTACTCCAGTGGTAAGCTCATTGACTGCTGCGTCTTCAAAGTATATGCGTGGCCCAGCTTGCAGCCAAGATCACAAAGCGAGAGCTCTGCACGCAGTTGTGGTCCAGATTCTCCTCGGTTGATACGTCCAGTAAAGATCAAGTCACCTTGGTCTCTTCGATAGCCCGCTGGAAAGAACCCGATAATGTCCCACGCAGACCACCAAAACCGTTAAATGTTTGATGGTTTTCGAAAGAACTCGGACTGTGTTATATTGTCACTGAATCAGATGGAACTCTCGACACGTAGTTTTGCGGAACATTCACCACGTCACGACATTGCTTCATTATTTACATCGATATTGCAAACATCTTGGACAACGAAGGCAAGAGCAGATCCATGTCGATGCGTTAGCCGACGCACCTTCCAAAGTGTCACTTTTGTGTCTCCTGGAATAATAGTTTCAAACCATAAATCACAAATATACAGTTCGTGTTGAATGATCTGATTTGGCGTGGAAGCAACTGGCACATCTTCGCTTAGATGGTCTGTACATCGAAATTTCTGGCTGATTGCGGTATTTGTGGTAGAACTTTACCAAATGTCTCATCAGAAGGGAATGTTTTTGACGGACATGAAGCTAATGAGCAATTTGCAAGATTCCGTAAGCATTTTCATAGGTTCTCATTCAGGGCGTACAAGTGCCGAATCTCCCACAAAGCAGCTTCACAAATGTTCTTACATTTCATTGCATCGCATGCTGTCTTCTAATTCGTTTATTTGGACAAGAAGATTTGTTTAACTCAACACTGCCTATTACTAGCTTATATATTTCTGATGAAATATTACACTTCAATGGGAATTAATTGTTGTTCTCATGTGACATCACTAAGGAAGTGAAATGCTTGAATAAATGTTATTCACGCATTGTTCATAGCTTAACGCACAGAACATCTAATGGAAACCGCTAGCAATTATAAATATACGATACGAGCACCGACTCTCCACTATTTGTTCATGTTATTATCATCTAGTTTTGTTGCGGGCGCGTCGGGGACAGCAACCTTGCAAATGTCACAATGCAAATCAGCATGGTACGCCCATGTCATGACGGCATTTTGCAAAATGTAATTTTCCTATATCGAATGCTAGTCCGTCTCATCTTTCATTTCGAAGGGCGTCGGACTTTAATTCCTCTAGAGTTTCGTGAACGGTGCTGTGCCGTTTATCAGAGATGTCCCTCGGTTACGGTTCAATATTAACCTAGTGTGCTTGATAAGAAAACCATACAACACAACGAGACAACGAAAAGCAAGCATCTGTGCACGTGGATCCAGCCATGGTCGAAATTGTAGCCTTGACGATCGCCATATACAGACCGGTATGAGTCATGGAGAACTGCATTGAACATCGGTTTTAGACGCCTGTTTTATCTTTCTTACCTACCACTTCTTGCACAAAACGAGACCGTTGAATAGGGAAGTTTTATGCTTTTTCCAATAGCGATACTTTGATCTGGATCAACCTTATTTATAGTCAGACCACCTTTATTCGGGGGCCCAGAATTGGAAACGAATGAAGAATTCTTTATCTCAATTCCCGAACCCAGTACAATGGACACCGTAAGTTTGCTACGAAAGGTGGAAAATTTGCAATGTTGACATCCCAAGGACCCTCTCGGTCCACGGAAAATAGGAATATCTGAATAAATTATAGTTCCGTATGTCGTATAAATTCACCCAAAATAATGTTCTTAAATAAACGAACTACTGTTCCGGCATATAAATAGGCATTGTACAACCTAATGCACTATTTTACATTGAATAATGTTTATAACATTTTTATATGAGTATTTCAAGGTGCACTCGAAAATTCATGAGTATTTGATCTTACTTTCGCTCACTGATGCAAGTAGTATACCATTAGGACACAATTCCCCGGAAGCAAGCAACCGGTTTCGTGGTTATTTCTGCTCATCAGGCGTGTTTACCCGGTATTCTCCTATCTATTCATCTCCGTACTTGAGTACTCCACATTAGATCTACTACATTAATCTCAACTGAATCATGAGAATTATGCACGGGGGAATAGTTCATTATTAAAACCACAAGCTGGTTTTTCGAAAAGTGTTTCATCGGTTAGTCAAGGACAAGCTTCATAACGAGCTTATGCGGGCACTGCAGCATGATAACTGGAAAGCGCTCCATGGGGGTGCCCCAAACCATCGAACAGATTCGCAGGAAGAGTCCTTGACCGATTAGCCCCAAGATTATATCTCTATCTTACACACCGACAAAACTGGTTTCTAAGTTGACGAAACGTGTTTGGCATACCTTTCTCAATCTCAACCCGATCCGGCTCCAATAAAACATATAATCGATTCTGCTTTTGTTTTCCTTCTCCATTCGTGTGCTGTCAGGTAATCTAGCTACCGTGCAACGATCCAAACACTTGGCTCACTGGACTTTATTAGGAGCGAGGCGAGCTGTTACAAACAAAACGAGATGAGCATATTTAATTATAGACTGAACTATACCCAATTGGATCCTAAGAGACAGACCACAATTCTGCCAAAACAGTCGGTCAGAGTGCGCAATTTACTTAATTTACTCAAGTTAGCAAACTCTCGTGAGTTATTCACACACTAAGATACCGTTTATTACGTCACATTCACTGATTGGGAATATTAAGGGAGTAGATTTGAATGGATTGATAGATTTGTCGTCGATTGATTAAATACAGCTCGATGAATTCATATGGGATTCCAGCCATCCATATGCAGCACAGAAGTTCTGCAATGAATTTGGACTTGACTAATGCATAGTATTGAATAGCGCAAGAGCCAAGTTCTTTGCATGCTGTACCATCAGTACATGGAGCCCTCTGCAGCCGGACAATGCGATTGCATATCGGATGGTACAGATTTTGGCTCTTCTGGACCTTTCTATTCTGATGAATTTCCTGAACGCTCATAAGGACGCATGTAACGCCAACACCCATGTATCATCCACCATATCCAGTTGGCAGACTTTCCTTGACAACGGGCATTGTCCGTCTGTTCGCTCTATCACCGTCCACTCCACCTCGCTGTCCTCACAAACACAAATTTTTCCCCTTTGAATTCATACTCGACCCTATGACTACTTCATGTAAAACGCTTCTTGCATGGTGGGCACTCTGTAATGGGATCAGATGAGAGCAAGCACCCGGTTCGTAACCGTGGTGTTGCTACTATCCTAACCTAGCTACCCCAAAACTAACGAAACACAGAAGTCGTTGCCTACTGGGAATCCAACCCAATGTTCACTCACACAAGAATGTGAACTGAATCATCCACCCCGAGACTCTAGCCCCTTAATGTGACCTAATTGAATTGTTGGCACATGGACAGTTTGAAATGAAGGGAAACGGTCACTGAAGTAAATGCATATCGGATCCCAGTGGGCAGGAGGCATAGCTCAGTGGTAGAGCATTCGACTGCAGATCGAGAGGTCCCCGGTTCGAACCCGGGTGTCTCCTATGGATTGTGAATTTTTCAATATGTAACGAAATCTATGATTAGGTTCAGTCTCATTAACAGAATGAGAGAATTCCCTAGACAAGCTGAGCAATTCGAAGTTGGTAATTCACTACTAAAATGCTTGTCAGTAGACGAAATGAAGCATACACAACAAAGTGAACAGTAAAGTCAGGTTTAATTTATCACGATTTTTAGCTATATACATCTGTATCAATTCTGTTGGACTATGGAGCTTCAATTTTACTTGGTTCACTCAGTCATTCCTCATCTTCAAGACCAAGGGAGTCCTCCCGTATATGTGTCTCCGCGACCCTCCCGTTGGTGTCAACACCAGTGTGAGTAGAACGCTACTGCACCATCCCCGAAGTATCTAATTTCCTGAATTGGGATGAACGCCCGCAGCTTTGGCCATAAACTAGCGCCGTTGATTTGATGAGTGTAGTATGTTTCGTTGAATGCAGACACGATATTTGATTTCCACACGAGCTGCAGTCATTGTGTACGCCCTAATGTTATCAGTAATTTTACCGGCCTGTTGACGTATTCTCCAGTTCCCAGAAGCGTTTGTCTTTCTAAAAACCAAATTACCACTCCTTATCATCACTATGGACGGTTTTGACCTCAGCTGTCCAACGAAAATCACCGTAGGTGCCGCGGTCGGACTGAATATAGAGTTTACTCTAAAACGTGCAATTCCTGGTCAGGGTGAAATCTGTTCAAAGATTCACTTCTCGATCTACCGAATAATTATCTTCACGCGTTCCGGATAGCGCCTTAGAGCTTCAAAGCAACGAATATAGCCCACGTCGAGGCAGAACTCAAATCAAAACAAGATTCCCCCACCAATACAACGGTACTATCCGTGAGTTAGAATATGACAACCATACGTTGACAATCAGCCTCAGTCACTAACCAGCCGAAAGATAGTCAAAATCGGGACAAAATTGTGTTGACTTCCTTTGTTAGAACACAATGCTTCGTTTGGATTGGGCGAAGTGTCTATAGATATCCGTTCTCTTTTAATTCTGACGACGTTTTCCTCAGCGGTCCTCGTGACCGTTTTACCAATCTTCTGTTCAAGTCTGTTCTCTTGAAAGTCTACCGCGTGATCGAAGGGACGACCACGATTTTCACGGAAGTACTTCGAAAATATTCCAAAGGAACATCGTCTGTGTCGAGGACTAAGGCACAGCCCTAGAAATCACGCCAAAATGGACGGTGTGAAACTCTCTTTCAACAACATTGTCGTTTGCAACTCACCGACAAATAATATATTTCTCATTCGTGGGTTGCCTCCTTATATAAATTGGATTTCGACAGAATGCCCCATCCACGTCATACGAATTTCCGGTTTCTTCATGTGGACAATTATTCTGACCCACCCATATCTTCCGAATTTCGCATTTGTTTCTTTCAAAATATCTGTCTTCAGATACAATTAATTGTTAATTGAGTTGCACTAAATGTGAATGCATTTGGTTTGATGTGTGAAATGAACTGTATATCTCGTCTCCTGTACACGCTGAGACTTGAATTTTCACCTCATCCATTCTGTTGCCTGTATTGTAGCCACACAAATTATATACAGATAATTAGTTTGATCGCTAATTCAGCATTCACATAGTATTGCTGATGCTAATTACACATTCCAGTTTTATTTGAAATGTTTTCAGGCATTCAAATCTACAGAGTAGTCACACTAACTGGTGTTGAACACGAAGGCGTCTGCGTCATTTGTAAGAAATTGATATCCGGTGACGAAACGCACGCCAAACGTGGATGGCGAATGATTTTCAGGAATTCTACAGCGAGCTGCTTGAGTTGGTTTAGATGGCGGTGGACAGTCACCTCCCAGACGATTCAACAGCTGGTACAGTGCTACTGTGTGATCGCGATCCTGGATTCAATGTGGTGAGGACCTAACGCGGAAGTCACTTCCCACGTGATGTGCAGACTTCCATCACAGGGCTCAATGGAACGACATACAAATAATTGACGAGAATATAGTATTTTGCAATTACCTTGAGTGGACACTTTGCAGCATAATTCGAAATACCTTAATTCACAATATGCAAACTAGTTTGGTCAACGTGTTGTGAAATATTTCCCCATTGTTCGCGTGGATGGTAACTTCTTGAGAAGCCGAAGGCACTGGCCATTGACGGACCAGAATGGAACACATTTGTCATTCATGGGTCAGTTGGTGAAATCAGAGGAGGCAAATCGTTGTATTATGGTGGCCTGAATGTAAGTAAAACGACTGAATAGAATGAGGCAGGATTTTGTCAGTTTAGGCTGGTTGGTGTAGGCAAGACAAGCCACTCTGGCCTTCCCTATTATTGGAATAGGTTTATCGGCTAACAGTGCTGGCCAAATACACGGAGTTTGGCCAAATGATCAAAACTGTCCACGTTTTGATCCGTTAACTGAATTGTATGCTATATGGGTTCATAGAAATGTAATCCTAATCGAATAACTGACTGTTCTGTTCCCAGAAGTTGTCAGGATATGAAATATCTGCATCAACCTCACATAATTTCTGTATGGTATTCACGGGGTATTTTGTCGGTAGAATATGAAGGCAATTATTCCAGAATACTGCCAATAGCATTCTGTGTGACAGTTTCTCTTGGAACAGACTAATGAGAATGTCTTGGCCGTCTACCAAATAACAACGTGATATCAGACTTACGACGGTATCTGTGAGTCTTGAACAGACAGCATTTTATACAATAGGGACAAAGTCTGGATACGAACATGTGTCGAAAGTTTGCTGTATGATAAAATGCAACCACGCAATGGCCACTCGTGTCAGACAGAGTGGCATATTGACCGTGAATGATGGTGATTCAACATGTGCAAACATCATCAATGAATTCAAAAGTGAGAAATATATGCAGCTTTATGTCTAAGGAAATGGGTAATCGAAATACTCTTCCCAATTGTTGAAGCATTGTTGTGTTGCTTGAGAGTGTCGTGGAATGGGAATTGCTTTGCTTACTGGAGGAACACATTCGAAGGATGATTCCAGCCTAAAGTTGAGAAGAACTGTTTTATGGGAATCCACACAAGTTCATCAAAGGACTGTACGCGTGAATTGGGTACAATGGCTGTTGTTACTTGACTGGTGTGTGTCTGTATGTGTGTGTGTTTTTGAATAGAAAGAAGCGTTTTTGAGTGGAGAATCAGCAATACTGCCCCAAATATATTGATGATCGTAAAATCATGATGTAGTTTAGAACCTAGGATTATGTACTCGTGAGTCAAGTTCATTCAGTTTGTGATGAAAATAGATGGATGAACTTCCTTCTGATAATTGAAACGGAATATAACAGAATCATTGTATGATGTTCAAGCACAATGTGTGTTTGTTCATGCGGAAGTTCTCAGACCTCCAAGGCAATCGACGTTCGAATTTTTGCCCACCTGCCAATGTTACTACTGATTAACGATTAGGACTGTGACGAAGTAAGTTATGGTACAAATAGGAATTCGCGTTCTGCACCTGTTGGGCGGAACTCACATTCAACTTTGTGTTTTTGAATGTGCCGATCAAAATCTGACTCCATGTTACTTCGGCGAAGATCACACCCTGAACCGATCTATTTCATGAACACTATTTCTCATTCCTCGCGAGTAGTATAGATAGTGAAATCAACAATAAAATAGCGTCAACCAACTTTGAACAGAAAGAAATATATGACTTTCGTTAATGGCATCGCGTCTACATGATCGCACCTTAGAAGCTTGTCCGAAACTGAATTTCAACGGTTTGTGATTATAATGCATTACAGCAAATTATGCTCACCTCCGTTTCAGATCGTAAGACCGCCATTCTATCGCCATCTGATTATCCTTTATGAAACCATAATCGATGCTATTTCATGGGCGAGAATAGCTTAGCCACGCTAAGTATATCAAATGAGGAGAGAAAACAGGTTTGATCAGTAATGTATAAACACTGAATATGGGCAGATTTGACACATTTTCCCAATGATTTAGGTGATGAAATTCTTTGAGCTCAGTGAGATTCAAACCCAAAAGTGGCTGCTACCTGTGGTCTAATACCGCATAACTTAACTTTGACAAACCCAATACATATTCAAACTGATGGACTCTGATTGGTACAAGGGTGAGTGCTGCCACAGGCAGTCAAATTACAAAATGATTCACAGTTTCGGATGCCATGTACTACTGTAATTTGTGTTAGTAAAAGGAATGCTCCATATTTGGAAACGTCAGAAGCCTTTTGGCGTGGACTTGTGGCTTACCTGATAGAGTGCACGAGGTACTAAAGCGCGAGAGGCAAAAATGTGTGGGTTCGAAAATTATCCGATTGAAAGCTTTTACCATTTGTATCATTTCAGAAATATTGTTTGCTCGAACCATGATGACAACTTTTGGGATGGTACATTATCTCCCCTTTGAACGAACAACTTGATGGGTACAAATATTCTCAGGAGACAAAAACAACTAATGTATTCTAAAATGATTTGTCGCATTTAAGCAGCACCTACACTTCCTTGGTTCGTAAGCAGGGCAGGACGTTGTTACTATGCTAATGAAAATAACTCCAGATGAGAATCGGTTAACAAGTGTGAATGGCAACTGGACATCTGATTCCGTAGGAGGCAGTCATGCGTTTCATTGGTGCATTCATTCTGCTATGCTATTCATGAACCGCAACAGGATAAGCGTTTTTGGCGAAATTATTTTCCAGATTTCGTAATTCGTTATCACTCGTGCCCCTCATGAATATCATCGCTCACTATGAAACAGTATTCGGACCAGACCCAGTTCATGTGTCAGAGGCACGAGGCAGTCAAATGGTTAATATTCGTTTTTTCATGGCAATTGGTACATCATCTCTACTAGTCATATTACTAACACGAAATGCTGTGTACTGTCCAGTGGAGCTACGAAAAGACAATTATTCCGCAGTGTGCACCATGTTGAGATGCGTCGAAATCGTCTCGAACATAAATCGTGCCAGGTTGCAGCTTTAGCCATTCTTCTCATAACAAAGTTTGACGCTGATTATGCTGAATGAGAGCAAATTGGAAATCCTGTGGATACCTGTGCGGACCGTTGGCTTTGTCAGTTTTAATCTTCACAAGATATTCATATACTTTGTAAATGTAAATGTATACTGGTGTCAGGTTGTCTACCGATAAGCATTTTATTAGTAAGTTTCCAATTTCGACTTCGTCATTGTGTCCAGACTATTTTCTTATTCTGCTTATCACTAAGTTTACATTTTATTATTATAGTAGAATATTTCAGGAAGGGTTTCACTGCCAATTTAAGACTGTCATCATGAGACCGTGTGATCTATGAATCTGGAGCCGAAAATGCAGAATGCGAATTACACTGAGTAGGCCCACTTTTGTTTGTTTGAAGAAGTCCGATTCCGAGCAGCTTCATTGTGTTGCTCTCTACTAAGTATGCGGCGACTACATAATTTACGTTGTATATTTTTTTCTTGTTCACTTTACTCGTGCAGGGGAATGTCTTGGGGTGAACGACTTGAAAATTTCGCACTGTGTACAAAGTGATTCGACCATGTTATTTCCCGAGTGAAACGTTCCAGTAGCATTTTTTCAAAGGTAATCCTCTTGTCTGTTGGAATCATTTCACAAACGGGTGTGTAGAAGGGGCCAAGGGTCAGTCGGAGTGGACGAACTTTGCGGTTTGGGATTGGAATTAGACTGAGAAAACGGCTACACTGAGCACTTCCTACAGAAAAATCTGGAATAAGGACAACACTGTGATCCAGGTGGTGACATTACCGTGAAGAAATTGTGTATCCGATTGTCCTTCAATGGGGATATCATATCGGACCTTGGTAGTAGATGTTCACCACGTGTGGTGATTGGGATGTTTAAATCAGCTCGTGTTTCCATTGCAATTGTTAGCTCTCCGATTATGCAAGTTTCGAATCAGAATGTGTTGCCATCGCTGTCCACCACAATGCTAATCTGTTTGTTCACGTGTACCAATAACACAACCTACTTTGATCGTGCTATAATGCAGCTATTCCAACACGGAGGAAAGAGAACCTCAACCAGTGTCGTTCTCGGGCATCAGGTGGACTCAGGTCATCAAATCAACGTTGATTCGTCGTTTGTGTGCAGTTCGGTTGGACGGTTCTGTTTGTGTCAACAACAACAATTTGAAGCGCCGATGTTTGTTCGTCGTGTCTGTGTGCGCCGACCGACTTCAGCTCCTCTGAGGCCAAGGACGAATTCTATTGTCCGTTGTCTCAGTTGGTTTGAAGCGCATGTTGAACGGACGTGGTGGTCATTGCTGGGGATTTCAGCGCCCAAGTTGGCCTTTTGGGAGATTCCGAAAGGCATATTGGAGGCCAATTTGCTAACTCAACCGATCGTACCGATAACGGCGATCGTCTCATTCAACTGTATTCTGACCACCAATTGTTTCTGGCAAGTACAAACTTCTGCCATCGGAAGCGGCATAGACTCACATGGCGTCCTCCTTCGTCTTCAGCACGTTGGACTCAGATTGGTCATGTTGTGATTGGTCACAGTTAGCATGGCTCAATTGAACATTGTCGTTCAATTTGGTCTACGTCTGTGGGCTCAGATCACGCCTTGGTACATGCTCGCTTCTGTTCACGTCTCGTCCGTGGTCGCACAAAATTAAATGCCACACCTCCTGCGCAGTTGTTTTAGGCGATAACCGGCAACACAGTTTCCGAATGGAGCTGGCTAAGCAGTTCTCAATGCAGCCAGATTTTCAGGACTCAAATGGAGGCTGGCAACAATTCAAGAAAGCTTTGTATGCCGCTTCGAATGTCAACCAGAACTCTGGTTCAAGTTGGTCTCCCAAACAATGGATATCATCGACATCAGTTGAACAGTGGTGAATAGCGAAATGTAAGGAAATGGAAATTGCTGCGCACATTTGCAATGCTCGCAACCTTTTCCTTTTAACTTGAGGTACCAGTCCAAAGATACCTGGTGTAAGTGAGTTAACTACGGAATCCGATGGCCCATTGATTCACTCTGAGGGACATCATCTGGAGCTTTGGGCGCAGCACTTCAAGAAACAAATCAACTGGCCCACTTCAACGGTGGACCTTCCAAATATATCTACTAGAAAAGCTGTGCAGATGGATATCAGTCCTCAGTTAGAGATGGAGATTATGCGGGAGATAGGTTACTTGAAAAAGTATAAATCCGCTGGACCAGATGGGTTGTCTCCATTTATTTTCAAGGATGGAGACAAAGCTTCGATTTAGGAGGTTTCAACAGTCATGCGTATTATTTGGGATGGTGAGCAGATTCTCCGGGAATGGTGTGAATCGATGATTGTGTCGACTTACAAGAAAGGTGACAGGTCCTCTTGTGTAAACCATAGAGGAATTAGCTTGGTTATTGTCACGTCCAAACTGCTCACCGAGCTTATTCTTCACCGATTATCCAGCGCGCGCGAAATATGTACGTGTGAGAACCAATCCGGTTTCATACATGTTCGAGGTTGTATCGACCACTTCTATCCTCATGTGAGAATAGCGGTGTTGATATTTGCTCAGGCAGTAAGCTGTCTGATTTGGAATATGCGGACGATATTCTTCTTCCGAGTGAAGATCTAGATAAGTTGGTTGGAAAATGTGTTACACATGCCAACGGATAGACTTTCTCAGCTTACGCTCTTCTCTGAGGCAGGTAGTGATTGGAAGGTAGGTCGAAATGGTCAGTCATTGACATGACAAAAATGTACGAAAACCCTTACCAGTGAACTTGGCCAAGTAGGACATGTTAGCCTGCCAGGTAAGGGTCCACGTGATCGACATACTAAATGGTTGGAGACAGTAAGTGATATGGCTAGGTGTCGCGGCTGGTGGCGTTTTCGCATTCGGACTCCTTCCCTGTCGTCTTGATTCCCCATAGGGAATAATTTGACATTTTCGATCTTTGTCACTGTGCTTCTATTCCTTTGTCCTTTACTGGACGATGCCGGAAGGTAGCAATCGAAATCGGAGCACAGAACTGCAAGGTTATTGGTTGAATTAACTGGAACCAAAACTGATTCGACTCCTCAAATCGTTCATCGAGTGCCTCCAACCCAAATCACAACTTTCACCACAGTTTTCCCACACTGGCCACCGAGGAGTTATTAGGCATCCATCGTGTCGTACCTAATCTGTGCGAACAGAAATAAATCCATCCATGACGTCTAATTACTCAGGCCACAAAAGAACCATAAACCCAAATGACTCAGATCCGAATTATGTGAGTGTCACGTGCATATCAACACATCGATTCCACTGTTATCCCCTGTCACAAACTTCCTCCAATACGAATGAGCCTTGATCCTCTCATTACATCTCTTCCTGACATGATTTGTTCGAACTAGAGAGTGAATCACTGCATACAATTTGTCACCGTAAACATGTTCTGATGTTGCAGTAAGCGTAGTCCGGAGATAAATCGAAGGGCTGAAAGAAAGTAGATTGAAGTGTAAGTACCTCGAATAAATTAATCCTTCACTCAGCCTTTTATTTTTGTTAGGACCAATGATCTTGGTCACTTATTGATGAGTCTGCTAATTCGCATTGCTCCCAAAAACTTTTGAGGAACACTTTTCCTCCTTTATTGGTAATACTCAATTCTACCTACTAACAAGCATTTGAGTGGTTATTTATGAAATTCGAGCTCCTCAGGAGATCCTTGGTAATTCTGACGCATGGTACAATGGGAGCCTCCAAATTCAATGCATCATTGTATTGGTTAGTTAAATATTTCTTGACTTGATACACTTCAGTCAAATTCAGGCAGTGTTGCCGCAACAATCAGAACAACACAACCACACGAGGATACGCATTACGTTCATGAGTGAACAGTGACCAAACTCGACGGCGCCACATGCCTCATCCTAGTTAATCGTTCGAAATACTTGTATGGTATTGCGACAAATGTTTATTGTCCTTTCGACTATTTGAGTAATTCGTTTAGCTCTCGACATGCGTAGTATTTTGACTGTGGCTTCAAGAGTCGAGATCCATCGGTACTGAGCATTATAGGGAGTGGTTTGCATTTAATCAACGAAGCCAACTTCTTCACGTCAGACTA
Source organism: Fasciola hepatica (assembly GCA_948099385.1). Taxonomy (NCBI): domain Eukaryota; kingdom Metazoa; phylum Platyhelminthes; class Trematoda; order Plagiorchiida; family Fasciolidae; genus Fasciola; species Fasciola hepatica. Next base: position 1,520,574 of record CANUEZ040000119.1, read on the forward strand.
CGTGGTTTGAACTGATGAAGTGTTCTGTCATTCAAGCTGTATAATCCTGGTCAGTGATCAGTTACCATACTGTGGAGATGATTGAAAGTAGATTCAGTCGCATCCCATTCTATCTTGAGTTCACTAGGTTTGAGGATCGTCAGACAGCTGTGTTGGAAACTTTGACATTATGGTTGATTTTCAGTGGTCGTACCTAATTGATGATCGGGAATGAAGTAGGATCGGATTCGGTTATTCGCCCTTGCGGTGAATTTTGTATTGATGTGGATGTGTTGTTGCATTATAGGGTAAATGTATTGCACGATAGGCCGACCAATTTGAGTTGTGCGATTAAATGTCAAAGTTGATACTCACTCCAGTTTGTTATAATTATTTGATCAGAGGCATCGATTAAGGGATTCGAAAACCACACGCGATTATTACTGTGTGACGATGGTCGCAAACACTGTCATTTCGTTTACTACTACATTTCAATGGTCCGTTCCTCCATTGCTTCCCGCAGAAAATCTAATGACGAGTTGGTGCTTCAGTTCACCTTATCGGGGTAGTGATCTCACATGCTAACATAGTCTTTCCTATCCACTGCACTGGTACGTAAATATGACAAAAATGTTGGTAATTGGATACTCAAATCTGACGTGTCTGCTGAATAGAATATGGGCGAGAGTGCGACGATATTGTCTGTTGATATGAAAAACGGTTTAGCAACCACAACGAAGCATCTGAACAAGCTTTCATTTTGGTGCATCACGTTTGGGCAACACATGAGGAAACATGAAAACAAATGGTTCCATATGAACACCGGGCTTCCGGAGATAAACACAAAATAAGTGTGTGTGCATGTGTAAATATGTGTGTGTGTGATCCGATTACGTGCACTGATCAGTTCTTCAATTCTGTAGTGCAATTATTTGGTTTCATAAGTGACTCATCAAGCCATATTGAAGCAACTCCACTTGGGACTCGACGGGTTTGCATTACTGCATATCCCATAAAGAGACCATTTGGCTGGACAACATTCCCCAACTTCACGGTTTCCACAGGAGAATTGAGTATTTATCGTCACGGTTCCTCGTTTGGCAAAATCCATAATGTGTAACAGAGTAGAAAAATCCGAGTGCAAAAGTAGTATATTCATGCAAGGTATTCACTCCCTACCAAATTGTTTGTGATATGCCGTTATGACGTAAAGCAATTCGTTTACCATCACTCAACTTGGCGTGTTGATTACAGTATTAAACTCATAACATTACACATTAGATTCGACATCCACTGTAAAGTCAGAGAATATGTGTCATTGCTGATTATTCACAAATCACTCGAAATCTCTCTGGTAATCATTCCACGGATATCCAATAGACAGTTATTGTGCACATTGCACGATGAAATCTTTCTTGGAGGATTTGAATCGCGAGATACCTATACGAATATCGTTGCAGATAAATTCTTACATAATCATCCACGAATATAATAGTCATTATATATAGTGGGAATTCGTAGTCAGTAAGCAAATCACGTTGCACATGTTGACTTAAAATAAGACTGATGGACTTGCTTTCACACGAGACATTTCGTTTGTACATATTCAGTGCGCATCGTTGGTGTACGATCATGAGTAATCTGCAGTGCATTACATTGATTCGATCGAATCAATCGAAGTGGTAGTAGTTATGGGAAACTGTGAATTTTGTATGTGAGACGTATACAAATGTACTTGGAACACAAATCTGCTCTGTTACATGTATAGTTGTATGCGTCAATCCTCTTAACTGCATAGTCTGATTTTTAACCTTCGATCGTATGGAGAAGCTACAGATGTAGTTTGTTCACGACAAAATGCATCTGAATTGAATGTTGCATATAGAACGGGACCTTTCACCATGGACTTCACAATTGATCCGTCTGCGCAGAGCATGTTCGTTAATGTCCTTTATATGATCGGTCATGCCTTATTTCACAGTGCATAGATGATCAAATGAGACTTTCGCAACAGTGGCTATGTATTCCACTCTTCTTTTGAAACATCAATGCGACAGTGGCAGTTACACCAAAGCGAGCATCACGTAATTGTAACTGTTACCCAGTTATTAACTTGAGCAGCGATGGGTGACAGATGGACCGATTTACAGTCATTATTAGCAATCAGGTAAAGTCGGATCTGTACTGACACTGGAACGACTGAAGCCATAAACTCTCAGCTTGATAGTCACGATCCATGCTTTTTCCATCTCTCCGGATTTCAGACGACTGATTGCCGTTGGCATCGGGGAAAACAAGGATAGCACACATAATGGAGTATTTAGGAAGTAAGTGAAGTTGAAGATGACCAATCGGGAAAGTTGTGTAGAACTAAAAGGCGAAATTTACCAGTTTGATATAATATAGTTATCATTTCCTATTCTCATCGTGTTGTCACATGCGTCCTCCTATGCATTTCCGATATCACATCGTGACGCATGAGTGATTGTTATATGTCTGAAATACGATTATATGCAAACGTACCATTGGATGTTGAATTGGAGTTGGTGAGTCTCACAATACAATGCAAGGACGAATTGGATGAAAGTTGTCTTCGGAACAGGTGTTAATTTTGGTGTGTTCTAAATGTGTGAGCCCTTTATTGAAAGGGAAAATTGTGAAAGCTCAGAACGATGATGGCGAATTATGCTAAAATAATTTATTCGGCATTCCTGGGTTACGATGGATATGGAAATATCGATTGTTACATTGTCTTGTTGAACTTGGTTTGGGCTCGATTATCTTAGCTTCAACTACAATGAGAAGCAATCTGCGTAATTAGCTTTTCTGAATCCCATGTGTAGATTGAATGTGTATATAGGATCGATCTGATGTTTGTTACTGAAGACGTAAGTTTGAATCGAGGTTTTCCAAATCCAAGTCCACCATTGAGTTATTGAGTTGGAAGAAGATTGCTTTGCTTCTAGGCAAACACTCAATCATATACACAATACCTCAATCGATGTAGAAGAAAAATTAAAAATTGTGATGTCAGCCTGTCAATAAAGTGGTGAAAAACGGAGTTGCTCATTTTCTGATACTAATCCAACGATTCGCTCGAGCAAAGCATGTACCAACCATGTGGGCTAGTTCTATTCAGTTCATTCGAAGAGTTTGTCAATCTCAATGGGAGCAGCAATAAACGCTCCTTCCTTCTCGAATATTTGCGTTTCCGTCTTGTGAATTTCATCATTCGTGTGTTATCAGACATACAACTGTAGTCACCCAAATTTCCGAAGCATATGTTCTAGGTATTCGAGCTGTAAATTAATACGAACCGATGAACCACATTCAGACCCACCGTTCGCAAGAAGAAGATTCACGCACATGCGCGTTTGACTATTTATTTGTATGTGAATTAGGAACACATAACTGTATATTAGCATATCCAAGGGAACAGAATTCCGTCGAATTCACCAAGAAATATAGAACAACATGCCCAGCTACTACCAGAAACAAGGATACGTAAAGTGCGGTAAAACATTGGATACATTTGGCTTGTGTGATGATTGTATTATGTTACTTCATCAGCGTACGGGGTTGATAGTCCTTCTACAAAACGAACGTCGTCTGTCTGAAGATAGTTCAACGACTTGCAACGTGAATAGTTGAAAATTTTATGTGAAATAAGTGTGAGCAGGAACTCTTTGGTCTCAGTACTTTATCTGTAGAAGGTAGAGAAAATTGAAGGAGATATGAAAGAGACGCTCAAGTAATATTAGGATTTTGCAAACTTGGATTGTGGAGTCTATTCCAGGCTACCTCATTCTTTCGATAAATGGGACATGGAAAGAAACCCGCGGAAGTTTGAGCTAGAATACTGAATAGATCTTACTCATTTAAATGCAGGGTAATAAATAATTACCACAGTCCACCTGAGGAGATTATAGAACTGCAGTATATCAAAGTCTCCAAAAGGACCATGAATCGCAAGTGTAACGAGCATGTCTAAGGTGATCAGTTTTGGGCCTATCCACTCAACGTGTAGATGATACTGTTAAGTGTCTCGTGAGATTTCGATCATTTTCACGTGCTGTGCATTGATTTATTGATTGCAGTCTCAATTGTACTTCCTCGTTATTCGTTGAGGACCTTCCATACAAAGAACGAATTCTGTGGAGAATATCAGCATTTCCACTTTACTCCACTTCTATGATAGAATATTTCAAACTGATCTAATTTTTCAATGTCCCGAACACACGGGTGGTATGACAATGTCTTCAGTGCAGTTAGAATTAGATGGTCACCCTATTTTTGTAAGCAGTCATGTTTACCGTTGATGTTTGTGTGAATGTGAGAGAAAAGTTTTGGATTTTTCAGTTTCTACTCATGTGCTAGAATTTGTCACTTCATCCAAGTTGCCTACACCCATCGTAACTGCCACATACAATGATCAATTTGTGACTACAAAACTTGTCTTCTGTTTGGTCTCCATGTGACTGGCCGAGGAAATACCCTCAGTTGAATGAAAACCGAAGATGGAAAACTGAATCGTGCATCTCGTTGTATTGAAGCAGGACCGATACTACCAATAACAAAAGGACACAACACCACAGATGCAAAACCAAAGGGAACTACATGCGAAGGTGATTATTCGAAAATGTATCCAAGCTGAAGTTGATAAGAACTTAGTGTTTTTCGAGTTCAGTCAACATGAAGCCTAACACTATAAGCACAGTGAGAGCAATGTCGCAGAAGAAAATCGTTAGGAACGTAAATCCAAAGTGATGCCACGGAAGTGTTCCATCCCTTCAAACGATCCAGATCACTTGACTCTTCTGAATTCGGACAGAAAATGCTGATGATTTCTGGTGATTGCAATGTCACGCTTTACAGTAAACTTTGGCAGCAGAGAGGTATCACAGAACCACCAGAAGATACCTTATCCCGATCCAATGATTCGTGTTGCTGCTTTCACTGAATCTGGACGATGATGGTTTTTGAACTCCACTACCATCAGATTCTCACCTGGTGACCACAATGAACACCCCTTTTTTGTATCTATGCTTTGTTTTGCAATTCGGATATTATAAAGAGGATATAGATATCCATGCTTCCGCAAAAGCAGCACACATGTGGGGTTGTGTCTATCGTTACAACGTTCTCGTCAACTTCATGTCACAATCAAGCCACACAATTTTTTTTGCAACTCAACTTCTAAGTTTCTTGATAAAAGCAACTTCAAGCAGGATCCTGATCGCTTATCGCGTTTACGCAGCATAATGGATCTGACCTCCGATTTGTCGGTCATTGAAAACTTCTGGTACTACTGTATGCATGAATGGATGTTACGTTCTGTTTTTGTTCAGAAATCAAGGCATTCCTTTATTGGGTTTCACTGACAAATTAATCTTGTTTCGAATGCCTCTCCGACTGGGATTGGTGTTGTGTGTGAGTGCCGCCAAGAGAGGCTATTCTGAAACTCAGTGAGAGGTGTTGGTCCCTGATTCGTCCGTTATCAGTGTCCACAAATATTTGTTTGGCTCAAAATTTACATCTGTTTCCGATCACGAAGCATCATATATCGTTGTTAATCCCAAATTCTTAACAGAATACTAGTTTTATGGTGCAACGTGGATTTCACTTTCTGCATACAACTGTGAAACTAAAATCACCATGCTAATCACATTCTGCATGTGGATTACATGTGTGCGTATTCATGCCCCATCGAATACTGCGAATCTGATTGTTTAGTAGTCCAATCACCTCCTGTCAGTCGAAAATAACTGCTTGTTGATGTTCGCTACTGTTGTGAACCAGTATAATTATCCCTCAAACGTGTATGGACATCAGTTGCCCTATATTGATTTCCAGTATTCCACTCCAATAGATGCGATTGAATTTCAACATATGATATCATATTGCATCTAAATGACCTCGTTGCTGTTCCTCTATTGTTTTGCTCATTTAGTCCACGTGATTTACCTTCCGACATTTTGGGAGTGCAGAAGAAGAAGATGTCTTTTGTTCGACTCAAGTATTGGTCAGTTGGAAGTGATCAAGATGTTTTACGTCATGGAGGTCAGTGTATTCAGTGCAAACATAACATATTCTCAAACATGGATGTGGACTCTGTGGTCTGTATCGTGTTGGGTATGGGAAAGAATGTATGCTGACTATAGGGGTCCATTTCTAAATAAGTACTGGGCTCTTTGGATTGTTGATTCACACAATGGTTGACCAGAATTGTATTTTATTATAACTTCTGGCATTTGACTATCAAAGCTCGGACTTAGACAATATTCGGTGTTAATGGCAGCCACCTTGTGGGGCTCGAAAAGTGGTGGAATGGAAATGTGTTTCAGCTGCAGACAATTGTTCACGAAACCTAGACACTCCCAATCCAATGTTTTGGTAGAATACTTCCTTCTTACTTCTGAAAGTGCTGTCACATAGTTGACCGTATCCACGTTTCTATTATTTGAACGGGGAGTGAAAATCTCTCTACTCCGACACAGTGATACTGTCCAAGACACACTGAATTCCGGCGAATCTGTTTGTGTTACTTCACCAACTATACACGGTATCGTTGACGTTGAAGTGTGTGAATATATAATTCAGATTTGTACGTCAAATTGGTGTGTTATTCATATTCCAATCAGATTTGGTGTTGCATTTTCCGTCTCTCATTTACACCTCACAATGATTCTCGGATATATTCAAAAAGATGTGACAAAACTAGAGACTTATCGCTAATCAATGAAAGAAGCCAAACTGTCAAATGGCATATATAAGAAAGTATTCGCAATCTGAATAATGAACCTATTCAAGCCGTCCTGGAGCCCACAATGTATACGTACACCGTCAGATGGTTGATGATTTTCGAAAGAACTCGGACTGTATTATATTGTCACTGAATCAGATGGAACTCTCGGCACGTAGTTTCTCGGAACATTCACCACGTCGCGACATTGCTTCATTATTTACATCGATATTGCAAACATCTTGGACAACGAAGGCAAGAGCAGATCCCTGTCGATGCGTTAGCCGACGCACCTTCCAAGTTGACATTTTTGTGTCGCCTGGAATAATAATTTTAAACCATAAATCACAAGTATACAGTTCGTGTTGGATGATCTGATTTAGCGTGGAAGCAACTGGCACATCTTCGCTTAGATGGTCTGTACATCCAATTTTCCGGCTGATTGCGGTGTTTGTGGTATAACTTTACCAAATGTCTTATCAGAAATGAATGTTTTTGACGGACATGAATGTAATGAGCAAGTCGAAAGATTCCGTAAACATTTTCATGAGTTCTACTTTAGCGCACAAACGCTAGATCTCTCTGGCCGCACGAAAATACTCATACTTCATTTCACTGAGAGCTTTCTTCAAATTCGTCTATTTGGACCTAAAGATTTATTTACCTAAACATTGTTTATTGTATAAGAATAGACCAAAAATGGATGACAAACCTTTCTAAATCTCAACCCGATCCGGCTCCAATAAAACATATAATCGATTCTGCTTTTGTTTTCCTTCTCCATTCGTGTGCTGTCAGGTAATCTAGCTACCGTGCAACAAACCAAGCACTTGGCTCACTGGACTTCATTGGGAGCCAGGCGAGCTGTTACAAACAAAACGAGATGAGCATATTTAATTATAGACTGAACTATACCCAATTGGATCCTAAGAGACAGACCACAATTCTGCCAAAACAGTCGGTCAGAGTGCGCAATTTACTTAATTTACTCAAGTTAGCAAACTCTCGTGAGTTATTCACACACTAAGATACCGTTTATTACGTAACATTCACTTAATGGGAATATTAAGGGAGTAGATTTGAATGGATTGATAGATTTGTCGTTGATTGATGAGATACAGCTCGATGAATTCATATGGGATTTCAGCCATCCATATGCAACACAGAAGTTCTGCAATGAATTTGGACTTGACTAATGCATAGTATTGAATAGCGCAAGAGCCAAGTTCTTTGCATGCTGTACCATCAGTACATGGAGCCCTCTGCAGCCGGACAATGCGATTGCATATCGGATGGTACAGATTTTGGCTCTTCTGGACCTTTCTATTCTGATGAATTTCCTGAACGCTCATAAGGACGCATGTAACGCCAACACCCATGTATCATCCACCATACCCAGTTGGCAGACTTTCCTTGACAACGGGCATTGTCCGTCTGTTCGCTCTATCACCGTCCACTCCACTTCGCTGTCCTCACAAACACAAATTTATCCCCTTTGAATTCATACTCGACCCTATGACTACTTCATGTAAAACGCTTCTTGCATGGTGGACACTCTGTAATGGGATCAGATGGGAGCAAGCACCCGGTTCGTAACCGTGGTGTTGCTACTATCCTAACCTAGCTACCCCAAAACTAACGAAACACAGAAGTCGTTGCCTACTGGGAATCCAACCCAATGTTCACTCACACAAGAATGTGAACTGAATCATCCACCCCGAGACTCGAGCCCCGTGATGTGACCTAATTGAATTGTTGGCACATGGACATGTTGAAATGAAGGGAAACGGTCACTGAAGTAAATGCATATCGGATCTCAGTGGGCAGGAGGCATAGCTCAGTGGTAGAGCATTCGACTGCAGATCGAGAGGTCCCCGGTTCGAACCCGGGTGTCTCCTATGGATTTTGAATTTTTCAATATGTAACGAAATCTATGATTAGGTTCAGTCTCATTAACAGAATGAGAGAATTCCCTAGACAAGCTGAGCAATTCGAAGTTGGTAACTCGCTACTAAAATGCTTGTCAGTAGACGAAATGAAGCATACACAACAAAGTGAACAGTAAAGTCAGGTTTAATTTATCACGATTTTTAGCTATATACATCTGTATCAATTCTGTTGGACTATGGAGCTTCAATCTTACTTGGTTCACTCAGTCATACCTCATCTTCAAGACCAAAGGAGTCCTCCCGTATATGTGTCTCCGCGACCCTCCCGTTGGTGTCAACACCAGTGTGAGTAGAACGCTACTGCACCATCCCCGAAGTATCTAATTTCCTGAATTGGGATGAACGCCCGCAGCTTTGGCCATAAACTAGCACCGTTGATTTGGTGAGTGTAGTATGCTTCGTTGAATGCAGACACGATATTTGATTTCCACACGAGCTGCAGTCATTGTGTACGCCCTAATGTTATCAATAATTTTAACGGCCTGTTGACGTATTCTCCAGCTCCCAGAAGCGTTTGTCTTTCTAAAAACCAAATTACCACTCCTAATCATCACTATGGACGGTTGTGACCTCAGCTGTCCAACGAAAATCACCGTAGGTGCCGCGGTCGGACTGAATATAGAGTTTACTCTAAAACGTGCAATTCCTGGTCAGGGTGAAATCTGTTCAAAGATTCACTTCTCGATCCACCGAATAATTATCTTCACGCGTTCCGGATAGCGCCTTAGAGCTTCAAAGCAACGAATATAGCCCACGTCGAGGCAGAACTCAAATCAAAACAAGATTCCCCCACCAATACAACGGTACTATCCGTGAGTTAGAATATGACAACCTTACGTTGACAATCAGCCTCAGTCACTAACCAGCCGAAAGATAGTCAAAATCGGCACAAAATTGTGTTGACTTCCTTTGTTAGAACACAATGCTTCGTTTGGATTGGGCGAAGTGTCTATAGATATCCGTTCTCTTTTAATTCTGACGACGTTTTCCTCAGCGGTCCTCGTGACCGTTTTACCAATCTTCTGTTCAAGTCTGTTCTCTTGAAAGTCTACCGCGTGATCGAAGGAACGACCACGATTGTCACGAAAGTACTTCGAAAATATTCCGAAGGAACATAGTCAATGTCCAGGACTAAGATACAGCCCCAGAAACCGCGCCAAAATGGACGGTGTGAAACTCTCCTTCAATGGTGTTTTCTTCTGCAACGCACCACCAAATAATATCTTTCTCATTCGTGGGTTGCCTGTTTGTATGAATTGCATTTCGACAGAATGCCCCATCCACGTCATACGAATTTCCGGTTTCCTCATGTGAACAATTATTCTAACCCACCCATATCTTCCGAATTTCGCATTTGTTTCTTTCAAAATATCTGTCTTCAGATACAAACAATTGTTAACTGAGTTGCACTAAATGTGAATGCGTTTGGTTTGATGTGTGAAATGAACTGTATATCTTGTCTCCTGTACACGCTGAGGCCCGAATTTTCACCTCATCCATTCTGTTGCCTGTACTATGGCGACGCAAGTTTTATACAAATAATTTAATTGTAACTCATTTTTCAGCATTCCAGTAGTATCGCTGATGCTAATTACACATTCTAGTTTTATTTGAAATGTTTTCAGGCATTCAAATCTACAGAGTAGTCACATTAACTGGTGTTGAACACGAAGGCGTCTGCGTCATTTGTGAGAAATTGATATCCGGTGACGAAACCCACGCCAAACTTGGATGGCGAATGATTTTCAGGAAAACTACAGCGAGCTGCTTGAGTTGGTTTAGATGGTAGATGCCATTCATCCGCAAACGTTTTAACAGCTGGTACAGTGCTACTGTGTGATCGCGATCCTGGATACAACGTGGTCAAAGTTTTGTCCCGTCCCACAAACTCAGTTCTGCCTCAAAATCGTTTTCGCTTGATTGGTACTGAATATATTGTTTATATATGTTATGCGCTCCTCATAACCGAATCCGTGCATACTAGCTTACTGGCCCACTGATAAACCTAAACGGCTCGTCTGGCCTGTCTATCCGGCTGCGTCCGGATTGGTTGATTCGGCTCTATACGAATGTTAACCGCTGGCTGATCCATTGATTGCCTGACTCGCTCTAATCTTGTCGGCGATTCTGATCAGCCGATCACGTGCTGTCTGCTTCATTGAACCGAACCGTCCATTAGAAACGAGCTGGGTGCATTCCCTTACATTCTTCCTTTTTGGATGAATAAATGGGCCTCTGGTTCCTCCGAGTTCATGTGGACTTTCTTCCACCACGGACTAACTGTGCAGGCCAAATACACGGAGTTTGGCCAAATGATCAAAACTGTCCATGTTTTGATCAGTTAACTGAATTGTATGCTATATGGGTTCCTAGGAATATAATCCTAATCGAATAACTGACTGTTCTACTTCCGTCAGTTGCCAAGATATGAAATATTTGCATCCACCTCACATAATTTCTGTGTGGTATTCACGGGGTATTTTGTCGGTAGAATATGAAGGCAATTAATCCAGGATACTGCCAATAGCATTCTGTATGACAGATTCTCCTGGAACAGATGAATGAGCATTTTTGTGCTTGTATTCACGAAGAGCAGACACAATACATCTGGCAATATCTACAACCGAGTTATCAGAAACACACTGTCTTAGCCGTCTACCAAATTACAACGTGATATCAGACTTACGACGTTATCTGTGAGTCTCGAACAGGCAGCTTACTCTAGAATAGGGACAAAGGCAAGATAAAAACATGCGTCAGCAGTGTTTGTATGATAAAATCGAACCACACAATGGACACTCGTGTCTGATAGAGTGGTATATTTACTGTGAATGTTGGCGAATGAACGTGTGCAAATACCATCAGTAAAAACAAAATTAGAAATAAATGCAGCTTTTTGTCGAAGGAAGTGGATAATTAGAGTGCTCTTCCAAGTTGTTGCAACATCGTTTTGTTGCCTGCGATTGTCGTGAAATGGGTATCGCTTTGCTTACTGGAGAAACGCATTCGAAGGATGATTCCAGCCTAAAGTTGAGAAGAACTGTTTTATGGAAATCCACACAAGTTCATCAGTGGACTGTACGCGTGAAGTGGGTACAATGGTAGTTGTCACTTGAGTGGCGTGTGTATGTGCTTTTGAAGAGAACAAAGCATTTTTGAGTGGAGAATCAGCAATACTGCCCCAAATATACTGATGATCGTAGAAATCATGATGGAGTTTAGAACCTAGGATTACGTACTCGTGGGTCGTAGCCGCCTACCAAATAACAATGTGATACGACCGTATTTGTGAGTATCGAATAGACAGCCCAATCCACAACAGTGATGTTGAGGCAGAACTGAGTTCCCACTAGAGTTTGTGGGACGGGACAAAACTTTGACCACGTTGTATCCAGGATCGCGATCACACAGTAGCACTGTACCAGCTGTTAAAACGTTTGCGGATGAATGGCATCTACCATCTAAACCAACTCAAGCAGCTCGCTGTAGTTTTCCTGAAAATCATTCGCCATCCAAGTTTGGCGTGGGTTTCGTCACCGGATATCAATTTCTCACAAATGACGCAGACGCCTTCGTGTTCAACACCAGTTAATGTGACTACTCTGTAGATTTGAATGCCTGAAAACATTTCAAATAAAACTAGAATGTGTAATTAGCATCAGCGATACTACTGGAATGCTGAAAAATGAGTTACAATTAAATTATTTGTATAAAACTTGCGTCGCCATAGTACAGGCAACAGAATGGATGAGGTGAAAATTCGGGCCTCAGCGTGTACAGGAGACAAGATATACAGTTCATTTCACACATCAAACCAAACGCATTCACATTTAGTGCAACTCAGTTAACAATTGTTTGTATCTGAAGACAGATATTTTGAAAGAAACAAATGCGAAATTCGGAAGATATGGGTGGGTTAGAATAATTGTTCTAATGAGGAAACCGGAAATTCGTATGACGTGGATGGGGCATTCTGTCGAAATGCAATTCATACAAACAGGCAACCCACGAATGAGAAAGATATTATTTGGTGGTGCGTTGCAGAAGAAAACACCATTGAAGGAGAGTTTCACACCGTCCATTTTGGCGCGGTTTCTGGGGCTGTATCTTAGTCCTGGACATTGACTATGTTCCTTCGGAATATTTTCGAAGTACTTTCGTGACAATCGTGGTCGTTCCTTCGATCACGCGGTAGACTTTCAAGAGAACAGACTTGAACAGAAGATTGGTAAAACGGTCACGAGGACCGCTGAGGAAAACGTCGTCAGAATTAAAAGAGAACGGATATCTATAGACACTTCGCCCAATCCAAACGAAGCATTGTGTTCTAACAAAGGAAGTCAACACAATTTTGTGCCGATTTTGACTATCTTTCGGCTGGTTAGTGACTGAGGCTGATTGTCAACGTAAGGTTGTCATATTCTAACTCACGGATAGTACCGTTGTATTGGTGGGGGAATCTTGTTTTGATTTGAGTTCTGCCTCGACGTGGGCTATATTCGTTGCTTTGAAGCTCTAAGGCGCTATCCGGAACGCGTGAAGATAATTATTCGGTGGATCGAGAAGTGAATCTTTGAACAGATTTCACCCTGACCAGGAATTGCACGTTTTAGAGTAAACTCTATATTCAGTCCGACCGCGGCACCTACGGTGATTTTCGTTGGACAGCTGAGGTCACAACCGTCCATAGTGATGATTAGGAGTGGTAATTTGGTTTTTAGAAAGACAAACGCTTCTGGGAGCTGGAGAATACGTCAACAGGCCGTTAAAATTATTGATAACATTAGGGCGTACACAATGACTGCAGCTCGTGTGGAAATCAAATATCGTGTCTGCATTCAACGAAGCATACTACACTCACCAAATCAACGGTGCTAGTTTATGGCCAAAGCTGCGGGCGTTCATCCCAATTCAGGAAATTAGATACTTCGGGGATGGTGCAGTAGCGTTCTACTCACACTGGTGTTGACACCAACGGGAGGGTCGCGGAGACACATATACGGGAGGACTCCTTTGGTCTTGAAGATGAGGTATGACTGAGTGAACCAAGTAAGATTGAAGCTCCATAGTCCAACAGAATTGATACAGATGTATATAGCTAAAAATCGTGATAAATTAAACCTGACTTTACTGTTCACTTTGTTGTGTATGCTTCATTTCGTCTACTGACAAGCATTTTAGTAGCGAGTTACCAACTTCGAATTGCTCAGCTTGTCTAGGGAATTCTCTCATTCTGTTAATGAGACTGAACCTAATCATAGATTTCGTTACATATTGAAAAATTCACAATCCATAGGAGACACCCGGGTTCGAACCGGGGACCTCTCGATCTGCAGTCGAATGCTCTACCACTGAGCTATGCCTCCTGCCAACTGAGATCCGATATGCATTTACTTCAGTGACCGTTTCCCTTCATTTCAACCTGTCCATGTGCCAACAATTCAATTAAGTCACATCACGGGGCTCGAGTCTCGGGGTGGATGATTCAGTTCACATTCTTGTGTGAGTGAACATTGGGTTGGATTCCCAGTAGGCAACGACTTCTGTGTTTCGTTAGTTTTGGGGTAGCTAGGTTAGGATAGTAGCAACACCACGGTTACGAACCGGGTGCTTGCTCCCATCTGATCCCATTACAGAGTGTCCACCATGCAAGAAGCGTTTTACATGAAGTAGTCATAGGGTCGAGTATGAATTCAAAGGGGATAAATTTGTGTTTGTGAGGACAGCGAAGTGGAGTGGACGGTGATAGAGCGAACAGACGGACAATGCCCGTTGTCAAGGAAAGTCTGCCAACTGGGTATGGTGGATGATACATGGGTGTTGGCGTTACATGCGTCCTTATGAGCGTTCAGGAAATTCATCAGAATAGAAAGGTCCAGAAGAGCCAAAATCTGTACCATCCGATATGCAATCGCATTGTCCGGCTGCAGAGGGCTCCATGTACTGATGGTACAGCATGCAAAGAACTTGGCTCTTGCGCTATTCAATACTATGCATTAGTCAAGTCCAAATTCATTGCAGAACTTCTGTGTTGCATATGGATGGCTGGAATCCCATATGAATTCATCGAGCTGTATCTCATCAATCAACGACAAATCTATCAATCCATTCAAATCTACTCCCTTAATATTCCCATTAAGTGAATGTTACGTAATAAACGGTATCTTAGTGTGTGAATAACTCACGAGAGTTTGCTAACTTGAGTAAATTAAGTAAATTGCGCACTCTGACCGACTGTTTTGGCAGAATTGTGGTCTGTCTCTTAGGATCCAATTGGGTATAGTTCAGTCTATAATTAAATATGCTCATCTCGTTTTGTTTGTAACAGCTCGCCTGGCTCCCAATGAAGTCCAGTGAGCCAAGTGCTTGGTTTGTTGCACGGTAGCTAGATTACCTGACAGCACACGAATAGAGAAGGAAAACAAAAGCAGAATCGATTATATGTTTTAGTGGAGCCGGATCGGGTTGAGATTTAGAAAGGTTTGTCATCCATTTTTGGTCTATTCTTATACAATAAACAATGTTTAGGTAAATAAATCTTTAGGTCCAAATAGACGAATTTGAAGAAAGCTCTCAGTGAAATGAAGTATGAGTGTTTTCGTGCGGCCAGAGAGATCTAGCGTTTGTGCGCTAAAGTAGAACTCATGAAAATGTTTACGGAATCTTTCGACTTGCTCATTACATTCATGTCCGTCAAAAACATTCATTTCTGATAAGACATTTGGTAAAGTTATACCACAAACACCGCAATCAGCCGGAAAATTGGATGTACAGACCATCTAAGCGAAGATGTGCCAGTTGCTTCCACGCTAAATCAGATCATCCAACACGAACTGTATACTTGTGATTTATGGTTTAAAATTATTATTCCAGGCGACACAAAAATGTCAACTTGGAAGGTGCGTAGGCTAACGCATCGACAGGGATCTGCTCTTGCCTTCGTTGTCCAAGATGTTTGCAATATCGATGTAAATAATGAAGCAATGTCGTGACGTGGTGAATGTTCCGAGAAACTACGTGCCGAGAGTTCCATCTGATTCGGTGACAATATAATACAGTCCGAGTTCTTTCGAAAATCATCAACCATCTGACGGTGTACGTATACATTGTGGGCTCCAGGACGGCTTGAATAGGTTCATTATTCAGATTGCGAATACTTTCTTATATATGCCATTTGACAGTTTGGCTTCTTTCATTGATTAGCGATAAGTCTCTAGTTTTGTCACATCTTTTTGAATATATCCGAGAATCATTGTGAGGTGTAAATGAGAGACGGAAAATGCAACACCAAATCTGATTGGAATATGAATAACACACCAATTTGACGTACAAATCTGAATTATATATTCACACACTTCAACGTCAACGATACCGTGTATAGTTGGTGAAGTAACACAAACAGATTCGCCGGAATTCAGTGTGTCTTGGACAGTATCACTGTGTCGGAGTAGAGAGATTTTCACTCCCCGTTCAAATAATAGAAACGTGGATACGGTCAACTATGTGACAGCACTTTCAGAAGTAAGAAGGAAGTATTCTACCAAAACATTGGATTGGGAGTGTCTAGGTTTCGTGAACAATTGTCTGCAGCTGAAACACATTTCCATTCCACCACTTTTCGAGCCCCACAAGGTGGCTGCCATTAACACCGAATATTGTCTAAGTCCGAGCTTTGATAGTCAAATGCCAGAAGTTATAATAAAATACAATTCTGGTCAACCATTGTGTGAATCAACAATCCAAAGAGCCCAGTACTTATTTAGAAATGGACCCCTATAGTCAGCATACATTCTTTCCCATACCCAACACGATACAGACCACAGAGTCCACATCCATGTTTGAGAATATGTTATGTTTGCACTGAATACACTGACCTCCATGACGTAAAACATCTTGATCACTTCCAACTGACCAATACTTGAGTCGAACAAAAGACATCTTCTTCTTCTGCACTCCCAAAATGTCGGAAGGTAAATCACGTGGACTAAATGAGCAAAACAATAGAGGAACAGCAACGAGGTCATTTAGATGCAATATGATATCATATGTTGAAATTCAATCGCATCTATTGGAGTGGAATACTGGAAATCAATATAGGGCAACTGATGTCCATACACGTTTGAGGGATAATTATACTGGTTCACAACAGTAGCGAACATCAACAAGCAGATTTTTAGGGCTCAAATGAAAGCTGGCAACAATTCACGGAAGCTTTGTATGCAGCTTCGAATGCCACCCAGAACTCTGGTTCAAGTCGGTCTCCCAAACAATGGATATCATCGACATCAGTTGCTGTTTTGGATGCTCGCACATCCGTCTCTCCGGATGCCAAGTTTAATGAAGTGCGAAAATCCCTGAAATTCCAACTGACTAGGAGCCTGACGAATGATCGTGAACAGTAGTGAAGAGCGAAATGTAAGGAAATGGAAATGGCTGCGCACATTTGCAATGCTCGCAACCTTTTCCGTTTAATTAGAGGTACCAGTCCAAAGATACCTGGTGTAAGTGAGTTAACTACGGAATCCGATGGCCCATTGATTCACTCTAAGGGACGTCATCTGGAGCTTTGGGCGCAGCACTTCAAGAAACAAATCAACTGGCCCATTTCAGCGGTGGACCTTCCAAATATATCTACTAGAAATGCTGTGCAGATGGATATCAGTCCTCAGTTAGAGATGGAGAATATGCGAGAGATAGGTTACTTGAAAAAGTATAAACCCGCTGGACCAGATGGGTTGTCTCCATTTATTTTCAAGGATGGAGGCGATGCTTTGGTTTTGGAGCTATCAAAAGTCCCCCGTATTATTTGGGATGGTGAGCAGATTCTCAGGGAATGGTGTGAATCGGTGATTGTGTCCATTTAAAAGAATGGCGATAGGTCATTTTGTGTAAATCATAGAGGAATTAGCTTGGTGATTGTCACGTCCGAACTGCTCACCGAGCTTATTCTTCACCGATTATCCAGCGCGCGCGAAATGTGTACGTGTGAGAACCTATCCAGTTTCATACATGTTCGAGGTTGTATCGACCACATCTTCACTCTTCGGCAAACCTTAGAGCACAGGCACATCTATCCTCATGTGAGAATAGCGGCATCTATATTTGCTCAGGCAGTATGCTGTCTGATTTGGAATATGCGGACGATATTGTTCTTCTGAGTGAAGATCCAGGTATTTCGCAAGCTCCTTCAGATAGCTTTACCCTTAGGTCGGTCTCTGGATCAAGTGCTAAATCTAAACAGGTTAAGGTGGTTGGGAAATGTGTTACACATGCCAACGGATAGACTTTCTTAGCTTACGCTCTTCTTTGAGGCAGGTCGAAGTGGTCAGTCTTCGACATGACAAAAATGTACGAAAACCCTTACCAGTGAACTTGGCCAAGTAGGACATGTTAGCCTGCCAGTTTAAGGTCCACGTGATCGACATACTAAATGGTTGGAGACAGTAAGTGATATGGCTAGGTGTCGCGGCTGGTGGCGTTTTCGCATTCAGACTCCTTCCCTGTCGTCTTGATTTCCCATAAAGAATAATTCGACATTTTCGATCTTTGTCTATTTGATTCTATTTCT
This sequence comes from Fasciola hepatica, assembly GCA_948099385.1. NCBI lineage: Eukaryota > Metazoa > Platyhelminthes > Trematoda > Plagiorchiida > Fasciolidae > Fasciola > Fasciola hepatica. Next base: position 1,538,812 of record CANUEZ040000119.1, read on the forward strand.
TTGTCCTCTACTGGACGATGCCGGAAGGTAGCAATCGAAATCGGAGCACAGAACTGCAAGGTTATTGGTTGAATTAACTAGAACCGAAACTGATTCGACTCTTCAAATCGTTCATCGAGTGCCTCCAACCCAAATCACAACTATCACAACAGTTCGCCCACACTGGGCACCGAGGAGTTATTAGGCATCCATCGTGTCGTCCCTAATCTGTGCGAACAGAAATAAATCCATCCATGACGTCTAATTACTCAGGCCACAAAAGAACCATAAACCCAAATGACTCAGATCCGAATCATGTGAGTGTCACGTGCATATCAACACATCGATTCCACTGTTATCCCCTGTCACAAACTTCCTCCAATACAAATGAGCCTTGATCCTCTCATTACATCTCTTTCTGACATGATTTGTTCGAACTAGAGAGTGAATCACTGTATATAATTTGTCACCGTAAACATGTTCTGATGTTGCAGTGTGCATAGTCCGGAAATAAATCGAAGGACTGAAAGAAAGTAGATTGAACAGTAAGTACCTGGAATAAATTAATAATTCACTCAGCCTTTTATTTTTGTTAGGACCAATGATCTTGGTCACTTATTGATGAGTCTGCGAATTGGCATTGCTCCCAAAAACGTTTGAGGAACACTTTTCCACCTTTATTGGTAATACTCAATTCTACCTACTAACAAGCATTTGAGTGGTAATTTATGAAATTCGAGCTCCTCAGGAGATCCTTGGTAATTCTGACGCATGGTACAATGGGAGGCTCGAAATTCAATGCATCATTGTATTGGTTAGTTAAATACTTCTTGACTTGATACACTTCAGTCAAATTCAGGCAGTGTTGCCGCAATAACCAGAACAACACAACCACATGAGGATACGCATTGCGTTCATAAGTGAACAGTGACCAAACTCGACGGCGCCACTTGCCCCATCCTAGTTAATCGTTCGAAATACTTGTATGGTATTGCGAAAAATGTTTATTGTCCTTTCGACTATTTGAGTAATTCGTTTAGCTCTCGACATGCGTAGTATTTTGACTGTGGCTTCAAGAGTCGAGATCCATCGGTACTGAGCATTATAGGGAGTGGTTTGCATTTAATCAACGAAGCCAACTTCTTCACGTCAGACTACGTGGTTTGAACTGATGAAGTGTTCTGTCATTCAAGCTGTATAATCCTGGTCAGTGATCAGTTAACATACTGTGGAGATGATTGAAACCAGATTCAGTCGCCTCCCATTCTATCTCGAGTTCACTATGTTTGAACATGTTTCAGACAGCTGTGTTGGAAACTTTGACATTATGCTTGATTTTCAGTGCTCTTACCTAATTGATGATCGGGAATGAGGTAGGATCGGATTCGGTTATTCGTCCTTGCGGTGAATTTTGTATTGATGTGGATGTGTTGTTGCATTATAGGGTAAATGTATTGCACGATAGGCCGACCAATTTGAGTTGTGCGATTAAATGTCAAAGTTGATACTCACTCCAGTTTGTTATAATTATTTGATCAGAGGCATCGATTAAGGGATTCGAAAACCACACGCGATTATTACTGTGTGACGATGGTCGCAAACACTGTCATTTCGTTTACTACTACATTTCAATGGTCCGTTCCTTCATTGCTTCCCGCAGAAAATCTAATGACGAGTTGGTGCTTCGGTTCACCTTATCGGGGTAGTGATCTCACATGCTAACATAGTCTTTCCTATCCACTGCACTGGTACGTAAATATGACAAAAATGTTGGTAATTGGATACTCAAATCTGACGTTTCCGCTGAATAGAATATGTGCGAGAGTGCGACGATATTGTCTGTTGATATGAAAAACGGTTTAGCTACCACAACGAAGCATCTGAACAAGCTTTCATTTTGGTGCATCACGTTTGGGCAACACATGAGGAAACATGAGAACAAATGGTTCCATATGAACACCGGGCTTCCGGAGATAAACACAAAATAAGTGTGTGTGCATGTGTGAATGTGTGTGTGTGTGTGCGTGTGAATGTGTGTGTGTGTGTGCGTGTGATCCGATTACGTGCACTGATCAATTCTTCAATTCTGTAGTGCAATTATTTGGTTTCATAAGTGACTCATCAAGCCATATTGAAACAACTCCACTTGGGACTCGGCGGGTTTGCTTTACTGCATATCCCATAAAGAGACCATTTGGCTGAATAACATTCCCAAACTTCACGGTTTCCATTGGATAATTGAGTATTTATCGCCACGGTTCCTCGTTTGGCAAAATCCATAATGTGTAACAGAGTAGAAAAATCCGAGTGCAAAAGTAGTATATTTATGCAAGTTATTCACTCCCTACCAAATTGTTTGTGATATGCCGTTATGACGTAAAGCAATTCGTTTAATATCACTCAACTTGGCGTGTTGATTACAGTATTAAACTCATAACATTACACATTAGATTCGACATCCACTGTAAAGTCAGAGAATATGTGTCATTGCTGATTATTCACAAATCACTCGAAAGCTCTCTGGTAATCATTCCACGGATATCCAATAGACAGTTATTGTGCACATTGCACGATGAAATCTTTCTTGGAGGATTTGAATCGCGAGATACCTATACGAATATCGTTGCAGATGAATTCTTACATAATCATCCACGAATATAATAATCATAATATATAGTGGGAATTCGTAGTCAGTAAGCAAATCACGTTGCACATGTTGACTTAAAATAAGACTGATGGACTTGCTTTCACACGAGACATTTCGTTTGTACATATTCAGTGCGCATCGTTGGTGTACGATCATGAGTAATCTGCAGTGCATTACATTGATTCGATCGAATCAATCGAAGTGGTAGTAGTTATGGGAAACTGTGAATTTTGTATGTGAGACGTATACAAATGTACTTGGAACACAAATCTGCTCTGTTACATGTAAAGTTGTATAAGTCAATCTTCTGAACTACATAGTCTGATTTCTAACCTTCGATCGTATGGAGAAGCTACAGATGTAGTTTTTTCACGGTAAAATGCATCTGAATTGAATGTTGCATATAGAACGAGACCTTTCACCATGGACTTCACAATTGATCCATCTGCGCAGAGCATGCTGGTTAATGTCCTTCGTGTGGTCGGTCATGCCTTATTTCACAGTGCAGGGATGATCAAATGAGACTTTCGCAACAGTGGCTATGTATTCCACTCTTCTTATGAAACATCAATGCGACAGTGGCAGTTACACCAAAGCGAGCGCCACGTAATTGTAACTGTTACCCAGTTATTAACTTGCGCAGCGATGGGTGAACGATGGACCGATTTACAGCCATTATTAGCAGTCAGATAAAGTCGGTTCTGTATTGATACTGGAACGACTGAAACCATAAACTCTCAGCTTGATGGTCACGATCCATGCTTTTTCCATCTCTCCGGCTTTCAGACGACTGATTGCTGTTGACATCGGGGAAAACAAGGACAGCACACATAATGGAGTGTTTAGGAAGTAGGTGAAGTTGAAGATGACCAATCGGGAAAGTTGTGTAGAACTAAAAGGCGAAATTTACCAAGTTGATATAATACAGTTATCGTTTTCTGCTCTCATCATGTTGTCACGTGCGTCCTCGCATGTATTTCGGATATCACATCGTGACGCATGAGTGGTTGTTACATGTCTGAAATACAATTGTCTGCAGACGTACCATTGGATGTTGAATTGGAGTTGGTGAGTCTCACAATACAACGTAAATACGAATTGGATGAAAGACGTCTTTGGAACAGGTGTTAATTTTGGTGTGTTCTAAATGTGTGAGTCCTTTATTGAAAGGGACAATTGTGAAAGCTCAGAACGATGATGGCGAATTATGCTAAAATAATTTATTCGTTATTCCTGGGTTACGATGGATATGAAAATATCGATTGTAACATTGTCTTTTTGAACTTGGTTTGGGCTCGATTATCTTAGCTTCAACTACAATGAGAAGCAATCTGCGTAATTGGCTTTTCTGAATCCCATGTGTAGATTGAATGTGTATATAGGATCGATCTGATGTTTGTTACTGAAGACAAAAGTTCGAATCGAGGTTTTCCAAATCCAAGTCTACCATTAAGTAAATAAGCCGGGAGAAGATTGCTTTGCTTCTAGGCAAACACTCAATCGTATACACAATACCTCAATCGATGTAGAAGAAAAATTAAAAATTGTGATGTCAGCCTGTCAATAAAGTGGTGAAAAACGGAGTTGCTCATTTTCTGATACTAATCCAACGATTCGCTCGAGCAAAGCATGTACCAACCATGTGGGCTAGTTCTATTCAGTTCATTCGAAGAGTTTGTCAATCTCAATGGGAGCAGCAATAAACGCTCCTTCCTTCTCGAATATTTGTTCTTTCGGTTTGAGAATTTCATCATTCGTGTATTATCAGACATACAACTGTAGTCACCCAAATTTCCGAAGCATATGTTCTAGGTATTCGAGCTGTAAATTAATACGAACCGATGAACCACATTCAGACCCACCGTTCGCAAGAAGAAGATTCACGCACATGCGCGTTTGACTATTTATTTGTATGTGAATTAGGAACACATAACTGTATATTAGCATATCCAAGGGAACAGAATTCCGTCGAATTCACCAAGAAATATAGAACAACATGCCCAGCTACTACCAGAAACAAGGATACGTAAAGTGCGGTAAAACATTGGATACATTTGGCTTGTGTGATGATTGTATTATGTTACTTCATCAGCGTACGGGGTTGATAGTCCTTCTACAAAACGAACGTCGTCTGTCTGAAGATAGTTCAACGACTTGCAACGTAAATAGTTGAAGGTTATATGCGATATAATTGTGAGCAGGAACTCTTTGATCTCAGTACTTTATCTGTAGAAGGTAGAGAAAATTGAAGGAGATATGAAAGAGACGCTCGAGTAACATTAGGATTTTGCAAACTTGGATTGTGGAGTCTATTCCAGGCTACCTCATTCTTTCGATAAATGGGACATGGAAAGAAACTCGCGGAAGTTTGAGCTAGAATACTGAATAGATCTTACTCATTTAAATGTAGGGTGATAAATAATTAACACAGTCCACCTGAGGAGATTATAGAACTGCAGTATATCAAAGTCTCCAAAAGGACCATGAATCGTAAGTGTAACGAGCATGTCTAAGGTGATCAGTTTTGGGCCTATCCACTCAACGTGTAGATGATACTGTTAAGTGTCTCGTGAGATTTCGATCATTTTCACGTGTTGTGCATTGATTTATTGATTGCAGTCTCGTTATTCGTTGAGGACCTTCCATACAAAGAACGAATTCTGTGGAGAACATCAGCATTTCCACTTTACTCCACTTCTATGATAGAATATTTCAAACTGATCTAATTTTTGAATGTCCCAAATACACGGGTGGTATGACAATGTCTTCGGTGCAGTTAGAAGTAGATGGTCACCCTATTTTTGTAAGCAGTCGTGTTTCCCGTTGATGTTTGTGTGAATGTGAGAGGAAAGTTTTGCATTTTTCAGTTTCCACTCATGTGCTAGAATTTGTCACCCATCGTAACTGCCACGTACAATGATCAATTTGTGACTACAGAACTTGTCTTCTGTTTGGTCTCCATGTGACTGGTCGAAGAAATACCCTCAGTTGAATGAAAACAGAAGATGGAAAACTGAATCGTGCATCTCGTTGTATTGAAGCAGGACCGATACTACCAATACCAATTGGAGCTGTTTGAGTGTGAGGCTATTCTGATACTCAGTGACAGGTGTTGGTCCCCTAATGGTCAGCTATCTCACTTTACAAATATTTGTTTGGCTCAAAATTACATCTGTTTGTGAATGTATGCTGACTATAGTGGTCCATTTCTAAATAAGTACTGGGCTCTTTGGATTGTTGATTCACACTATGGTTGACCAGAATTGTATTTTATTATAACTTCTGGCATTCGACTATCAAAACTTGAGCTTAGACAATATTTGGTGGTAATGACAGCCACCTTCAATTTCACTTGGTTCACTCAGTCATTCCTCATCTTCAACGCGAAGGGAGTCCTCCCGTATGTGTCACCGTGACCCTCCCGTTGGTGTCAACACCAGTGTGAGAAGAACGCTACTGCACGCTACTGCACCATCCCTGAAGTATCTAATTTCCTGAATTGGGATGAATGCCCGTAACTTTGGCCACAAACTAGCAACGTTGATTTGATGAGTGTAGTATGTTTCGTTGAATGCAGACACGATATTTGATTTCCACACGAGCTGCAGTCATTGTGTATGCCCTAATGTTATCAGTAATTTTACCGGCCTGTTGAAGGATTCTCCAGTTCCCAGAAGCTTTTGTCTTTCTAAAAACCAAATTACCACTCCTAATCATCACTATCGACGTTTGTGATCTCAGCTGTCCAACGAAAATCACCGTAAGTGCCACGGTCGGACTGAATATAGTGTTTCCTCTAAAACGTGCAAGTCCTGGTCAGGGTGAAATCTGTTCAAAGATTCACTCCTCGATCCACTGAATAATTATCTTCACGCGTTCCGGATAGCGCCTTAGAGCTTCAAAGCAACGAATATAGCCCACGTCGAGGCAGAACTCAAATCAAAACAAGATTTCCCCGCCAATTCAACGGTACTATTCGTGAGTTAGAATATGACAATCACACGTTGACAATCAGCCTCGGTCACTATCCAGCCAAAAGATAGTCAAAATCGGGACAAAATTGTGTTAACTTCCTTTGTTAGAATACAATGCTTCGTTTGGATTGGGTGGAAAGTCTATAGATGTTCATTCTTTCATAATTCAAGCGATGTTTTACTGTACGGTCCTCATGACCATTTTACCAATCTTCCCTTCGAGTATGTTCTCATGGAAGTCTAACGCGTGATCGAAGGAACGACCACGATTGTCACGTAAGTATTTCAAAAATATTCCGAAGGAACATCGTCAATGTCCAGGACTAAGATGCAGCCCCAGAAACCGCGCCAAAATGGACGGTGTGAAACTCTCTTTCAACAACGTTGTCGTTCGCAACGCACCGCCAAACAATATCTCTCTCATTCGTGGGTTACCTGCTTGTATAAATTGCATTTCGACAGAATGCCCCATCCACGTCATACGAATTTCCGGTTTCTTCATGTGAACAATTATTCTAACCCATCCATATCTTCCGATTTTCGCATTTTTTTCTTTCAAAATATCTGTCTTTAGATACAAACAATTGTTAGCTGAGTTGCACTTAATGTGAATGCGTTTGGCTTGATGTGTGAAATGAACTGTATATCTCGTCTCCTGTACACGCTGAGACCTGAATTTTCACCTCATCCATTCTGTTGCCTGTACTATGGAGACACAAATTTTATACAAATAATTTAATTGTAACTCATTTTTCAGCATTCCAGTAGTATCGCTGATGCTAATTACACATTCTCGTTTTATTTGAAATGTTTTCAGGCATTCAAATCTACAGAGTAGTCACATTAACTGGTGTTGAACACGAAGGCGTCTGCGTCATTTGTGAGAAATTGATATCCGGTGACGAAACCCACGTCAAACGTGGATGGTGAATGATTTTCAGGAAAATTACAGCGAGCTGCTTGAGTTGGTTTAGATGGCAGATACCATTCATCCGCAAACGTTTTAACAGGTGGTACAGTGCTACTGTGTGATCGCGATCCTGGATACAACGTGGTCAATGTTTTGTCCCGTCCCACAAACTCTAGTGGGAACTCAGTTCTGCCTCAAAATCACTGTTGTAGATTGGGCAGTCTATTCGAGTCTCACAGGTACGGTCGTATCACATTGTTATTTGGTTAGGCGGCTAAAACCCGCATGTACATAGTCCTAGGTTCTAAATTCCATCATGATTTCTACGATCATCAGTATATTTGGAGCAGTATTGCTGAATCTCCACTCAAAAATGCTTTGTTCTCTTCAAAAGCACATACACACACCAGTCAAGTAACAACAACCAATGTACTCACTTCACGCGTACAGTCCACTGATGAACTTGTGTGGATTTCCTTAAAACAGTTCTTCTCAACTTTAGGCTGGAATCGTCCTTCGAATGTGTTCCTCCAGTAAGCAAAGCGATACCCATTTTACGACAATCGCAGGCAACACAACGATGTTGCAACAACTTGGAAGAGTATTTTGATTGTCTGTTTCCTTCGACAAAACGCTGCATATATTTCTACTTGTGGTTTACTGACGATATTTGCACACTTTCAATCGCCAACATTCACCGTCAATATGCCACTCTGTCAGACACGAGTGGCCATTGCGTGGTTGCATTTTATCATACAAACACTACTGACGCATGTTTTTATCCCGAATTTGTCCCTATTCTAGAGTAAGCTGCCTGTTCGAGACTCACAGATAACGTCGTAAGTCTGATATCACGTTGTTATTTGGTAGACGGCCAAGACAGTGTGTTTCTGATAGTCCGGTTATAGATATTGTCAGATGTATTGTGTCTGCTCTTCGCGAACACAAGCACAAAAATGCTCATTCATCTGTTCCAGGAGAATTTGTCATACAGAATGCTATTGGCAGTATTCTGGAATAATTGTCTTCATATTCTACCGACAAAATACCCCGTGAATACTATAGAGAAATTATGTGAGGTGGATGCAGATATTTCATATCCTGACAACTTCCGGGAGTAGAACAGTCAATTATTCGATTGAGATTACATTTCTAGGAACCGAACAGCACATTTTTAGCTAACTGATCAAAATGTGGGCAGTTTTGGTCAGTTTGCCAAACTCCGTGTACTTGGCCTACACGGTTAGTCCGGAGTGGAAAAAGTCCTCATGAACTCCGGAAAACCAGAGGCCCATTTATTCATCCAAAAAGGAAAATGTAAGGGAATGCATCCAGCTCGTTTCTAATGGACTGCTCGGTTCAATAAAGCAGACAGCACGTGTTCGGCTGACCAGAATCGCCGAAAATATCAGAGCGAGTCAGGCAATCAATCGATCAGCCAGCGTATCTGTGAGACTCGAATAGACTGCCCAATCTACAACAGTGATTTTGAGGCAGAACTGAGTTCCCACTAGAGTTTGTGGGACGGGACAAAACATTGACCACGTTGTATCCAGGATCGCGATCACACAGTAGCACTGTACCACCTGTTAAAACGTTTGCGGATGAATGGTATCTGCCATCTAAACCAACTCAAGCAGCTCGCTGTAATTTTCCTGAAAATCATTCACCATCCACGTTTGACGTGGGTTTCGTCACCGGATATCAATTTCTCACAAATGACGCAGACGCCTTCGTGTTCAACACCAGTTAATGTGACTACTCTGTAGATTTGAATGCCTGAAAACATTTCAAATAAAACGAGAATGTGTAATTAGCATCAGCGATACTACTGGAATGCTGAAAAATGAGTTACAATTAAATTATTTGTATAAAATTTGTGTCTCCATAGTACAGGCAACAGAATGGATGAGGTGAAAATTCAGGTCTCAGCGTGTACAGGAGACGAGATATACAGTTCATTTCACACATCAAGCCAAACGCATTCACATTAAGTGCAACTCAGCTAACAATTGTTTGTATCTAAAGACAGATATTTTGAAAGAAAAAAATGCGAAAATCGGAAGATATGGATGGGTTAGAATAATTGTTCACATGAAGAAACCGGAAATTCGTATGACGTGGATGGGGCATTCTGTCGAAATGCAATTTATACAAGCAGGTAACCCACGAATGAGAGAGATATTGTTTGGCGGTGCGTTGCGAACGACAACGTTGTTGAAAGAGAGTTTCACACCGTCCATTTTGGCGCGGTTTCTGGGGCTGCATCTTAGTCCTGGACATTGACGATGTTCCTTCGGAATATTTTTGAAATACTTACGTGACAATCGTGGTCGTTCCTTCGATCACGCGTTAGACTTCCATGAGAACATACTCGAAGGGAAGATTGGTAAAATGGTCATGAGGACCGTACAGTAAAACATCGCTTGAATTATGAAAGAATGAACATCTATAGACTTTCCACCCAATCCAAACGAAGCATTGTATTCTAACAAAGGAAGTTAACACAATTTTGTCCCGATTTTGACTATCTTTTGGCTGGATAGTGACCGAGGCTGATTGTCAACGTGTGATTGTCATATTCTAACTCACGAATAGTACCGTTGAATTGGCGGGGAAATCTTGTTTTGATTTGAGTTCTGCCTCGACGTGGGCTATATTCGTTGCTTTGAAGCTCTAAGGCGCTATCCGGAACGCGTGAAGATAATTATTCAGTGGATCGAGGAGTGAATCTTTGAACAGATTTCACCCTGACCAGGACTTGCACGTTTTAGAGGAAACACTATATTCAGTCCGACCGTGGCACTTACGGTGATTTTCGTTGGACAGCTGAGATCACAAACGTCGATAGTGATGATTAGGAGTGGTAATTTGGTTTTTAGAAAGACAAAAGCTTCTGGGAACTGGAGAATCCTTCAACAGGCCGGTAAAATTACTGATAACATTAGGGCATACACAATGACTGCAGCTCGTGTGGAAATCAAATATCGTGTCTGCATTCAACGAAACATACTACACTCATCAAATCAACGTTGCTAGTTTGTGGCCAAAGTTACGGGCATTCATCCCAATTCAGGAAATTAGATACTTCAGGGATGGTGCAGTAGCGTGCAGTAGCGTTCTTCTCACACTGGTGTTGACACCAACGGGAGGGTCACGGTGACACATACGGGAGGACTCCCTTCGCGTTGAAGATGAGGAATGACTGAGTGAACCAAGTGAAATTGAAGCTCCATAATCCAACAGGATTGATACAGATGTATATAACTGACAACCGTGATCAATTCAACCTCACATTGCTATTCGCTTTTTTGCATATGCTTCATTTCGTCTACTGACAAGCATTTTAGTAGTGAGTCACCAACTTCGAATTGCTCAGCTTGTCTAGGGTATTCTCTCATTCTGTTAATGAGAGTGAACCTAATCATGAATTTCATTACATATTGAAAAATGCAAAAGCCATAGGAGACACCCGGGATCGAACCGGGGACCTCCCGATCTGCAGTCGAATGCTCTACCACTAAGCTATGCCTCCTGCCCACTGAGATTTGATATGCATTTAGGTCTGCGACCGTTTCGCTTCGTGACAACCTGTCCATATGCAAACAATTCAATTAGGTCACATCAAGGGGTTCGAGTCTCGGGGCGGATGATTCAGTTCACATTCTTGTGTGAGTGAACATTGGGTTGGATTCCCAGTGGGCAACGACTTCTGTGTTATCTTCTGTGTTTCGTTTGTTGTGGGGTAACTAGTTTAGCACTCAGCTCACTTTCAGGATCGTAGCAATAGCACGGTTACGAACCGAAGGATTGCCACCTTCTGATCACATTACAAAGTGTCCACCATACAGGAGGCTTTTTATGTGAAGTAGTCATAGGGTCCAGTATGAATACAAGGGAGATAAATTTGTGTGTGGATTGGAAAGTGATACAAGGCATAGAAGAACAATGGCCGCCGCCATGTGTAGGGAGGAGGATACATGGGTGTTGGAGTTATATGCGTCCTTATGAACATTCGGGAAATTCATCAGAATAGAAAGGTCCAGACGAGCCAATATCTGTACCATCCGATATGCAACTGCATTGTCCGGCTGCAGAGGGCTCCATGTACTGATGGTACAGCATGCAAAGAACTTGGCTCTTGCGCTATTCAATACTATGCATTAGTCAAGTCCAAATTCATTGCAGAACTTCTGTGTTGCATATGGATGGCTGGAATCCCATATGAATTCATCGAGCTGTATCTCATCAATCAACGACAAATCTATCAATCCATTCAAATCTACTCCCTTAATATTCCCATTAAGTGAATGTTACGTAATAAACGGTATCTTAGTGTGTGAATAACTCACGAGAGTTTGCTAACTTGAGTAAATTAAGTAAATTGCGCACTCTGACCGACTGTTTTGGCAGAATTGTGGTCTGTCTCTTAGGATCCAATTGGGTATAGTTCAGTCTATAATTAAATATGCTCATCTCGTTTTGTTTGTAACAGCTCGCCTGGCTCCCAATGAAGTCCAGTGAGCCAAGTGCTTGGTTTGTTGCACGGTAGCTAGATTACCTGACAGCACACGAATGGAGAAGGAAAACAAAAGCAGAATCGATTATATGTTTTATTGGAGCCGGATCGGGTTGAGATTGAGAAAGGTATGCCAAACACGTTTCGTCAACTTAGAAACCAGTTTTGTCGGTGTGTAAGATAGAGATATAGTCTAGAAGCTAATCGGTCAAGGACTCTTCCTGCGAAACTGTTCGGTGGTTTGGGGCACCCCCATGGAGCGATTTCCAGTTATCATGCTGCAGTGCCCGCATAAGCTCGTTATGAAGCTTGTCCTTGACTAACCGATGAAATACTTTTCGAAGAACCAGCTTGTGGTTTTAATAATGAACTATTCCCCCGTGCATATTTCTCATGATTCAGTTGAGATTAATGTAGTAGATCTAATGTGGAATGCTCAAGTATGGAGATGAATAGATAGGAGAATACCGGGTAAACACGCCTGATGAGCAGAAATAACCACGAAACCGGTTGCTTGCTTCCGGGGAATTGTGTCCTAATGGTATACTACTTGCATCAGTGAGCGAACGTAAGATCAAATACTCATGAATTTTCGAGTGAACCTTGAAATACTCATATAAAAATGTTATAAACATTATTCAATGTAAAATAGTGCAATAGGTTGTACAATGTCTATTTATATGCCGGAACAGTAATTCACTTTAGGTAGGAAGATCATTTTGGGTGAATTTATACGACATACGGAACTATAACTTATTCAGATATTCCTATTTTCCGTGGACCGAGAGGGTCCTTGGGATGTCATCACTGCAAATGCTCCACCATTTGTAGCAAACTTACGGTGTCCATTGTACTGGGTTCGGCAACGTGAGACAAAGAATTCTTCATTCGTTTCCAATTCTGGGCCCCCGAATAAAGGTGGTCTGACTATAAATAAGGTTGATCCAGATCAAAGTATCGCTATTGGAAAAAGCATAAAACTTCCCTATTCAACGGTCTCGTTTTGTGCAAGAAGTGGTAGGTAAGAAAGATAAAATGGGCGTCTAAAACCGATGTTCAATGCAGTTCTCCATGACTCATACCGGTCTGTATATGGCGATCGTCAAGGCTGCATTTTCGACCATGGCTGGATCCACGTGCACAGATGCTTGCTCTTCTTTGTCTGGTTGTGTTGTATGGTTTTCTTCTCAAGCACACTAGGTTAATATTGAACCGTAACCGAGGGACATCTCTGATAAAAGGCACACCACCGTTCACGAAACTCAAGAGGAATTAAAGTCCGACGCCCTTCGAAATGAATGATTAGACGGAATTGCTTTACATATAGGAAAATTGCATTTTGCAGAATGCCGTCATGACATGGGCGTGCCATGCTGATTTGCATTGTAATCTTTGCAAGTTTGCTGTCCCCGACGCGCCCGCAACAAAACTAGATGATAATAACATGAACAAATAGTGGAGAGTCGGTGCTCGTATCGTATATTTATAATTGCTAGCGGTTTCCATTAGATGTTCTGTGCGTTAAGCTATGAACAATGCGTGAATAACATTTATTCAAGCATTTCACTTCCTTAGTGATGTCACATGAGAACAACAATTAATTCCCATTGAAGTGTAATATTTCATCAGAAATATATAAGCTAGTAATAGGCAGTGTTGAGTTAACCAAATCTTCTTGTCCAAATAAACGAATTAGAAGACAGCACGCAATGAAACTAAATGTAAGAATATTGGTGCAGCTGCTTTGTGGGAGATTCGGCACTTGTACGCCCTGAATGAAAACCCATGAAAATGCTTATGGAATCTTGCAAATTGCTCATTAGCTTCATGTCCGTCAAAAACATTCCCTTCTGATGAGACATTTGGTAAAGTTCTACCACAAATACCGCAATCAGCCAGAAATTTCGATGTACAGACCATCTAAGCGAAGATGTGCCAGTTGCTTCCACGCCAAATCAGATCATTCCAACACGAACTGCATACTTGTGATTTATGGTTTGAAAATATTATTCCAGGCGACACAAAAATGACAACTTGGAAGATGCATCTGTAACTGCCATGATTTCCGCCTGATTCAGTGACAATATAACACAGTCCGAGTTCTTTCGAAAATCATCAACCAACTGACGGTATACGTATACATTGTGGGCTCTAGGACGGCTTGAATAGGTTCATTATTCAGATTGTGAATACTTTCTTATATATGCCATTTGGCAGTTTGGCTTCTTTCATTGATTAGCAATAATTCTCTAGTTTTGTCACATCTTTATGAATATATCCGAGGCACATTGTGAGGTGTAAAATGAGAGACGGAAAACGCAAAACCAAATCTGATTGGAATATGAATAACACACCAATTTGACGTACAAATCTGAATTATATATTCACACACTTCAACGTCAACGATACCGTGTATAGTTGGTGAAGTGGCGCAAACGTATTTCCTGCACAATCACCACCCAACGGTATGTTATGACACATGGCTTTCACTATGCTAACATTGTTTGGTTTCATGTTTATTGAACTCATATTCACGTATCTCTTGTCGAATTCAAGTAGTGACATGAACTAGTAGTGGAGACTCGGTGCTCGTACAGTTTATTTGTAATCATTATTATTCAACAAACTTTTTGCGGTGAGCTATAAAAAAAGAATTTTATGTACAATCACCACCCACCACCAGTAAACGGAATTGGTGGATTTGTTATCTTGTCGTGGTTGTATGATCAAGCGTTCTGAATGTTTGCACAGAGAAGTGTCTTCAATAATTCTCTCCGCATCGAAATTGGAATATTCCTTTTATGCAGCCAACGCCAAAGGGAAGTTCCGGAACGTTGTAACAAATTTTTCCATGACTTCTATGTAGCAACTCATCACCCACATCCACGATTCCCACTATTATTGTGCTAAGGTGATCCAGAACGATACCAGAATGCAGTCGAGAACGGACACCTCGTGGATATGAGAAATTGGTCAATTGAAAGTATCATTTCAATGTCATTTATGTTCGAAAAGATTATCGGAGGTTTGAATAGATTCGCTGGAATTCGGTGTGCCTTGGACAGTATCACTGTGTCGGGGTAGAGAGATTTCCACTCCCCGTTCAAATAATGGAAACGTGGATACGGTCAAATATATGACAGCACTTTCAGAAGCAAGAAGGAAGTATTCTACCAAAACATTGGATTGGGGGTGTCTAGGTTTCGTGAACAAGTGCTTGCAGCTCAAACACGTTAACAATTGCATCACTTTTCGAGCCCCACAAGGTGGCTGTCATTACCACCAAATATTGTCTAAGCTCAAGCTTTGATCGTCAAATGCCAGAAGATATAATAAAATACAATTCTGGTCAACCATAGTGTGAATCAACAATTCAAAGAGCCCAGTACTTACTTAGAAATGGACCACCATAGTCAGCATACGTTCACAAACAGATGTAATTTTGAGCCAAACAAATATTTGTGAAGTGAGATAGCTGACCATTCGGGGACCACCACCTCTCACTGAGTATCAGAATAGCCTCCCTTGTCAGCACACACAAACAGCTCCAATTCCAGTCGGAGAGGCACTTGCAATATGAGTAACATGTCAGTGATTTCGAAATTAGGAATATCTTGGATTTAAAACAAAAATAGAACGGAACATCTGTTCACGGATAGAGTGATACCAGACATTTTAATTGAACAACGAATCAGAGATCAGATTCATCACATAGAATGCTGTGGAACAAAACATGAATTAAATTGTCATACCACCCGTGTATTTGGGACATTCAAAAATTAGATCATTTGGAAATATTCTATCATAAAATGGGGGAGTTAAATGGAAATGCTGATGTTCTCCACAGAATTCATTCTTTGTATGGAAGGTCCTCAACGAATAACGAGGAAGTACAATTGAAATTGCAATCAATAAATCAATGTACAACACGTGAAAATGATCGAAATTAGAAGACATATCACGAGACACTTAACAGTATCATCTACACGTTGAGTGGATAGGCCCAAAACTGATCACCTTAGACATGCTCGTTACACTTACGATTCATGGTCCTTTTGGAGACTTTGATATGCTGCAGTTCTATAATCTCCTCAGGTGGACTGTGGTAATTATTTATTACCCTACATTTAAATGAGTAAGATCTATTCAATATTCTAGCTCAAACTTCCGCGAGTTTCTTTCCATGTCCCATTTATCGAAAGAATGAGGTAGCCTGGAATAGACTCCACAATCCAAGTTTGCAAAATCCTAATGTTACTCGAGCGTCTCTTTCATATCTCCTTCAATTTTCTCTACCTTCTACAGATAAAGTACTGAGACCAAAGAGTTCCTGCTCACAATTATTTCACATAAAATTTTAAACTATTCACGTTGCAAGTCGTTGAACTATCTTCAGACAGACGACGTTCGTTTTGTAGAAGGACTATCAACCCCGTACGCTGATGAAGTAACATAGTACAATCATCACACAAGCCAAATGTATCCAATGTTTTACCGCACTTTACGTATTCTTGTTTCCGGTAGTAGCTGGGCATGTTGTTCTAAATTTCTTGGTGCGTTCGACGGAATTCTGTTCCCTTGGATATGCTAATATACAGTTATGTGTTCCTAATTCACATACAAATAAATAATCAAACGCGCATGTGCCTGAATCTTCTTCTTGCGAACGGTGGGTCTGAATGTGGTTCATCGGTTCGTATTAATTTACAGCTCGAATACCTAGAACATATGCTTCGGAAATTTGGGTCACTACAGTTGTATGTCTGTTAATACAGGAATGATGAAATTTACAAAACGAAAGCGCACATATTCGAGAAGGAAGGAGCGTTTATTGTTGTTCCCATTCGAATTGACAAACTCTTCGAATGAACTTAATAGAACTAGCCCACACAGTTGGTACATGCTTTGCTCATGCGAATTGTTAGATTAGTATCAGAAAATGAGCAACTCCGTTTTTCACAACTTTAATGACAGGCTGACATCACAATTTTTATTTTTCTTCTACATCGATTGAGGTATTGTGTATATGATTGGGTGTTTGCCTAGAAGCAAAGCAATCTTCTCCCGGCTTATTTACTCAATGGTAGATTCGGATTTGGAAAACCGCGATTCAAACTTACGTCTTCAGTAGCGAACATCAGATCGATCCTATATACACATCCAATCTACACATGGTATTTAGAAAAGCCAATTGTACCGCTGGCTTCTCATTGTAATTGAAGCTAAGATCATCGAGTCCAAACCAAGTTCAACAATACAATGCTACAATTGATATTTTCATATCCATCGTAACCCAGGAATAACGAATAAATACTTTTAGCGTAGTTCGCCATGATCAATCTGAGCTTTCACAAATTGTCCCTTTCAATAAAGGGTTCACACATTAAGAACACACAAAAATTAACACCTGTTCCAAAGACCACTTTCATCCAATTCGTCTTTACGTTGCATTGTGAGACTCACCAACTCCAATTCAACATCCAATGGTACGTCTGCAGACAATCGTATTTCAGACATGTAACAACCACTCATGCGTCACCATGTGATATCCGAAATGCATACGAGGACGCACGTGACAACACGATGAGAATAGGAAATGATAACCATATAATATCAAGCCTGTAAATTTCGCCTTTTAGTTCTACACAACTTCTCCGATTGGTCATCTTCAACTTCACCTACTTCCTAAACACTCAATTATGTGTGCTGTCCTTGTTTTCCCCGATGTCAACAGCAATCAGTCGTCTGAAACCCGGAGAGATGGAAAAAGCATGAATCGTGACTATCAAGCTGAGAGTTTATGGTTTCAGTCGTTCCAGTATCAATACAGAACCGACTTTACCTTACTGCTACTACTGGCTGTAAATCGGTCCATCGGTCACTCATCGCTGCTCAAGTTATTAACTGGATAACAGCTACAATTACGTGATGCTCTTATTGGTGTAACTACCACTATCGCATTGATGTTTCATAAGAAGAGTGGAATACATAATCACTGTTTCGAAGGTCTCATTTGACCATCCATGCACTGTGAAATAAGGCATGACCGAACATATAAAGGACATTAACGAACATGCTCTGCGCAGACGGATCAATTGTGAAGTCCATGGTGAAACGTCCCGTTCTAAACGCAACATTCAATTCAGATGCGTTTTGTCGTGAACCAACTACATCTCTACCTTCTCCATACGATCGAAGGTTGAAAAGCAGCAATCAATACCAGAGCATAGAGATTCGTTGAGGCAGTTGCTTCATACCGATTGAAACCTGTTTTGTGTCAGCACAAAGAGCTGACTGTTAACTTAGCTTCACACGAGTGGTGAAGCTTGATCCTTGTATTCGTTTCTTATGAATTCCAGGTATCATTGTGTTGCATGAAGCTATGTAGAGACTATAATTCTGCAAGGTACACCATGTTGAGATGCGTCGAAATCGTCTCGAACATAAATCGTGCCACGTTGCAGCTTTAGCCATTCTTTTCATAACAAAGTTTGACGCTGATTATTCTGAATGAGAGCAAATTGGAAATCCTGTGGATACACGTGCGGACCGTTGGTTTTGTCAGTTTTAATCTTCACAAGCTATTCATATACTTTGTAAATGTAAATGTATACTGGTGTCAGGTTGTCTAGTGATAAGCATTTTATTAGTAAGTTTCGAAGTTTGACTTCGTCATTGTGTCCAGACTATTTTCTTATTCTGCTTATCACTAAGTTCATATCCCATTATGATTGTAGAATATTTCAGGAAGGGTTTCGCTGGCAATTTAAGACTGCCATCATGAGACCGTGTGATCTATGAATCTGGAGCCGAAAATGCAGAATGCGAATTACACTGAGTAGTCCTACTTTTGTTTGTTTGAAGAAGTCCGATTCCGAGCAGCTTCATTGTGTTGCTCTCTACTAAGTATGCGGCGACTACGCAATTTACGTTGTATATTTTGTCTTGTTCACTTTACTCGTGCAGGGGAATGTCTTGGGGTGAACGACTTGAAAATTTAGCACTGTGTACAAAGTGATTCGACCATGTTATTTCTCGAGTGGGAAGTTCCAGTAGCATTTTTTCAAAGGTAATCCTCTTGTCTGTTGAAATCATTTGGTAAACGGGTGTGTAGAAGGGCCAAGGGTCAGTCGGAGTGGACGAACTTTGCAGTTTGGGATTGGAATTAGACGGAGAAAACGGCTACCCTGAACACTTCCTACAGAAAAATCTGGAATAAGGACAACACTGTGATCCAGGTGGTGACATTACCGTGAAGAAATTGTTTATCCGATTGTCCTTCAATGGAGATGCCACATCGGACCTTGGTAGTAGATGTTCACCACGTGTGGTGATTGGGATGTTTAAATCAGCTCGTGTTTCCATTGCAATTGTTAGCTCTCCGATTATGCAAGGTTCGAATCAGAATGTTTTGCCATTGCTGTCCACCACAATGCTAATCTGTTTGTTCACGTGTACCAATAACACAACCTACTTTGATCGTGCTATAATGCAGCTATTCCAACACGGAGGAAAGAGAACCTCAGCCAGTGTCGTTCTCGGGCATCAGGTGGACTTAGGTCATCAAATCAACGTTGATTCGTCGTTTGTGTGCAGTTCGGTTGAAGGGTTCTGTTCGTGCCAACAACAACAAACTGAAGCGCCGATGTTTGTTCGTCGTGTCTGTGTGCGCCGACCGACTTCAGCTCCTCTGAGGCCAAGGACGAATTCTATTATCAGTTGTCTCAGTTGGTTTGAAGCGCACATTGAACGGACGTGGTGGTCATTGCTGGGGATTTGAACGCCAATGTTGACCGTTTGGGAGATTCCGAAAGGCATATTGGAGGCCAATTTGCTATCTCAACCGATCGTACCGATAACGGCGATCGTCTCATTCAACTGTGTTCTGACCACCAATTGTTTCTGGCAAGTACAAGCTTCTGACATCGGAAGCGGCATAGACTCACATGGCGTCCTCCTTCGTCTTCAGCACGTTGGACTCAGATTGGTCATATTGTGATTGGTCACCGTTAGCGTGGCTCAATTGAACATTGTCGTTCATTTTGGTCTATGGCTGTGGACTCAGATCACGCCTTGGTACGTGCTCGCTTTCAAATGGAGCTATCTACTCAGTTCTCAATGCAGCCAGATTTTCAGGACTCAAATGGAGGCTGGCAACAATTCAAGGAAGCTTTGTATACAGCTTCGAATGCCACCCAGAACTCTGGTTCAAGTCGGTCTCCCAAACAATGGATATCATCGACATCAGTTGCTGTTTTGGATGCTCGCACATCCGTCTCTCCGGATGCCAAGTTTAATGAAGTGCGAAAATCCCTGAAATTCCAACTGACTAGGAGCCTGACGAATGATCGTGAACAGTGGTGAAGAGCGAAATGTAAGGAAATGGAAATGGCTGCGCACATTTGCAATGCTCGCAACCTTTTCCGTTTAATTAGAGGTACCAGTCCAAAGATACCTGGTGTAAGTGAGTTAACTACGGAATCCGATGGCCCATTGATTCACTCTAAGGGACGTCATCTGGAGCTTTGGGCGCAGCACTTCAAGAAACAAATCACCTGGCCCACTTCAACGGTGGACCTTCCAAATATATCTACTAAAAAAGCTGTGCAGGTGGATATCAGTCCTCAGTTAGAGATGGAGATTATGCGGGAGATAGGTTACTTGAAAAGGTATAAATCCGCTGGACCAGATGGGTTGTCTCCATTTATTTTCAAGGATGGAGGCGATGCTTTGGTTTTGGAGCTATCAAAAGTCCCCCGTATTATTTGGGATGGTGAGCAGATTCTCAGGGAATGGTGTGAATCGGTGATTGTGTCCATTTAAAAGAATGGCGATAGGTCATTTTGTGTAAATCATAGAGGAATTAGCTTGGTGATTGTCACGTCCGAACTGCTCACCGAGCTTATTCTTCACCGATTATCCAACGCGCGCAAAATGTGTACGTGTGAGAACCAATCCGGTTTCATACATGTTCGAGGTTGTATCGACCACATCTTTACTCTTCGAAAAACCTTAGAGCACAGGCACATCTATCCTCATGTGAGAATAGTGGTGTCGATATTTGCTCAGGCAGTAAGCTGTCTGATTTGGAATTTGCGGACGATATTGTTCTTCTGAGTGAAGATTCAGGTAATTCGCAAGCTCCCTCAGATAGCTTTAACCAGAGGTCGGTCTCTGGATCAAGTGCTAAATCTAAACAGGTTAAAGTGATTGGGAAATGTGTTACACATGCCAACGGATAGACTTTCTCAGCTAACGCTCTTCCCTGAGGCAGGTGGTGATTGGAAGTTAGGTCGAAGTGGTCAGTCCTTGACATGACAAAAATGTATGAAAACCTTGACTAGTGAACTTGGCCAAGTAGGACATGTTAGCCTGCCAGGTTGGGGTCCCCGTGATCCACCTACTAAATGGTTGGAGACAGTAAGTGATATGGATAGGTGTCGCGGCTGGTGGCGTATTCGCATTCGGACTCGACCTTTTCGACCTTTGTCACTATGCTTCTATTCCTTTGTCCTCTACTGGACGATGCCGGAAGGTAGCAATCGAAATCGGAGCACAGAACTGCAAGGTTATTGGTTGAATTAACTAGAACCGAAACTGATTCGACTCTTCAAATCGTTCATCGAGTGCCTCCAACCCAAATCACAACTATCACAACAGTTCGCACACACTGGGCACCGAGGAGTTATTAGGCATCCGTCGTGTCGTACCTAATCCGTGCGAACAGAAATAAATCCATCCATGACGTCTAATTACTCAGGCCACAAAAGAACCATAAACCCAAATGACTCAGATCCGAATCATGTGAGTGTCACGTGCATATCAACACATCGATTCAACTGTTATCCCCTGTCACAAACTTCCTCCAATACGAATGAGCCTTGATCCTCTCATTACATCTCTTCCTGACATGATTTGTTCAAACTGGAGAGTGAATCACTGTATACAATTTGTCACCGTAAACATGTTCTGATGTTGCAGTGTGCATAGTCCGGAAATAAATCGAAGGGCTGAAAGAAAGTAGATTGAAGTGTAAGTATCTCGAATAAATTAATAATTCACTCAGCCCACTCTTTTTGTTAGGACCAATGATCTTGGTCACTTATGGCTGAGTTTGCTGAGTCGCATTGCTCCCAACAATTTTTGCGGAACACTTTTCCACCTTTATTGGTAATACTCAGTTGTATATACTAACAAGCATTTGAGTGGTAATTTACGAAATTCGAGCTTCTCAGGAAATCCTTGGTAATTCTGACGCATGGTACAATGGGAGCCTCCAAATTCAATGCATCATTGTATTGGTTAGTTAAATATTTCTTGACTTGATACACTTCAGTCAAATCCAGGCAGTGTTGCCGCAACAATCAGAACAACACAACCACATGAGGATACGCATTGCGTTCATAAGTGAACAGTGACCAAACTCGACGGCGCCACTTGCCCCATCCTAGTTAATCGTTCGAAATACTTGTATGGTATTGCGACAAATGTTTATTGTCCTTTCGACTATTTGAGTAATTCGTTTAGCTCTCAATATGTGAAGCATTTTGACTGTGGCTTCACGAGTCGAGATCCATCGGTACTGAGCATTATAGGGAGTGGTTTGCATTTAATCAACGAAGACGACTTCTTCACGTCAGACTACGTGGTTTGAACTGATGAAGTGTTCTGTCATTCAAGCTGTATAATCCTGGTCAGTGATCAGTTAACATACTGTGGAGATGATTGAAAGTAGATTCAGTCGCATCCCATTCTGTCTCGAGTGCACTAGGTTTGAGGATCGTCAGACAGCTGTGTTGGAAACTTTGACATTATAGTTGATTTTCAGTAATCGTACGTAATTGATGATCGGGAATGAAGTAGGATCGGATTCGATTATTCGTCCTTGTGGTGAATTTTGTATTGATGTGGATGTGTTGTTGCATTATAGGGTAAATGTATTGCACGATAGGCCGACCAATTTGAGTTGTGCGAATAAATGTCAAAGTTGATACTCACTCCAGTTTGGTATAATTATTTGATCAGAGGCATCGATTAAGGGATTCGAAAACCACACGCGATTATTACTGTGTGACGATGGTCGCAAACACTGTCATTTCGTTTACTACTACATTTCAATGGCCCGTTCCTCCATTGCTTCCCTCAGAATATCTAATGACGAGTTGGTGCTTCAGTTCACCTTATCGGGGTAGTGATCTCACATACTAACATAGTCTTTCCTATCCACTGCACTGGTACGTAAATATGACAAAAATGTTGGTAATTGGATACTCAAATCTGACGTGTCCGCTGAATAGAATATGGGCGAGAGTGCGACGATATTGTCTGTTGATATGAAAAACGGTTTAGCAACCACAACGAAGCATCCGAACAAGCTTTCCTTTTGGTGCATCACGTTTGGGCAATGCATGAGAACAAAGGGTTCCATATGAACACCGGTCTTCCGGAGATAAACACAAATGAATCTGTGTGTATGTATGTATGTGTGTATGTGTGTGTGTGTGTGTGTGTGTGTGTGATCCGATTACGTGCACTGATCAGTTGTTCAATTCTGTAGTGCAATTATTTGGTTTCATAAGTGACTCATCAAGCCATATTGAAACAACTCCACTTGGGACTCGGCGGGTTCGCGTTACTGCATATCCCATAAAGATATCATTTGGCTGAACAACATTCCCCAACTTCACGGTTCCCACTGGATTATTGAGTATTTAACGCCACGGTTCCTCGTTTGGCAAAACTCATAATGTGTAACAGATTAGAAACCTCCGAGTTCAAAAGTAGCATATTTATGCAAGTTATTCACTCCCTACCAAATTGTTTGTGATATGCCGTTATGACGTAAAGCAATTCGTTTACTATCACTCAATTTGGCGTGTTGATTACAGTGTACAACTCATAACAGGACACATTAGATTCGACATCCACTGTAAAGTCCGAGATTATGTGTCATTGCTGATTATTCACAAATCACTCGAAATCTCTCTGGTAATCATTCCACGGATATCCAATAGACAGTTATTGTGCACGATGAAATCTTTCTTGGAGGATTTGAATCGCGAGATACCTATAAGAATATCTTTCCAGATAAATACTAACATAATCATCCACGAATATAATAATCATTATATATATTGGGAATTCGTAGTCAGTAAGCAAATCACGTTGCACATGTTGACTTAAAGTAAGACATATTCAGTGCGCGTCCTTGGTGTACGATCATGAGTAATCTGCAGTGCATTACATTGATTCGATCGAATCAATCGAAGTGGTAGTAGTTATGGGAAACTGTGAATTTTGTATGTGAGACGTATACAAATGTACTTGGAACACAAATCTGCTCTGTTACATGTATAATTGTATACGTCAATCCTGTGAACTACATGGTCTGATTTCCAACCTTCGATCGTATGGAGAACCTACAGCTGTGGTTGGTTCACGACAAAACGCATCTGAATAGAATGTTGCGTTTAGAACGGGACTTTACAATTGATCCGTCTGTGCAGAGCATGTTCGTTAATGTCCTTTATATGATCGGTCATGCCTTATTTCACAGTGCATAGATGATCAAATGAGACCTTCGAAACAGTGATTATGTATTCGAATCTTCTTAAGAGATAGCAATGCCGTTATGGCAGTTACATCAGTGAATGAGTCACGTAATTGAAACTGTTACCTAGTTGTTCACTTGAGCAGCGATGGGTGACCGATGGACCGATTTACAACCAATAATAGCAGTAAGGTAAAGTCGGTTCTGTATTGATACTGGAACGACTGAAACCATAAACTCTCAGCTTGATAGTCACGATTCATGCTTTTCCCATCTCTCCGGGTATCAGAAGACTGATTGCCGTTGACATCGGGGAAAACAAGGATAGCACACATAATGGAGTGTTTAGGAAGTAGGTGAAGTTGAAGATGACCAATCGGGACAGTTGTGTAGAACTAAAAGGCGAAAATTACCAGTTTGATATAATATAGTTATCATTTCCTATTCTCATCGTGTTGTCACACGCGTCCTCGTATGTATTTCGGATATCACGTCGTGACGCATGAGTGGTTGTTACATGTCTGAAATACGATTGTCTGCAGACGTACCATTAGATGTTGAATTAGAGTTGGTGAGTCACACATTACGAAGCAACACCATTGTGTAATGGGTAATGCAGGGTCGAGTGAACTACGTGAATATCAAGGCAAATGGACGAATCGAACGAGAGCCACGGACAAAAGAACAGACGGCGAACATTTCGAAGGCCTCTCGAGTCAGACAAAAGGAGGTTTACTGACTACCAGATGAGAGGCAGCGGGATCTCCGATAGCCGGCAAGATAGCCCAAGGAAGTGGCCTCCGATCGAGCCGTCAACTGAGACAACTGGGCCAATCGGAGAAAAACGACGCCCCAGAGAAGCAAACTATCGGTCCCGTGCAACCGGTCTGAACGCAACCGAAGCGCTCAAGCAGCGGCAATAGTAATGTTGGTGCCGCGCAGTTTGGAAATTGGCCTATACAAACGATTTTATGTTTCATGACTTGACTTGTTTGGCTGTTGAAATACAAGCATCCTACCGTGTGTTGTCATCCTTAGTACAATTGGATGACTGTGGTCTTTAGGATAGATGCGAACTGTGATGTGTTGTAAAGGTGTGAAGACGTGAAGGGAAGGGATGTGTGGAATCTCGAACTGATATAGGCGAATTCTGCTGAAAGGTGTTAATCGGTGCCCACATGTTACGATGGATATGATCAAAACGATTGTAAAAATTGTCTTGGTGAACTTGGTTCAGACTCGATTATCGTAGCTTCAACTGACACGAGAAGCCACCTACGTAATTAGCTTTTCTGAATCCCATATGTTGATAATGTAAAGGACGAATCCAACACAAGATCGATCTGATGTTCGTTACTGAAGACGGACGTTAGAATCACGATTTTCAAATCTCTGATTTTACCAATGAGTAGAGAAAGCAGCGGATTGCTGTACTTTCAGGCAAACACACAATCATATACATGATGCTTGAACTGATGTAGAAGAAAAAGTTGGAATTGTGACGTCAGCCTGTCTTTGAACTGATGAAAAATGAGTTGCTTATTTTCTAATTCACCCAACGATCCGTATATGCAAATGATTTACCAACGAAGAGTTAACCATTCTCGAAGAGGACAACAATCAGTATTTCTTTCTTCTTGAATAACTGCGCTTTTTACTTGTAAGTTTCTTCCTACGTGTAATGGGAAACATACGGCTGTAGACACCTAATTCCCGAAGCATATTTTCAAGTTATTCTAGCCATGGACTGAACAATTCCTCCCCGTACAAACACCTGCTCTGTAGGCCAGATAGCTAATCTTGTATTTTGGTGTATTGGTGAAGCAATTCGAGGCAGAGGTGTTTACAATTCGATTCCACGAAGACAAAAGAAAATGTGTCACAAGACAATTAGATAAAGGATAAAATATTCTACGTGTCTATTATTTCAAGTGTCTCAGAATTCTGCAGATCAATGACATACTAATAACCAGACCTTACTTTTGTGATCATTAGAAATTCAGAAATGATGACGAATTTTATTGGGTAAACCATATGACATACATTGCTCTAGGAGGTGTTTGCGAAAGAACCTGGGAATTTTGTGCGGCATTCATTCGTCATCTCGAAGTCCAGACTTTGGCTGGAGGGGCTATTGATGGATTTCCTCTGTTTGTTCCCGTTAAAGAACTGTATCAAGGAAAATGTGCCATAGGAATGACCAGTTAGTTAGAAACAGTCGAACTAATTAAGTGAATTCAGCAGTTCAACAATCAGGACTACTTTGGGATGAACTTAACAAAGCGACCATGGGGTTTCCGTTCGTTCGAAGCCGCATACACAGGGACAAGTTCGTTGCCTTTAAAAATACAGGACATGGTTTGTGCAAACACTGCTTGAACAATAAGGTTGCTTGATCTGCAACGCCACACTGTTCTCCCACTAGTGTGGCAGATAAGTAACCTCCAAGTTTGTACTGTGACCCATTATCAACAAGTAACAAAAGAAACTGTTTCAGGAGACCGGTATCTGAAATGTATCATCAGAATCTCTTATCACGTGGCATCACCGAAATCCAGCCTGGTTTAAAACATTGACAAAAGCAAGGAAGCAGCCTCAAAACCCCCAAACCACCATCCAACCAGATTACCACGGACGCAAAGTGCTGTCATTCATAGCAGTGTTTAAGTTATTAGAACAAACTTACTGGGGTTGAATTTTAAACAAAGAGATGTATTGATTGCTGTTTTATAGCTCTGCATGTGAATATCAAACCTTCGTTTGAGGCGGGCGTTCACTGTGAAAAAAGTTAAATTGGGAGATATATTTCTATCGTCTCCGTGACCTTCAAATATAGAAGATCGGTTTCGGTATTGATGCTGACGAAAACCAACCAATCTTCAAATAGCTGGATTGAATCAATTCAAGGTGTTAAACCTAATTGTCGAAGCTACACTAATTATTATTCTATGCAAACTGTTGGGCCAGTTCAGCAAGTGAAACAAAAAGCAACAATGAAAACCAAGTAGGTAAAGGATCTCTATTCTGAGCAACTCCATTGCATCTGTAAGACTAGAGTTGGCTCAAGTTTCGCAGTGCATGCATAAGATGCAGTCAACTTTCACGGGGCATCTGTGTGTGTGTGTGTGTGTGTGTGAGTGTGTGTGTGTGTGTGTATCTGCCAACAGTCGGGTATAGTACAATGCAATTTTCTGTACAACTTTTCCTCACCTTCTGCTCCTGTGGGCGGAAAAATAGTGAATTTCAACTATGATATTATTAAATAACTACTGAAATTGAAAGAAAATATTACACAATAAACAGAGAAGGGATTCAGTGTAAAAGCTCGCACGAAGGTTCATTAGGCTGTGATAATTCGTGCGCATTGTGTGTCGGCCACGGATGGGAAGTGCTATTTTGACTGAGGATTGATAATGGAGACTGGAGATGAGCGAAAAGGCTGACTGGAGCTGGTTAGTCGATCGTCGATGTGGTCTAATGACCACAGGTACAATTATTCGCGTTCTTCATCACTCCCAGATGAACGGCTGGAATCTTCTGGAAGTATTGTGTCATTGTAGTGTGACAAAAACAAAATACAGAGAAAATTCCTAACCAGTTGAGGCGTACATGTGGCGCGTGCTTCTTGGCTGGAGTCTCCTTCGAGAACACTACTCCGTTCGGCCTCATTGGGCCAGTGCACTTGCAAACAGTCAGCAAACACTATTTAAACTGTACCAGAGCAACAGCACTTGAAGTTTTCGGTAGTGGAATCTAGTATCACTTACGAAGAATTAACTAAGCGTGGAAAAGTAGGGCAATTTTGAGTGCAGTATGTACTGTAATTCACTGAGCCTATACTATTCAATAGTACACTTCCAGGAAAATTCCATGTTCATCGTCAACCACTCGCACGAATGATACAGTCCCACTTTAAATTGTTTAGTTCAAAGCAAAAATTCACATCGTGGAATCACAAACTACCCTACTTTTTGCTTTTAACTGAGCAACTAGAAAGCGTGAACTCGGTGAGAACAATTCCGTGAAATTTAACTGAGTGTGAATCCTAGGAAAATGTGCTGAACACACTAGCACTACTCGACACCGAGGTTATCCCGATCCTCCTTGACCCTCTCCAGCCTCGGGTAAAGAAAACAACGCGTGCTTGTGTTCGTCTAACTTTGGTTTTCCGAAAGTGCTTTCAAAATTTCACGGTGAGGTTTTATTCTCACAAGTGCTCGCTAGTTTTACAATGTTTTAAGATACCTATTGAACCAGATGTAATTTGTCAAACTAGCCCTGAAGATGGGTTGGTCATACAGTCATCATCTTGGACTTTGGACATATACGATATGGATTAGATTTCTACCATGGCTGGTCACTTCCCCATTTAAAAGCCCTTCATTGGCCGTCCCCCCCACTCTTTCCAGAAATGATGTACCCTGTCGTATTAGGTTGAGGGAATAAATGAATATCATTCTTAGGGGTGTCATGTGATTATTAAAATGGATTAGTTTAGTCAATCGGATCCCTTCGTATATAGGCCAGTGACTGTACTGGTGGCACCTCATCGAACTTCCTAACTTAATCCATCAATATATTTTCTGAAGCCAAAGGTTTATCGTCTAAAATTATCTAGTTCAGTTGCTAGAGACAGCGATGTCATTTCTTTTGTGAGAGTGTTGTAAAGTGTAGATAAACTTATCCCCATACAGAAGTGATCCATCATAAAAATCGACCGGTGTATGAGCAACGAATCATTACTGTGGGATATATAGTGACGAAAGGTTGCCATTCTATATACAGTTTATCTTCAGGAAACCGTCGATAAGCAACCCGGTTAGCCTGGTATTCAGGTGTTCAATTCACAACAATTTATCCCAATTTCAAGTCCCAACTGACGAGACGAGGTATGCGCACTATTGACGATTCTTGAAAACCAGGCTAAACAGCTCTACAATTTGATTCCATGGTTTTTATTGGTGAACTGGGTGTTGATACTAACTAATGGATAATATTATTTGCAAGTCAAATCCATACCTTTGATCCTTTTGATAGACGACATTTCAGGAAAAGCTTGGCAGTCATACAAAATGCGACCAAACGGGTAGCCGAACAGCAAACACAGGAGTCAAATCTGAGACCTCATTTTCGGGATTCTGATATTGTAACGGTAAATCAGTACATTGTGTGAAATTCTCACGCAGTTTCCTTTTCTCACTCATGTGACTCTAATCAGCTCAATACCCGGACCTTCCAAACCAATCCAACCTACACGTCTTCTCTACCTTTAACATGTTGAACCGGTTACCTTGCCTCGGTTCACCTACCGTCCTCTTACGAATGAACTTTTGTAGTAGACCGATTTTCCATTGCGGTTATTTCAGGGGCCTATGACCTTGCGTGTCATACTTGCAACAGTTCTTTATTCGCTTTCTCACTCGCACCACATGAATGACCTTCGTACTTTCGCTCCATGCTGCCGATCACGCCGCGACTGCTTGACGGTCTAGATCAAGCGTGAGTGTGATTCTTCTGGTCCTTGTCTGATCGAAGTTCATGGTCATACCTGCCCCTCCATCTCATGTAAGCTTCCCACTCTTGCCCCCATTGGTCAGTTGTTCTTCCTATAAAAGATGGATTACACCCTATTCCGATGACTCGATCCCTTATTGTTCGGTTTACTTTTCCCGACAGACCCTTCCGACGACTTCTAGTATATTCTGGGACCTTTGTGACCGGATTGTCCAACAAATAGAGATATGTTGCTTGTAATTGTAATGATTGTTCGATGAAGTACACGTAGTTCACCCACTCGCCTTGTTCGATTTGGGTTTCGGGTTCGTGTTCTGCGAGTCACTCATTTACTCGACAGCGGTTCAGTCACAGATATCACGGAAAGTAACTAGGTGACCAAATCAAGTTGAATATGAGGATGGAAAATGAGCAGATATCAAATGATAACTTTAAAGGCTTGGTTGGTTTTCGATTCCATTATTTCACGGAAGCTTCGGATTTTGGAAGTGGTTCGTCTTATAACGATTTTTCAACCTCAGTCTGTGAAAATGTGTCTAGTTGGAACTATAAGAAATACTTTCTGAAGAAAGCGACCAATATGCAAGCTTACTGGCGTACACTCGTCATGAGATTCACAATTTGGGCGGTTATTCAAGCAAATTTTGAATTATTTGATTCATTTCACGATTTGCCCTGTGTATCTAAAGCGATGTCAAAAGTGCGTAGAACTAAATCCTGCTAAAAACCGGGATATATGTGACTCAAATACCATTTTGAGTTACTTTTGTAAAGTGTTAATCAAATTATGGCCCTTTTTGTCTGCTATTGAACAAACAAGATGAAGTGAGAATCACATTGAGGGTAAGTCACGTACTACTGAATGCGTGGCTTTGAGTCAACTTCGACAGTGCTTCTCTGGAGACTGCCGTCTACTCAAGAATTCTGAGTCAGCATGACTTACAACATAAGGACTGCTGTTTTAAGGCGAAGCAGATAAAGTATCCTTGGGGCTTTTACGAGAACGCGCAGCCTGAAACAGTAAAGAGTACGAGAGATCTAGAGAGACTCACAGGAACAAAGTTTTATGTTGGTGGCCGAACTTGTGAAGTGCTTTTTGCCTTAATGAAACTAGTTGGCTGTTGCTTTGAGACTAAAACTGGTGAATTCCAGGAATAGGTATAGTGTTATTAGGCCATCTTTTCTGTGGATTCGTCTATATGGTCATTGATAGAATATCCGCAGGGCTAATTCATTCTCTTTTATCTGAATGAGTCTTCTGTCTGTCTAACTGTGGCTTCTTGAACTCTCTTCAGCGATACTAGTGATGAGTAGTGCCATATTTTTGCTCTTTCGACTAGCACACTCACTTCCACTGTGCTGCTAGGACGCGCAAGAAATCAGTGGCAGAATCCACCTTCTGCTTTGGTGTACTATTTTAAGCAGACTCAAAAGATACATTTCAGACATAGGTATTTAGGTTGCTGTCGACAGGCAACTAAATGCGTGAGCTGCCATTGAAGAGTAATGACTAAAATGTACTTCAGTTATTTGATTATTCACGGATTTTCCTATTAATTGTTCGATTCCGTGGCAACATGGTAGCTTTGGAACCATCTCACTTCTTTGATTACCTGGAGTTAACCTTGAACATTAATATAGATTGTTTAAAGAAAGCTGAACCCAATTCGACATGTTAGAAACTGGCTTTTCTTTCTGATGCTCGAATTCACATTAGGTAAGGTTTTCATCCCATATTGATTTTCTGAATACTTGAGTGATTTGTCAATTTTATTCAAGGTCCTCCTATAGGTTTAAGTCGATTGCCTCCACCTAGCGTTCTGTGACCGATATTTTTCGTTTTAACACGAAACCGAGTCAGGTAACTTGAACACTAAGCAGCCTGCCCAGAATGATCAATTCAGAGTTATTTTCTCTGTTCACACTCAGATTGCAACGAAGCACTGTAGGTTTGAAACTGCTTAGAAGGTGTTGCTTCCCAACAGATCATACTGGCTTTTTATTTATTTATTTAGTAAAAATGGACCTTCAAGACAGACTAATGTGGATGACCAGTTACCAACCATATACCACAGACCACATCATTGTGAAATACCCATCGGAACCATTTTTGCTTTGAGGACATGCTATTTGCAAACGTTTTTCAACCATCTGTCCACACTGCTTCCTGACTCTTTCTCTTTCTTCCTCTCTCTCTCTCTCTCTCTCTCTCTCTCTCTCGCCCTCTGTCATCCGACGAAATATTCTCAAGCCTTGGCTTTTTTTCCCGGAAAAGCTTTCGCATTCTATCTATCTTCTCGATTTGCATCTAACTCTTGCGAGAAGATGTTCTCTTCTAGGCAATCTAGTCCGCTCCTGTTTGCCTAATTAGGTACTGAAAGAAATTCGTAATGAATAGAAGCATCAGGGCATTTTTGTATTTCTTTATAAAATTATTCATAATTCAAAATCATAATTGAAATCCGTTTAAAAATACCACAGAACGATTTGACTTGTAAACATTTGCGATTGGTGTGCATCCGCCGAGTTCCGGTTTTTCTTAAATGTCACCCTTCTTTCAAAAGTGTGCGTCTCAGACGAAACGTCTTTTTGTACTTTTACGGCGCATCGATCACCCGGCGGGACGGTGGGATGAACCGTCTAGTTCGGGCAATTCCATGTCCTCAGTAGTAGCTCTTTGCACAACTTTGGGTGGATGTTCTGCATTTACACCGTACCTGTGGGTGTAAAAATACGTAATAGGGAAATACGTACAACTTGTGGTAACTTTTATCTCAATAAAAGATTCCGTAGGTCCGTGGTGATTTTCATTGAATAAACAAGGAAATAAGCATGATACGCAGAGCAGAACTGCGATATGTAGAAGTGCGAGCAAATAGACATTTACAATTTGAGCGTGTGCATGTCGTAGACACAGCTTTTGAAAGTTTGTCATGTACAGAATGGTACGTCTAAAAGTATTTTTGAAATCAGCTGGCCGCAAGCATTGACGTGTATATCAGTGATAGTATCGACAACGGTATCTCTGGATATGCCATTGCCATAGAAGATGTGTTCTATGTATCATGTTAACATCTTTCTTCAGTAGGCCTGCGGAAATGACTGGGGAGAAGTACAGCCAGTGTTGGATAAAGTATACAATCAGAAATTTAAAAATTATTGATATGGGACGGAAAGTAATGTTAGGCGGAGAGGGAAAAGTGACAACTTTCTGAATTTAAAATAAGTCTGTGGAATAGGCATGGACCATGAAAGAATATTTGGTAGTGTAACACCAAGATATTCAGCCATTGGTGAAATTGGAATACATTCATTGTTGGCAGATAGGAGAGGAAACCTGTAAGTGAGGACTCTGTGTTGTTCATCAGAAAGTAAGGGAGATAATACATCTTGGTATTTGGAAGCATTCCGTTCCAGGGAGCTGGATGACGATCAATTAACAATTTTATTTAGTTTGATCTAGATTTGTGAAATTCATTCTGGTGTCGGTAGTTCACATCCTAAAACCACATCTTCGGAGTATTTCCAGCCAATGGATGACAACGGGATCAGAAGTTCTTTAGCGTACACAGGAAATCAAAGTTCTGAAATATTACATCTTTTATTACTCCAGAATCAGCTGAAAGAGAGAAGGACTTTTGGTCGCTGAAACAAGTGAAATGTCTTCAACAAGTGAAGTAGTTCGAAATCAGCCTGCAGACATTTGGGGCAACACCACGTACGTATAGCCTACTGAGCAACACTGATCGATAAGGTAGCAAAATGCTCTCTTGTTATCTAAAAGCACCATTTTGACAATGACACGTTTCCTGTCTAGCGCCGAAGTGGTTGAAGACCAAGGAGCAAATCGGTGTATGTTATCTCCGGCAGCCCCCCATTTAAAACCGGGGTAACAAAAGCCTCTCAAACAATTTTAGCATCACAGAAGGGCAGGTGACAGGGTGGTATTTCCCAGGTTCTTTCTTGAGTGCAGAGGTTATCTTGACTAGTCTCTAAATGTCAGGGTTTTTACCTCTTGCTAGCACACTGTTGAAGACTTTGGTTAGTGGAATCCAAAGGGCTTCATAGCATTCCTTCGGAACAATAGATGATAGCTCAGATTGACCAGGAGCTTTGTTTGTCTTCACTTGGCAAAGCTGTTAAAAGACTATAGCAACTTCGATAGTTGGTGTTGGAGAAGAGCGGTTTTAAGCGGATACAAAAGTAGACTACGATATTGAGCCGATATCTAGGTTGAAGTCTTCTTATCAAGGTTTCCCGTTTTGTTTATTTAGTTACTGTCATGAAGGTGTTTTATGGTTTCCACATGCCACGACAACTGAAACCTCATAAGGTGGCATGGGTACACAACTTGTTCTGGAGTGTAACTTCAAATTTGATCAAGTTGGAGAATTTGTTGACTTGTTTTCGCTGTCCATGTTCAGGAGCTTCTTTTTTATTCTTCGCAGTTGTTTAGGCGCTGTGGAAGAATATCTCTCAGTGTGTACGTAGACACTTGCAAACGGGCAAAATGAGTGAAGATGACATTGAGGTAATCAATGACATGTTCTAAGAACGCAGAATGATTAGGGTTTGAAATCATGGAACACGGAAACCTGACAAGCTGCTGCAAATCGATCCGGATATCATAACAGTCAGCGAGTGGGACTCGCAAGCCGTTTCAGCACTAGTTTGAAATTTATAGATTTTACAAATAGAAGATATTTAGTAAGAATGGAACAGTTGTGCCAAACTTTCATAGATCATTGATACTACTTCACCTTTTATTTAAGGTGTTCGTAATTTCGATTTACGGATATTTGGTATTCCAAATGTACTTACTTCTCTGTACAGTTTAGCTCTACCAAAAAAATACAAATGTTCACGGAAAGCATTTATTGGCCAGAGGATCTTTTCGGAAAATCCACTTGCATTTCCACATCCGAAAGACTAGTAGCGCGAGCCGGAATCGAATCGATGACATCCCGCCCACTGGGCAGAAGCTGTGTTATCAGAGCTATCATTGCAAGACAGTCAAGTACGAGTAACATAACTGAATATCCAATGATTGGGAAAAAAGCAAGTGATTTTTAATAAGTAGAAGTGTGAAGCAGTCACCCATTTTGTGCGCTGCTCAAACGTGGAGTTTGTTTGTAGTTACAGTATACGGAGCGCGAACGTCCGGACCTAGAATCCTGAAACAAGGAAAACATCAAATTTAAATGGTGGGTTTGAATAATCACTACGAATTTATTTGGTGATTCATCAAATTAATTTACAGGTCACGACATACATGCCTTCTAAATCTAGAGCAAGGTAAACAGTTTAGAGACTCAACTGTGCTGATCGAAATAGACATGCCAATTGGTCTTCATTCTTCATTCTCCATAATAGAGGCAGACGGCAACTTTCCTGTTCAAGCCTCATCAGAACAGCTCAGCGATGTAGAAACAGGTATGAGGTACAGACCAACAACTCTTCAGAAGTACTTTCAGTAGTCGCTTAAACAATAGGTCATTGGACTCTCCTAAAACTTCAGCTGGCAGCGCGTTCCATAGACTGATCACCCATCAATGTAGATGGTACTCCAGTGGTAAGCTCATTGACTGCTGCGTCTTCAAAGTATATGCGTGGCCCAGCTTGCAGCCAGGATCACAAAGCGAGAGCTCTGCACGCAGTTGTGGTCCAGATTCTCCTCGGTTGATACGTCCGGTAAAGATCAAGTCACCTTGGACTCTTCGATAGCCCGCTGGAAAGAACCCCATAACGTCCCACGCAGACCACGAAAACCGTTAAATGGTTGATGATTTTCGAAAGAACTCGGACTGTGTTATATTGTCACTGAATCAGATGGGACTCCCGACACGTAGTTTTGCGGATCATTCGCCACGTCACGACATTGCTTGATTATTTACATCGATATTGCAAACATCTTGGACAACGAAGGCAAGAGCAGATCCCTGTCGATGCGTTAGCCGACGCACCTTCCAAGTTGTCATATTTGTGTCGCTTGGAATAATAGTTTCAAACCGTAAATAACAAGCATGCAGTTCGTGTTGGATGATCTGATTTGGCGTGGAAGCAACTGGACATCTTCGCTGATAAGGTCTGTACATCGAAATATCTGGCTGATTGCGGTATTTGTGGTAGAACTTTACCAAATGTCTCATCAGAAGGGAATGTTTTTGACGGACATGAAGCTAATGAGCAATTTGCAAGATTCCATAAGCATTTTCATGGGTTCTCATTCAGGGCGTACAAGTGCCGAATCTCCCACAAAGCAGCTTCACAAATGTTCTTACATTTCATTTCACTACATGCTGTCTTCTAATTCGTTTATTTGGACAAGAAGATTTGTTTAACTCAACACTGCCTATTACTAGCTTATATATTTCTGATGAAATATTGCACTTCAATGGGAATTATTGTTGTTCTCATGTGACATCACTAAGGAATTGAAATGCTTGAATAAATGTTATTCACGCATTGTTCATAGCTTAACGCACAGAACATCTAATGGAAACCGCTAGCAATTATAAATATACGATACGAGCACCGACTCTCCACTATTTGTTCATGTTATTATCATCTAGTTTTGTTGCGGGCGCGTCGGGGACAGCAACCTTGCAAAGATCACAATGCAAATCCGCATGGCACGCCCATGTCATGACGGCATTTTGCAAAATGCACTTTTCCTATATCGAATGCAAGTCCGTCTCATCATTCATTTCGAAGGGCGTCGGACTTTAATTCCTCTTGAGTTTCGTGAACGGTGGTGTGCCTTTCATCAGAGATGTCCCTCGGTTACGGTTCAATATTAACCTAGTGTGCTTGAGAAGAAAACCATACAACACAACCAGACAAAGAAGAGCAAGCATCTGTGCACGTGGATCCAGCCATGGTCGAAAATGCAGCCTTGACGATCGCCATATACAGACCGGTATGAGTCATGGAGAACTGCATTGAACATCGGTTTTAGACGCCCATTTTATCTTTCTTACCTACCACTTCTTGCACAAAACGAGACCGTTGAATAGGGAAGTTTTATGCTTTTTCCAATAGCGATACTTTGATCTGGATCAACCTTATTTATAGTCAGACCACCTTTATTCGGGGGCCCAGAATTGGAAACGAATGAAGAATTCTTTGTCTCACGTTGCCGAACCCAGTACAATGGACACCGTAAGTTTGCTACAAATGGTGGAGCATTTGCAGTGATGACATCCCAAGGACCCTCTCGGTCCACGGAAAATAGGAATATCTGAATAAGTTATAGTTCCGTATGTCGTATAAATTCACCCAAAATGATCTTCCTACCTAAAGTGAATTACTGTTCCGGCATATAAATAGACATTGTACAACCTATTGCACTATTTTACATTGAATAATGTTTATAACATTTTTATATGAGTATTTCAAGGTTCACTCGAAAATTCATGAGTATTTGATCTTACGTTCGTTCACTGATGCAAGTAGTATGCCACTATATCCAGATGAGAGGACACAATTCCCCGGAAGCATACAACCGGTTTCGTGGTTATTTCTGCTCATCAGGCGTGTTTACCCGGTATTCTCCTATCTATTCATCTCCATACTTGAGCACTCCACATTAGATCTACCACATTATTCTCAACTGAATCATGAGAATTATGCACGGGGGAATAGTTCATTATTAAAACCACAAGCTGGTTCTTCGAAAAGTATTTCATCGGTTAGTCAAGGACAAGCTTCATAACGAGCTTATGCGGGCACTGCAGCATGATAACTGGAAATCGCTCCATGGGGGTGCCCCAAACCACCGAACAGTTTCGCAGTAAGGGTCCTTGACCGATTAGCCCCAAGATTATATTTCTATCTTACACACCGACAAAACTGGTTTCTAAGTTGACGAAACGTGTTTGGCAAACCTTTCTCAATCTCAACCCGATCCGGCTCCGTTAAAACATATAATCGATTCTGCTTTTGTTTTCCTTCTCCATTCGTGTGCTGTCAGGTGTTCTAACTACCGTGCAACGATCCAAACACTTGGCTCACTGGACTTCATTGGGAGCCAGGCGAGCTGTTACAAACAAAACGAGATGAGCATATTTAATTGTAGACTGAACTATACCCAATTGGATCCTAAGAGACAGACCACAATTCCGCCAAAACAGTCGGTCAGAGTGCGCAATTTACTTAATTTACTCAAGTTAGCAAACTCTCGTGAGTTATTCACACACTAAGATACCGTTTATTACGTAACATTCACTTAATGGGAATATTAAGGGAGTAGATTTGAATGGATTGATAGATTTGTCGTTGATTGATGAGATACAGCTCGATGAATTCATATGGGATTCCAGCCATCCATATGCAACACAGAAGTTCTGCAATGAATTTGGACTTGACTAATGCATAGTATTGAATAGCGCAAGAGCCAAGTTCTTTGCATGCTGTGCCATCAGTACATGGAGCCCTCTGCAGCCGGAGAGTGCGGTTTCATATCGGATGGTACAGATTTTGGCTCTTCTGGACCTTTCTATTCTGATGGATTTCCTGAGTGCTCATAAGTACTCATATAACGCCAACACCCATGTATCATCCACCATACCCAGTTGGCAGACTTGCCTTGACAACGGGCATTGTCCGTGTGTTCACTCTATCACCGTCCACTCCACTTCGCTGTCCTCACAAACACAAATTTATCCCCTTTGAATTCGAACTCGACTCTATGACTACTTCATGTAAAACGCTTCTTGCATGGTGGACACTCTGTAATGGGATCAGATGGGAGCAAGCACCCGGTTAGTAACCGTGGTGTTGCTACTATCCTAACCTAGCTACCCCAAAACTAACGAAACACAGAAGTCGTTGCCTACTGGGAATCCAACCCAATGTTCACTCACACAAGAATGTGAACTGAATCATCCACCGCGAGACTCGAGCCCCTTGATGTGACCTAATTGAATTGTTGGCACATGGACAGGTTGAAATGAAGGGAAACGGTCACGGACCTAAATGCATATCGGATCTCAGTGGCAGGAGGCATAGCTCAGTGGTAGAGCATTCGACTGCAGATCGAGAGGTCCCCGGTTCGAACCCGGGTGTCTCCTATGGATTGTGAATTTTTCAATATGTAACGAAATCTATGATTAGGTTCAGTCTCATTAACAGAATGAGAGAATTCCCTAGACAAGCTGAGCAATTCGAAGTTGGTAACTCGCTACTAAAATGCTTGTCAGTAGACGAAATGAAGCATACACAACAAAGTGAACAGTAAAGTCAGGTTTAATTTATCACGATTTTTAGCTATATACATCTGTATCAATTCTGTTGGACTATGGAGCTTCAATTTTACTTGGTTCACTCAGTCATTCCTCATCTTCATCGCGAAGGGAGTCCTCCCGTATATGTGTCTCCGCGACCCTCCCGTTGGTGTCAACACCAGTGTGAGTAGAACGCTGCTGCACCATCCCTGAAATATCAGATTTCCTGAATTGGGATGAACGCCCGCAGCTTTGGCCATAAACTAGCACCGTTAATTTGATAAGTGTAGTATGTTTCGTTGAATGCAAACACGATATTTGATTTCCACACGAGCTGCAGTCATTGTGTATGCCCCTATGTTATCAATAATTTTAACGGCCTGTTGACGTATTCTTCAGCTCCCAGAAGCGTTTGTCTTTCTAAAAACCAAATTACCACTCCTAATCATCACTATGGACGGTTGTGATCTCAGCTGTCCAACGAAAATCACCGTAAGTGCCGCGGTCGGACTGAATATAGTGTTTCCTCTAAAACGTGCAAGTCCTGGTCAGGGTGAAATCTGTTCAAAGATTCACTCCTCGATCCACTGAATAATTATCTTCACGCGTTCCGGATAGCGCCTTAGAGCTTCAAAGCAACGAATATAGCCCTCGTCGAAACAGAACTCAAATCAAAACAAGATTTCCTCACCAATTCAACGGTACTATTCGTGAGTTAGAATATGACAATCACACGTTGACAATCAGCCTCAGTCACTAGCCAGCCAATATATAGTCGAAATCGGGACAAAATTGTGTTAACTTCCTTTGTTAGAACACAATGCCTCATTTGGATTGGGCGAAATGTCCATAGATGTTCATTCTCTTATAATTCGATCGATGGTTTACTGTACGATCCTCATGACCATTTTACCAATCTTCTGTTCAAGTCTGTTCTCTTGAAATTCTACCGCGTGATCAAAGGAACGACCACGATTGTCACGGAAGTACTTCAAAAATATTCCGAAGGAACATAGTCAACGTCGAGGACTAAGGCACAGCCCCAGAAATCACGCCAAAATGGACGGTGTGAAACTCTCTTTCAACAGCATTGTCGTTCGCAACTCACCGACAAATAATATATTTCTCATTCGTGGGTTGCCTGCTTGTATAAATTGGATTTCGACAGAATGCCCCATCCACGTCATACGAATTTCCGGTTTCCTCATGTGAACAATTATTCTAACCCACCCATATCTTCCGATTTTCGCATTTGTTTCTTTCAAAATATCTGTCTTCAGATACAAACAATTGTTAGCTGAGTTGCACTAAATGTGAATACGTTTGGCTTTATGTGTGAAATGAACTGTATATCTTGTCTCCTGTACACGCTGAGGCCTGAATTTTCACCTCATCCATTCTGTTGCCTGTACTATGGCGACGCAAATTTTATGTAAATAATTTAATTGTAACTCATTTTTCAGCATTCCAGTAGCATCGCTGATGCTAATTACACATTCTCGTTTTATTTGAAATGTTTTCAGGCATTCAAATCTACAGAGTAGTCACACTAACTGGTGTTGAACACGAAGGCGTCTGCGTCATTTGTAGGAAATTGATATCCGGTGACGAAACCCACGTCCAACTGTGTTGGAGAATGATTTTCGAGAATTCTACAGTGAGCTG
Organism: Fasciola hepatica; assembly: GCA_948099385.1. Taxonomy (NCBI): domain Eukaryota; kingdom Metazoa; phylum Platyhelminthes; class Trematoda; order Plagiorchiida; family Fasciolidae; genus Fasciola; species Fasciola hepatica. The sequence continues at coordinate 1,579,794 of CANUEZ040000119.1, forward strand.
CTTGAGTTGGTTTAGATGGCGAAAGACAGTCACCTCCCAGACGATTAAACAGCTGGTACAGTGCTACTATGTGATCGTGATCCTGGATTCAATGTGGTCAGGACCTAATGCGGAAGTCACTTCCCACGTGATGTGCAGACTTCCATCACAGGGCTCAATGGAACGACATACAAATAATTGACGAGAATATAGTATTTTGCAATTACCTTGAGTGGACAGTTTGCAGCATAATTCGAAATACCGTAATTCACAATATACAAACTAGTTTGGACAAAGTCTTGTGAAATGTTTCCCCATTGTTTGCATGGATGGTAACTTCTTGAGAAGCCCAAGACACTGGCCATTGACGGACCAGAATGGAACACATTTGCCATTCATGGGTCAGTTGGTGCAATCAGAGGAGGCAAATCGTTGTATTATGGTGGCCTGAATTGAAGTAAAACGGCTGAATAGAATGAGGCAGGATTTTGTCAGTTTAGGCCGGTTGGTGTAGACAAGACAAGCCGCTCTGGCCTCCCCTATTATTGGAATAGGTTTATCGACTAACAGTGCTGGCCAAATATACGGAGTTTGGCCAGATGATCAAAACTGTCCATGTTTTGATCAGTTAACTGGATTGTATGCTATATGGGCTTATAAAAATGTAATCTTAATCGAATAACTGACTGTTCTGTTCCCAGAATTTGTCAGGATATGAAATATCTGCATCCACCTCACATAATTTCTTTGTGGTATTCACGGGGTATTTTGCCGGTAGAATATGAAGGCAATTATTCCAGAATACTGCCAATAGCATTCTGTGTGACAGGTTCTCTTGGAACAGACGAATGAGAATTTTCGTGCTTTTATTCACGAAGAGCAGACACAATACATCTGACAATATCTACAACCGGACTATCAGAAACACACTGTCTTGGCCGTCTACCAAATAACAACGTGATAACAGACTTACGACGTTATCTGTGAGTCTTGAACAGACAGCCTTTTATACAATAGGGACAAAGTCGGGATACGAACATGTGTCGAAAGTTTGCTGTATGATAAAATGCAACCACGCAATGGCCACTCGTGTCTGACAGAGTGGCATATTGACCGTGAATGATGGTGATTCAACATGTGCAAACATCATCAATGAACGCAAAAGTGGGAAATGTATGCAGCGTTTTATCTAAGGAAATGGGTAATCAAAATACTCTTCCAAATTGTTGAAGCACTGTTGTGTTGCTTGAGAGTGTCGTGAAATGGGAATTGCTTTGATTACTGGAGGAACACATTCGGAGGATGATTCCAGCCTAAAGTTGAGAAGAACCGTTTTATGGAAATCCACACAAGTTCATCAGTGGACTGTACGCGTAAAGTGGGTACAATGGCTGTTGTTACTTGACTGGTGTGTGTCTGTATGTGTGTGTGTTTTTGGATAGAAAGAAGCGTTTTTGAGTGGAGAATCAGCAATACTGCCCAAAATATATTGATGATCGGAGAAATCATGATGGAGTTTAGAACCTAGGATTATGTACTCGTGAGTCAAGTTCATTCAGTTTGTGATGAAATTAGATGGATGAACTTCCTTCTGATAATTGAAACGGAATATAACAGAATCATTGTATGATGTTCAAGCACAATGTGTGTTTGTTCATGCGGAAGTTCTCAGACCTCCAAGACAACCGACGTTCGAATTTTTGCCCACCTGCCAATGTTACTACTGATTAACGATTTGGACTGTGACGAAGTAAGTTATGGTACAAATAGGAATTTGCGTTCTGCCCCTGTTGGGCGGAACTCACATTCAACTTTGTGTTTTTGAGTGTACCGATCAAAATCTGATTCCATGTTACTTCGGCGAAGATCGCACCCTGAACCGAACCAGTTCATGACTAATGTTTCTCACTCCTCGCGAGGAGTATAGATAGTGAAAACAACAATAAAAAAGCGTCAACCAATTGCATCATTGTATTGGTTAGTTAAATACTTCTTGACTCGATACACTTCAGTCAAACCCAGGCAGTGTTGTCGCAACAAACAGAACAACACAACCACACGAGGATACGCATTGCGTTCATAAGTGAACTGTGACCAAACTCGACGGCGCCACTTTCCCCATCCCAGTTATTCGTTCAAAATACTTGTATGGTATTGCGACAAATGTTTATTGTCCTTTCGACTATTTGAGTAATTCGTTTAGCTCTCAACATGTGAAGCATTTTGACTGTGGCTTCACGAGTCGAGATCCATCGGTACTGAGCATTATAGGGAGTGGTTTGCATTTAATCAACGAAGCCAACTTCTTCACGTCAGACTACGTGGTTTGAACTGATGAAGTGTTCTGTCATTCAAGTGGTATGATCTTAGTCAATGATCAGTTAACATACTGTGGAGATGATTGAAACCAGATTCAGTCGCATCCCATTCTATCTCGAGTTCACTATGTTTGAACATGTTTCAGACAGCTGTGTTGGAAACTTTGACATTATGGTTCATTTTCAGTGGTCGTACCTAATTGATGATCGGGAATGGAGTAGGATCGGATTCGGTTATTCGTCCTTGCGGTGAATTTTGTATTGATGTGGATGTGTTGTTGCATTATAGGGTAAATGTATTGCACGAAAGGCCGACCAATTTGAGTTGTGCGATTAAATGTCAAAGTTGATACTCACTCCAGTTTGGTATAATTATTTGATCAGAGGCATCGATTAAGGGATTCGAAAACCACACGCGATTATTACTGTGTGACGATGGTCGCAAACACTGTCATTTCGTTTACTACTACATTTCAATGGCCCGTTCCTCCATTGCTTCCCTCAGAATATCTAATGACGAGTTGGTGCTTCAGTTCACCTTATCGGGGTAGTGATCTCACATACTAACATAGTCTTTCCTATCCACTGCACTGGTACGTAAATATGACAGAAATGTTGGTAATTGGATACTCAAATCTGATGTGTCCGCTGAATAGAATATGGGCGAGAGTGCGACGATATTGTCTGTTGATATGAAAAACGGTTTAGCAACCACACCGAAGCATCCGAAGAAGCTTTCATTTTGGTGCATCACGTTTGGGCAACGCATGAAGAAATATGAGAACAAAGGGTTCCATATGAACACCGGGCTTCCGGAGATAAACACAAAATAAGTGTGCGTACATGTGTAAATATGTGTGTGTGATCCGATTACGTGCACTGATCAGTTCTTCAATTCTGTAGTGCAATTATTTGGTTTCATAAGTGACTCATCAAGCCATATTGAAGCAACTCCACTTGGGACTCGGCGGGTTTGCATTACTGCATATCCCATAAAGAGACCACTTGGCTGAATAACATTCCCAAACTTAACGGTTTCCACAGGAGAATTGAGTATTTATCTCCACAGTTCCTCGTTTGGCAAAACTGATAATGTGTAACTGATTATACATCCGAGTTCAAAAGTAGTATATATATGCAAGTTATTCACTCCCTACCAAATTGTTTGTGATATGCCGTTAGGATATAAAGCAATTCGTTTACTATCACTCAACTTGGTGTATTGATTACAGTATTAAACTCATAACATTACACATTAGATTCGATATCCACTGTAAAGTCAGAGAATATGTGTCATTGCTGATTATTCACAAATATTTCGAAATCACTTTTCCGATTATTCCACGGATAGCCAATAGACAGTTATTGTGCACAATGCACAATGAAATCTTTCTTGAAGGATTTGAATCGCGAGATACCTATAGGTATATCGTTGCAGATAGTTACTGACGTAATTTGTCACGAATATAATAATCATAATATATAGTGGGAATTCGTAGTCAGTAAGCAAATCACGTTGCACATGTTGACTTAAAATAAGACTGATGGACTTGCTTTCACGCGAGAGATTTCGTTTGTACATATTCATTGCGCATCGTTGGTGTACGATCATGAGTAATCTGCAGTGCATTACATTGATTCGATCGAATCAATCGAAGTGGTAGTAGTTATGGGAAACTGTGAATTTTGTATGTGAGACTTATACAGATGTACTTGGAACACAAATCTGCTCTGTTACATGTATAGTTGTATAAGTCAATCTTCTGAACTACATAGTCTGATTTACAACCTTCGATCGTATGGAGAAGCTACAGATGTAGTTTGTTCACGATAAAATGCATCTGAATTGAATGTTGCGTTTAGAACGGGACGTTTCACCATGGACTTCACAATTGATCCGTCTGTGCAGAGCATGTTCGTTAATGTCCTTTATATGATCGGTCATGCCTTATTTCATAGTGCATAGATGATCAAATGAGACTTTCGCAACAGTGGCTATGTATTCCACTCTTCTTATGAAACATCAATGCGGCAGTGGCAGTTACACCAAAGCGAGCGCCACGTAATTGTAACTGTTACCCAGTTATTCACTTGAGCAGCGATGGGTGACCGATCGACCGATTTACAGCTATTATTAGCAGTCAGATAAAGTCGGTTCTGTATTGATACTGGAACGACTGAAACCATAAGCTCTCAGCTTGATAGTCACGATTCATGCTTTTTCCATCTCTCCGGATTTCAGACGACTGATTGCCGTTGGCATCGGGGAAAACAAGGACAGCACACATAATGGAGTGTTTAGAAAGTAGGTAAAGTTGAAGATGACCAATCGGGAAAGTTGTGTAGAACTAAAAGGCGAAATTTACCAGTTTGATATAATATAGTTATCATTTCCTATTCTCATTGTGTTGTCCCGTGCGTCCTCGCATGTATTTCGGATATCACATCGTGACGCATGAGTGGTTGTTACATGTCTGAAATACGATTGTCTGCAGACGTACCATTGGATGTTGAATTGGAGTTGGTGAGTCTCACAATACAACGTAAAGACGAATTGGATGAAAGTGGTCTTTGGAACAGGTGTTAATTTTGGTGTGTTCTTAATGTGTGAGCTCTTTAATGAAAGGGACAATTTGTGAAAGCTCAGATTGATGATGGCGAATTATGCTAAAATAATTTATTCGTTATTCCTGGGTTACGATGGATATGAAAATATCAATTGTAGCATTGTCTTGTTGAACTTGGTTTGGACTCGATTATCTTAGCTTCAACTACAATGAGAAGCAATCTGCTTAATTAGCTTTTCTGAATCCCAAATGTAGATTGGATGTGTATATAGGATCGATCTGATGTTTGCTACTGAAGACGTAAGTTTGAATTGCGGTTTTCCAAATCCAAGTCTACCATTGAGTAAATAAGCCGGGAGAAGATTGCTTTGCTTCTAGGCAAACACTCAATCGTATACACAATACCTCAATCGATGTAGAAGGAAAATTAAAAATTGTGATGTCAGCCTGTCACTAAAGTGGTGAAAAACGGAGTTGCTCATTTTCTGATACTAATCTAACAATTCGCATGAGCAAAGCATGTACCAATTATGTGGGCTAGTTCTACTCAGTTCATTCGAAGAGTTTGTCAATTCGAATGGGAACAACAATAAACGCTCCTTCCTTCTCGAATATGTGCGCTTTCGTCTTGTAAATTTCATCATTCGTGTATTATCAGACATACAACTGTAGTCACCCAAATTTCCGAAGCATATGTTCTAGGTATTCGAGCTGTAAATTAATATGAACCGATGAACCACATTCAGACCCACCGTTCGCAAGAAGAAGATTCAGGCACATGCGCGTTTGATTATTTATTTGTATGTGAATTAGGAACACATAACTGTATATTAGCATATCCAAGGGAACAGAATTCCGTCGAATTCACCAAGAAATATAGAACAACATGCCCAGCTACTACCGGAAACAAGAATACGTAAAGTGCGGTAAAACATTGGATACATTTGGCTTGTGTGATGATTGTATTATGTTACTTCATCAGCGTACGGGGTTGATAGTCCTTCTACAAAACGAACGTCGTCTGTCTGAAGATAGTTCAACGACTTGCAACGTGAATAGTTTAAAATTTTATGCGATATAATTGTGAGCAGGAACTCTTTGGTCTCAGCACTTTATCTTTAGACGGTAGAGGAAATTGAAGGAGATATGAAAGAGACGCTCGAGGAACATTAGGATTTTGCAAACTTGGATTGTGGAGTCAATTCCAGGAGACCTCATTCTTTCGATAAATGGGACATGGGAAGAAACTCGCGGAAGTTCGAGCTAGAATATTGAATAAATCTTACTCATTTAAATGTAGGGTAATAAATAATTACCACAGTCCACCTGAGGAGATTATAGAACTGCAGTATATCAAAGTCTCCGAAAGGACCATGCATCGTAAGTGTAACGAGCCTGTCTATGGTGATCAGTTTTGAGCCTATCCACCCAACGTGTAGATGATACTGGTAAGTTTCTTGTGATATGTCTTCTAATTTCGATCATTTTCTCGTGTTGCGCATTGATTTATTGATTGCAATCTCAATTGTCCTTCCTCGTTATTCGTTGAGAACCTTCCATACAAAGAATGAATTCTGTGGAGAACATCAGCATTTCCATTTAACTCCCCCATTTTATGATAGAATATTTCAAACTGATCTAATTTTTGAATGTCCCAAATACACGGGTGGTATGACAATGTCTTCGGTGCAGTTAGAAGTAGATGGTCACCCTATTTTTGTAAGCAGTCGTGTTTCCCGTTGATGTTTGTGTGAATGTGAGAGAAAAGTTTTGGATTTTTCAGTTTCTACTCATGTGCTAGAATTTGTCACTTCATCCAAGTTGCCTACACCCGTCGTAACTGCCACATACAATGATCAATTTGTGACTACAGAATTTGTCTTCTGTTTAGTGTCCGTGTTACGAGCCATGGAAATACCGTCAGTTGAATGAAAACAGAAGATGGAAAACTGAATCGTGCATCTCGTTGCATTGATGCAGGACCGATACTACCAATACCAAAAGGACACAACACTGCAGATGCAAAACCAAAGGGAACTACATGCGAGGGTGATTATTCGGAAATGTATCCAAGCTGAAGTTGATAAGAACTTTGTGTATTTTGAGTTCAATCAACATGAAGCCGAACAATATTTGCACAGTGAACCACTTTCGTGTGTGAATAATCGCAGTGTGCATAATCCCGTAATTTAATGTACTACTTTCCTTAGTTGAATCTTGACAATTTAATTCATGTTTTGTTCCACAGCATTCTGATGTAATGATAGTGATCTCTGATTCGTTGTTCAATTAAAATGTCTGGTATCACTCTATCCGTGAATAGATGTTTCGTTCTATTTTTGTTTTAAATCCAAGATATTCCTAATTTCGAAATCACTGACATGTTACTCATATTGCAAGTGCCTCTCCGACTGGAATTGGAGCTGTTTGTGTGTGCTGACAAGGGAGGCTATTCTGATACTCAGTGAGAGGTGGTGGTCCCCTAATGGTCAGCTATCTCACTTTACAAATATTCGTTTGGCTCAAAACTTACATCTGTTTGTGAATGTATGCTGAATATGGTGGTCCATTTCTAAGTAAGTAATGGGCTCTTTGAATTGTTGATTCACACTATGGTTGACTAGAATTGTATTTCATTATATCTTCTGGCATTTGACGATCAAAGCTTGAACTTAGACAATATTTGGTGGTAATGACAGCCACCTTGTGGGGCTCGAAAAGTGATGCAATTGTTAACGTGTTTGAGCTGCAAGCACTTGTTCACGAAACCTAGACACTCCCAATCCAATGTTTTGGTAGAATACTTCCTTCTTACTGCTGAAAGTGCTGTCACATAGTTGACCGTATCCACGTTTCTATTATTTGAACGGGGAGTGGAAATCTCTCTACTCCGACATAGTGATACTGTCCAAGGCACACTGAATTCCAGCGAATCTATTCAAACCTCCGATAATATTTTCGAACATAAACGACATTGAAATGATACTTTCAATTGACCAATTTCTCATATCCACGAGGTGTCCGTTCTCGACTGCATTCTGGTATCGTTCTGGATCACCTTAGCACGATAATAGTGGGAATCGTGGATGTGGGTGATGATTTGCTACATAGAAGTCATGGAAAAATTTGTTACAACGTTCCGGAACTTCCCTTTGGTGTTGGCTGCATAAATAGAATATTTCAATTTCGATGCGGAGAGAATTATTGAAGACACTTCTCTGTGGAGACATTCAGAATGCTTAGTCATACAACCACGACAAGATAACAAATCCACCAATTCCGTTTACTGATGGTTGGTGGTGATTGTAATAAAATCCTTTGTTTATAGTTTACCGCATAAAGTTTGTTGAATAATATTGATTACAAATAAACTGTACGAGCACTGAGTCTCCACTACTAGTTCATGTCACTACATGAAGTTGACAAGAACTTCGTGATTTTGAATTACATGAACATGAAAGTGACTAGTGTTAGCATAATGAAAGCCATGTGTCAGAAAATACCGTTGAGTGGTGATTGTGCATGAGTTACGTTTGTGCTACTTCACCTTCTATACACGGTATCGTTGACTTTGAAGTGTGTGAATACATAACTCAGATTTGTACTTCAAACTCATGTGTTGTACATATTCCAATCAGATTTGCTTTTGCTTTTTCCGTCTCTCATTTTGCACCTTACAATGTGCCTCGAGTCTATTCATAAAGATGTGACAAAACTAGAGACTTATCGCTAATCAATGAAAGAAGCCAAACTGCCAAATGGCATATATAAAAAAGTATTCACAATCTGAATAATGCACCTATTCAAGCCGTCCTGGAGCCCACAATGTATACGTATACCGTCAGTTGGTTGATGATTTTCGAAAGAACTCGGACTGTGTTATATTGTCACTGAATCAGGCGGAAATCATAGCAATCACAGACGCATCTTCCAAGTTGTCATTTTTGTGTCGCTTGGAATAATATTTTCAAACCATAAATCACAAATATACAGTTCGTGTTGGATGGTCTGATTTGGCGTGGAAGCAACTGGCACATCTTCGCTTAGATGGTCTGTACATCGAAATTTCTGGCTGCTTGCGGTATTTGTGGTAGAACTTTACCAAATGTCTCATCAGAAGGGAATGTTTTTGACGGACATGAAGCTAATGAGCAATTTGCAAGATTCCATAAGCATTTTCATGGGTTTTCATTCAGGGCGTACAAGTGCCGAATCTCCCACAAAGCAGCTGCACCAATATTCTTACATTTAGTTTCATTGCGTGCTGTCTTCTAATTCGTTTATTTGGACAAGAAGATTTGGTTAACTCAACACTGCCTATTACTAGCTTATATATTTCTGATGAAATATTACACTTCAATGGGAATTAATTTTTGTTCTCATGTGACATCACTAAGGAAGTGAAATGCTTGAATAAATGTTATTCACGCATTGTTCATAGCTTAACGCACAGAACATCTAATGGAAACCGCTAGCAATTATAAATATACGATACGAGCACCGACTCTCCACTATTTGTTCATGTTATTATCATCTAGTTTTGTTGCGGGCGCGTCGGGGACAGCAAACTTGCAAAGATTACAATGCAAATCAGCATGGCACGCCCATGTCATGACGGCATTTTGCAAAATGCAATTTTCCTATATGTAAAGCGATTCCGTCTCATCATTCATTTCGAAGGGCGTCGGACTTTAATTCCTCTAGAGTTCCGTGAACAGTGGTGTGCCTTTTATCAGAGATGTCCCTCGGTTACGGTTCAATATTAACCTAGTGTGCTTGAGAAGAAAACCATACAACACAACCAGACAACGAAAAGCAAGCATCTGTGCACGTGGATCCAGCCATGGTCGAAAATGCAGCCTTGACGATCGCCATATACAGACCGGTATGAGTCATGGAGAACTGCATTGAACATCGGTTTTAGACGCCCATTTTATCTTTCTTACCTACCACTTCTTGCACAAAACGAGACCGTTGAATAGGGAAGTTTTATGCTTTTTCCAATAGCGATACTTTGATCTGGATCAACCTTATTTATAGTCAGACCACCTTTATTCGGGGGCCCAGAATTGGAAACGAATGAAGAATTCTTTGTCTCACGTTGCCGAACCCAGTACAATGGACACCGTAAGTTTGCTACAAATGGTGGAGAATTTGCAGTGTTGACATCCCAAGGACCCTCTCGGTCCACGGAAAATAGGAATATCTGAATAAATTATAGTTCCGTATGTCGTATAAATTCACCCAAAATAATGTTCTTAAATAAACGAACTACTGTTCCGGCATATAAATAGACATTGTACAACCTATTGCACTATTTTACATTGAATAATGTTTATAACATTTTTATATGAGTATTTCAAGGTTCACTCGAAAATTCATGAGTATTTGATCTTACGTTCGTTCACTGATGCAAGTAGTATGCCACTATATCCAGATGAGAGGACACAATTCCCCGGAAGCATACAACCGGTTTCGTGGTTATTTCTGCTCATCAGGCGTGTTTACCCGGTATTCTCCTATCTATTCATCTCCATACTTGAGCACTCCACATTAGATCTACCACATTATTCTCAACTGAATCATGAGAATTATGCACGGGGGAATAGTTCATTATTAAAACCACAAGCTGGTTCTTCGAAAAGTATTTCATCGGTTAGTCAAGGACAAGCTTCATAACGAGCTTATGCGGGCACTGCAGCGTGATAACTGGAAATCGCTCCATGGGGGTGCCCCAAACCTCCGAAAAGTTTTGCAGGGTGAGTCCTTAACCGATTAGCCCCAAGATTATATCTCTATCTTACACACCGACAAAACTGGTTTCTAAGTTGACGAAACGTGTTTGGCATACCTTTCTCAATCTCAACCCGATCCGGCTCCGTTAAAACATATAATCGATTCTGCTTTTGTTTTCCTTCTCCATTCGTGTGCTGTCAGGTAATCTAGCTACCGTGCAACGATCCAAACACTTGGCTCACTAGACTTTATTAGGAGCGAGGCGAGCTGTTACAAACAAAACGAGATGAGCATACTGAATTGTGGATTGAACTTTACCCAATTGGCTCCTAAGAGACAGACCACAATTCCGCCAAAACAGTCGGTCAGAGTGCGCAATTTACTTAATTTACTCAAGTTAGCAAACTCTCGTGAGTTATTCACACACTAAGATACCGTTTATTACGTAACATTCACTTAATGGGAATATTAAGGGAGTAGATTTGAATGGATTGATAGATTTGTCGTTGATTGATGAGATACAGCTCGATGAATTCATATGGGATTCCAGCCATCCATATGCAACACAGAAGTTCTGCAATGAATTTGGACTTGACTAATGCATAGTATTGAATAGCGCAAGAGCCAAGTTCTTTGCGTGCTGTACCATCAGTACATGGAGCCCTCTGCAGCCGGACAATGCGATTGCATATTGGATGGTACATATATTGGCTCGTCTGGACCTTTCTATTCTGATGAATTTCCTGAACGCTCATAAGGACTCATGTAACGCAAACACCCATGTATCATCCACCATACCCAGTTGGCAGACTTCCCTTGACAACGGGCATTGTCCGTGTGTTCGCTTTATCACCGTCCACTCCACTTCGCTGTCCTCACAAACACAAATTTATCCCCTTTGAATTCATACTCGACCCTATGACTACTTCATGTAAAACGCTTCTTGCATGGTGGACACTCTGTAATGGGATCAGATGGGAGCAAGCACCCGGTTCGTAACCGTGGTGTTGCTACTATTCTAACCTAGCTACCCCAAAACTAGAGAAACACAGAAGTCGTTGCCTACTGGGAATCCAACCCAATGTTCACTTACACAAGAATGTGAACTGAATCATCCGTCCCGAGACTCGAACCCCTTGATGTGACCTAATTGAATTGTTTGCATATGGACAGGTTGTCACGAAGCGAAACGGTCACGGACCCAAGTGCATATCAAATCTCAGTGGGCAGGAGGCATAGCTCAGTGGTAGAGCATTCGACTGCAGATCGGGAGGTCCCCGGTTCGATCCCGGGTGTCTCCTATGGCTTTTGCATTTTTCAATATGTAATGAAATTCATGATTAGGTTCAGTCTCATTAACAGAATGAGAGAATTCCCTAGACAAGCTGAGCAATTCGAAGTTGGTAACTCACTACTAAAATGCTTGTCAGTAGACGAAATGAAGCATACACAACAAAGTGAGTAGTAAAGTCAGGTTTAATTTATCACGATTTTTAGCTATATACATCTGTATCAATTCTGTTGGATTATGGAGCATCAATTTCACTTGGTTCACTCAGTCATTCCTCATCTTCAAGACCGAGTTTTGGCCATAAACTAGCACCGTTGATTTGATGAGTGTAGTATGTTTCGTTGAATGTAGACACGATATTTGAATTTCACACGAGCTGCAGTCATTGTGTATGCCCTAATGTTATCAATAATTTTAACGGCCTGTTGACGTATTCTCCAGCTCCCAGAAGCTTTTGTCTTTCTAAAAACCAAATTACCACTCCTAATCATCACTATGGACGGTTGTGACCTCAGCTGTCCAACTAAAATCACCGTAGGTGCCGCGGTCGGACTGAATATAGTGTTTCCTCTAAAACGTGCAATTTCTGGTCAGGGTGAAATCTGTTCAAGGATTCACTTCTCGATGCACCGAATAATTATCTTCACGCGTTCCGGATAGCGCCTTAGAGTTTCAAAGCAACGAATATAGCCCACGTCGAAGCGGAACTCCAATCAAAAGAGGAATAGTCAGTTAATTCTTCGGTACTATTCATGAGTTAGAATATGACAATCATACGTTGACAATCAGCCTCAGTAACTAGCCAGCCAAAATATAGTCAAAATGGGGACAAAATTGTGTTGACTTCCTTTGTTAGAACACAATGCTTCGTTTGGATTGGGCGAAGTGTCTATAGATATCCGTTCTCTTATAATTCTGACGACATTTTCCTCAGCGGTCCTCGTGACCATTTTACCAATCTTCCCTTTCGAACGAACATCGCCAGTATCGAGAACTAAGGCACCGCCCCAGAAACCACACCAAAATGGACGGTGTGAAACTCACCTTCAATGGTGTTGTCGTCTGCAATGCACCACCAAATAATATATTTCTCATTCGTGGGTTTTATCTTGTGGACAATTATTTTAACCCATCTATATCTTCCGATTTTCGCATTTGTTTCTTTCAATGCATTACAGCAAATTATGCTCATCTCCATTTCAGATAGTAAGACCACTATTTTATCGCCATCTGATTATCCTTTATGAAACCATCATCGATGCCATTTCATGGACGAGAATAGCTTAGCCATTCTAAGTATATCAAATGGGGAGAGAAAACAGGTTTGACCAGTAATGTATAAACACTGAATATGGGCAGATTTGACACTTTTTCCCAATAATTTAGGTGATGAAATTTTTTGAGCTCAGTGAGATTCAAACCCAAAAGTGGCTGCTACCTGTGGTCTAATACCGCATAACTTAACTTTGACAAACCCAACACATAATCAAACTGATGGACTCTGATTGGGACAAGGGTGGGTGCTGCTACAGGCAGTCGAATTACAAAATGATTCACAGTGTCAGATACCATGTACTACCGTAATTTGTGTTAGTAAAAGGGATGCTCCATATTTGGAAACGTCAGAAGCCTTTCGGCGTGGACTTGTGGCTCAGATGGTAGAGTTCACGAGGTACTAAAGCGCGAGAGGCAAAAATGTGTGGGTTCGAAAATTATCCGATTGAAAGCTTTTACCATTTGTATCATTTCAGAAATATTGTTTGCTCGAACCATGATGACAACTTTTGGGATGGCACATTATCTCCGCTTTGAACGAACAGCTTGATGGGTACAAATATTCTCAGGAGACAAAAGCAACCAATGTATTCTAAAATGATTTGTCACATTTAAGCAGCACCTGCACTTCATTTTTCCTTCGTCAAACTCCTCACGAAGCCTGTGTCTCGTTTCCGAATGTGTGGTTGTTACAATGTCTAATAGGCATGATAAACTGATTGACGGAATTTTCTGATCCGTAATGCACGTGCTGACCAGAATGGAGACACTTGTGGGCTTGAATGATCTGTTCTGGTTTAGAAAAACTTATGGATAAATGATAATGGTTCGTAAGCAGAGCAGGACGCTGTTACTATGCTAATGAAAATAACTCCAAATGAGAATCGGTTAACAAGTGTGAATGGCAACTGGAAATCTGATCCCGTCGGAGGCAGCCATGCGTATTCAATCAACTTTGTTGTGAAAAGAATGGCAAAGGTTGCAAAGTAGCACGGTGTCGTTTGAATGGACATTCAACATCGTCACCTTTGAATGAAAGACAAAGTGTGACTAATAATTTAACTGTTATCACATTCGTCTTTATTGGTGCATTCATTCTGCTGTACGTTTCATAAAAAGCAACAAGATAAGTGTATTTGATGAAAACATTTCCAGGTCTTTAATTCGTTGTCAGTTTAGTCCCTCATGCAATATCATCGCTCACTATGAAACAGTATTCAGACCAGACCACGTTCATGCGTCAGAGGCACGAGGCAGTCAAATGGATAATATTCGCCTGTTCATGTGTCGTTTCGACAAACGGATCTGGCAACTGGTACATCATCTCTACTAGTCATATTATTAACACTGAATGCAGTGTACTGTCCAGTGAAGCTACGAAAAGACAATTATTCTGCAGTGTGCACCATGTTGAGATGCGTCGAAATCGTCTCGAACATAAATCGTGCCACGTTGCAGCTTTAGCCATTCTTTTCATAACAAAGTTTGACGCTGATTATGCTGAATGAGAGCAAATTGGAAATCCTGTGGATACATGTGCGGACCGTTGGTTTTGTCAGTTTTAATCTTCACAAGCTATTCATATACTTTGTAAATGTAAATGTATACTGGTGTCAGGTTGTCTACTGAATTTCGACTTCGTCATTGTTTCCAGACTATTTTCTCATTCTGCTTATCACTAAGTTCACATCTTATTATGATAGTAGAATATTTCAGTAAGGGTTTTGCAGCCAATTTAAGACTGTCATCATGAAACCGTGTCATCTATGAATCTGGAGCCAAAAATGCAGAATGCGAATTACACTGAGTAGTCCTACTTTTGTTTGTTTGAAGAAGTCCGATTCCGAGCAGCTTCATTGTGTTGCTCTCTAATAAGTATGCGGCGACTACGCAATTTACGTTGTATATTTTTTTCTTGTTCACTTTACTCGTGCAGGGGAATGTCTTGGGGTGAACGACTTGAAAATTTAGCACTGTGTACAAAGTGATTCGACCATGTTATTTCTCGAGTGGGAAGTTCCAGTAGCATTTTTTCAAAGGTAATCTTCTTGTCTGTTGAAATCATTTGGTAAACGGGTGTGTACGAGGGGCCAAGGGTCAGTCGGAGTGGACGAACTTTGTGGTTTGGGATTGGAATTAGACTGAGAAAACGGCTACACTGAGCACTTCCTACAGAAAAATCTGGAATAAGGACAACACTGTGATCCAGGTGGTGACATTACCGTGAAGAAATTGTTTATCCGATTGTCCTTCAATGGGGATATCATATCGGACCTTGGTAGTAGATGTTCACCATGTGTGGTGATTGGGATGTTTAAATCATCTCGTGTTTCCATTGCAATTGTTAGCTCTCCGATTATGCAAGGTTCGAATCAGAATGTGTTGTCATTGCTGTCCACCACAATACTAATCTGTTTGTTCACGTGTACCAGTAACACAACCTACTTTGATCGTGCTATAAGGCAGCTATTCCAACACGGAGGAAAGAGAACCTCAGCCAGTGTCGTTCTCGGGCATCAGGTGGACTTAGGTCATCAAATCAACGTTGATTCGTCGTTTGTGTGCAGTTCGGTTGAAGGGTTCTGTTCGTGCCAACAACAACAAACTGAAGCGCCGATGTTTGTTCGTCGTGTCTGTGTGCGCCGACCGACTTCAGCTCCTCTGAGGCCAAGGACGAATTCTATTATCAGTTGTCTCAGTTGGTTTGAAGCGCACATTGAACGGACGTGGTGGTCATTGCTGGGGATTTGAACGCCAATGTTGACCGTTTGGGAGATTCCGAAAGGCATATTGGAGGCAATTTGCTATGTCAACTGATCGTACCGATAACGGCGATCGTCTCATTCAACTGTGTTCTGACCACCAATTGTTTCTGGCAAGTACAAGCTTCTGACATCGGAAGCGGCATAGACTCACATGGCGTTCTTCTTCGTCTTCAGCACGTTGGGCTCAGATTGATCATATTGTGATTGGTCACCATCAGCTTGGCTCAATTGAACATTGTCGTTCAATTTGGTCTACGCCTGTGGACTCAGATCACGCCTTGGTACGTGCTCGCTTCTGTTTACGTCTCGTCCGTGGTCGCGCAAAAGTAAAAGCCACACCTCCTGCGCAGTTGTATTAGGCGATAACCGGCAAAACAGATTCCGAATGGAGCTGGCTACACAGTTATCGATGCAGCCAGATGTTCAGGGCTCAAATGAACGCTGGAAAAAATTCAAGGGAGCTTTGTATGCAGCTTCGAATGCCACCCAGAACTCTGGTTCAAGAATGGTCTCCCAAACAATGAATATCTTCGATATCAGTTGCTGTTTTGGATGCTCGCACATCCGTCTCTCCGGATGCCAAGTTTAATGAAGTGCGAAGTGCGGAGCGAAATGGCTAGGTGTCGCGGCTGGTGGCGTATTCGCATTCGGACTCCTTCCCTGTCGTCTTGATTTCCCATAGGGAATAATTCGACATTTTCGATCTTTGTCTATTGGATTCTATTCCTTTGTCCTCTACTGGACGATGCCGGAAGGCAGCAATCAAAATCGGAGCACAGAACTGTGAGGTTATTGGTTGAATTAACTAGAAACGAAACTGATTCGACTCTTCAAATCGTTCATCGAGTGCCTCCAACCCAAATCACAACTATCACAACAGTTCGCACACACTGGGCACCGAGGAGTTATTAGGCATCCGTCGTGTCGTACCTAATCTGTGCGAACAGAAATAAATCCATCCATGACGTCTAATTACTCAGACCACAAAAGAACCATAAACCCAAATGACTCACATCCGAATCATGTGAGTGTCACGTGCATATCAACACATCGATTCCACTGTTATCCCCTGTCACAAACTTCCTCCAATACGAATGAGCCTTGATCCTCTCATTACATCTCTTCCTGACATGATTTGTTCGATCTAGAGAGTGAATCACTGTATACAATTTGTCACCGTAAACATGTTCTGATGTTGCAGTGTGCATAGTCCGGAAATAAATCGAAGGGCTGAAAGAAAGTAGATTGAAGTGTAAGTACCTGGAATAAGTTAATAATTCACTCAGCCTTTTCTTTTTGTTAGAACCAATGATCTTTGTCACTTATGGCTGAGTCTGCGAATTGGCATTGCTCTCAACATCTTTCGAGGAGCACTTTTCCACCTTTATTGGTAATACTCAATTCTACCTACTAACAAGCATTTGAGTGGTAATTTATGAAATTCGAGCTCCTCAGGTGATCCTTGGTAATTCTGACCCATGATACAATGGGAGCCTCCAAATTCAATGCATCATTGTATTGGTTAGTTAAATACTTCTTGACTTGATACACTTCAGTCAAATTCAGGCAGTGTTGCCGCAACAACCAGAACAACACAACCACACGAGGATACGCATTGCGTTCATAAGTGAACAGTGACCAAACTCGACGGCGCCACTTGCCCCATCCTAGTTAATCGTTCGAAATACTTGTATGGTATTGCAACAAATTTGTTTGTGATATGCCGTTATCACGTAAAGCAATTCGTTTACCATCACTCAACTTGGCGTGTTGATTACAGTATTAAACTCATAACATTACACATTAGATTCGACATCCACTGTAAAGTCAGAGAATATGTGTCATTGCTGATTATTCACAAATCACTCGAAAGCTCTCTGGTAATCATTCCACGGATATCCAATAGACAGTTATTGTGCACAATGCACAATGAAATCTTTCTTGAAGGATTTGAATCGCGAGATACCTATACGAATATCGTTGCAGATGAATTCTTACATAATCATCCACGAATATAATAATCATAATATATAGTGGGAATTCGTAGTCAGTAAGCAAATCACGTTGCACATGTTGACTTAAAATAAGACTGATGGACTTGCTTTCACACGAGACATTTCGTTTGTACATATTCATTGCGCATCGTTGGTGTACGATCATGAGTAATCTGCAGTGCATTACATTGATTCGATCGAATCAATCGAAGTGGTAGTAGTTATGGGAAACTGTGAATTTTGTATGTGAGACTTATACAGATGTACTTGGAACACAAATCTGCTCTGTTACATGTATAGTTGTATAAGCCAATGTTCTGAACCACGTAGTCTGCTTTTCAACCTTCGATCGTATGGAGAAGCTACAGATGTAGTTTGTTCACGATAAAATGCATCGGAATTGAATGTTGCGTTTAGAACGGGACGTTTCACCATGGACTTCACAATTGATCCGTCTGTGCAGAGCATGTTCGTTAATGTCCTTTATATGATCGGTCATGCCTTATTTCACAGTGCATAGATGATCAAATGAGACCTTCGAAACAGTGATTATGTATTCCACTCTTCTTAAGAGATGGCAATACCGTTATGTCAGTTACATCAGTGGATGAGTCACGTAATTGAAACCGTTACCTAGTGATTAACTTGAGCAGTGATGGGTGACCGATGGACCGATTTACAGCCGTTAATAGCAGTAAGGTAAAGTCGGTTCTGTACTGATACTGGAACGACTGAAGATTGAAAATCTCAGCTTGATAGTCACGATTCATGCTTTTTCCATCTCTCCGGGTTTCAGACGACTGATTGCTGTTGACATCGGGGAAAACAAGGACAGCACACATAATGGAGTGTTTAGGAAGTAGGTGAAGTTGAAGATGACCAATCGGGGAAGTTGTGCAGAACTAAAAGGCGAAATTTACCAGTTTGACATAATAAAGTTTTAATTTTCTGTTCTCGTTGTTTTGTCACGTGCGTCTTCGTATGTATTTCGGATATCACATCGTGACGCATGAGTGGTTGTTACATGTCTGAAATACGATTGTCTGCAGACGTATCAGTGGATGTTGAATTGGAGTTGGTGAGTCGCACATTACGAAGCAAAATCATATTGTGTAAAGGGTAATGCAGGGGCGAGGGAACAACGTGAATATCAAGGCAAACGGACGAATCGAACTATGGCCACGGACAAAAGAACAGATGGCGAACATTTCGAAGGCATTCCGAGTCAGACAGTCAGATTGGAGGCAGCGGGATCTCCGATAGCCGGCAAGATGGCCGAAGTAAGGGGCCTCCAATCGAGACGTCAAATGAGATAACCGGGCCAACGGAAGAAAAACGACGCCCAAGAGAAGCAAACTATCGGCCCCGTGCAACTGGTCTGAACGCAACCGAAGCGCTCAAGCAGCGACAATAGTAATGTTGGTGCCGCGCAGTTTGGAAAATGGCCTATATAAACGATTTTATATGTTTCATGACTTGACTTGTTTGGCTGTTGAAATACAAGCATCCTACCGTGTGTTGTCATCCTTAGTACAATTGGATGACTGTGGTCTTTAGGATAGATGCGAACTGTGATGTGTTGTAAAGGTGTGAAGACGTGAAGGGAAGGGATGTGTGGAATCTCGAACTGATATAGGCGAATTCTGCTGAAAGGTGTTAATCGGTGCCCACATGTTACGATGGATATGATCAAAACGATTGTAAAAATTGTCTTGGTGAACTTGGATCAGACTCGATTATCGTAGCTTCAACTGACACGAGAAGCCACCTACGTAATTAGCTTTTCTGAATCCCATATGTTGATAATGTAAAGGACGAATCCAACACAAGATCGATCTGATGTTCGTTACTGAAGACGTACGTTAGAATCACGATTTTCAAATCTCTGATTTTACCAATGAGTAGAGAAAGCAGAAGAAGATTGCTATACTTCCAGCCAAACACCCAATCATATACACAATACTTGAATTGATGTAGAAGAAAAAGTTGGAATTGTGACGTCAGCCTGTCTTTGAACTGATGAAAAATGAATTGCTTATTTTCTAATTCACCCAACGATCCGTATATGCAAATGATTTATCAACGAAGAGTTAACGATTCTCGAAGAGGACAACAATCAGTATTTCTTTCTTCTTGAATAACTGCGCTGTTTACTTGTAAGTTTCTTCCTCCGTGTATTAGGAAACATACGGCTGTAGACACCTAATTCCCGAAGCATATTTTCAAGTTATTCTAGCCATGGACTGAACAACTCCTCCCCGTACAAACACCTGCTCTGTAGGCCAGATAGCTAATCTTTTATTTTGGTGTATCGGTGAAGCAATTCGAGGCAAAGGTGTTTACAATTCGATTCCACGAAGACAAAAGAAAATGTGTCACAAGACAATTAGATAAAGGATAAAGTATTCTAAGTGTCTATTATTTCAAGTGTCTCAGAATTCTGCAGATCAATGACATACTAATAACCAGAACTTACTTTTGTGATCATTACAAATTCAGAAATGATGATGAATTTTATTGGGTAAACCATATGACATACATTGCTCTAGGAGGTGTTTGCGAAAGAACCTGGGAATTTTGTGCGGCATTCATTCGTCATCTCGAAGTCCAGAATTTGGCTGGAGGGTCTATTGATGGATCTCCTCTGTTTGTTCCCGTTAAAGAACGGTATCAAGGAACATGTGCCACAGGAATGACCAGTTAGTTAGAAACAGTCCAACTAATTAAGTGAGTTCAGCAGTTCAACAATCAGGACTACTTTGGGATGAACTTAACAAGGCGACCACGGGGTTTCCGTTCGTTCGAAGCCGCACACACAGGGACAAGTTCGTATCAGCTAATAATCCAAACACAAGGACACAAGGTGCATAAGAGTTCTGACAGTTATTCACACTTTGTTCTTTCTCTTGCAAGATGTCTCACGAAAGTAACTTGTACAGGTAAACAATGAAGTATTTTTCCACTCAGTGATCTTCTTTTGCCTTGCCTTTAAAAATACAGGACATGGTTTGTGCAAACACTGCTTGAACAATAAGGTTGCTTGATCTGCAACGCCACACTGTTCTCCCACTAGTGTGGCAGATAAGTAACCTCCAAGTTTGTACTGTGACCCATTATCAACAAGTAACAAAAGAAACTGTTTCAGGAGACCGGTATCTGAAATGTATCATCAGAAAGTCTTATCATGTGGCATCACCGAAATCCAGCCTGGTTTAAAACATTGACAAAAGCAAGGAAGCAGCCTCAAAACCCCCAAACCACCATCCAACCAGATAACCACGGACGCAAAGTGCTGTCATTCGTAGCAGTGTTTAAGTTATTAGAACAAACTTACTGGGGTTGAATTTTAAACAAAGAGATGTATTAATTGCTGTTTTAAAGCTCTGTATGTGAATATCAAACATTCATTTGAGGCGGGCTTTCACTGTGAAAAAAGCTAAATTGGGAGATATATTTCTATCGTCTCCGTGACCTTTATATATGGAAGATCGGTTTCGGTATTGATGCTGACGAAAACCAACCAATCTTCAAATAGCTGGATTGAATCAATTCAAGGTGTTAAACCTAATTTTAGAAGCTACACTAATTAATATTCTATGCAAACTGTTGGGCTAGTTCAGCAAGTGATACAAAAAGCAACAATGAAAACCAAGTAGGTAAAGGACCTCTATTCTGAGCAACTCTATTGCATCTGTAAGACTAGAGTTGGCTCAAGTTTCGCAGTGCATGCATAAGATGCAGTCAACTTTCACGGGGCATCTCTCTCTCTCTCTCTGTGTGTGTGTGTGTGTGTGTGTGTGTTTGTATCTGCCAACAGTCGGGTATAGTACAATGCAATTTTTTGTACAACTTCTCCTCACCTTCTGCTCTTGTGGGTGGAAAAACAGAGAATTTCAACTATGATATTAATAAATAACTACTGAAATTGAAAGAAAATATTGTACAATAAACAGAGAAGGAATTCAGTGTAAAAGCTCGCACGAAGGTTCATTAGGCTGTGATAATTCGTGCGCATTGTGTGTCGGCCACGGATGGGAAGTGCTATTTTGACTGAGGATTGATAATGGAGACTGGAGATGAGCGAAAAGGCTGACTGGAGCTGGTTAGTCGATCGTCGATGTGGTCTAATGACCACAGGTACAATTGTTCGCATTCTTCATCACTCCCAGATGAGCTGCTGGAATCTTCTAGAAGTATTGTGTCATTGTAGTGTACCAAAAACAAAATACAGAGAAAATTCCTAACCAGTTGAGGCGTACATGTGGCGCGTGCTTCTTGGCTGGAGTCTCCTTCGAGAACACTACTTCGTTCGGCCTCATTGGGTCAGTGCACTTGCAAACAATCAGCAAACACTATTCGAACTGTACCAGAGCAACAGCACTTGAAGTTTTCGGTTTCCCTTTTGGTAGTAGAATCTTGTATCACTTACGAAGAATTAACTAAGCGTGGAAAAGTGGGGCTATTTTTAGTGCAGTATGCATTGCAATTCACTGAGATATACTATCTAATAGTACACTTCCAGGAAAATTCCATGTTCATCGTCAACCACTCGCACGAATGATACTGTCCCACTTTAAATTGTTTAGTTCAAAGCAAAAATTCACATCGTGGAATCACGAACTACCCTACTTTTTGCTTTTAACTGAGCAACTAGAAAGTATGAACTCGGTGAGAACAATTCTGTGAAATTTAACTGAGTGTGAATCTTAAGAAAATGTGCTGAACACACTAGCACTACTCGACACCGAGGTCATCCCGATTCTCCTTGACCCTCTCCAGTCTCGAGCAAAGAAAACAACGCGTGCTTGTGTTCGTCTAACTTTGGTTTTCCGAAAGTACTTTCAAAATTTCACGGTGAGGTTTTATTCTCACAAGTGCTCGCTAGTTTTACAATGTTTTAAGATACCTATTGAACCAGATGTAATTTGTCAAACTAGCCCTGAAGATGGGTTGGTCATACAGTCATCATCTTGGACTTTGGACATATACGATATGGATTAGATTTCTACCATGGCTGGTCACTTCCCCATTTAAAAGCCTTTCATTGGCCGTGCCCCCATCCAGAAATGATGTACTCTGTCATATTAGGTTATGGGAATAAATGAATATCATTCTTAGGGGTGTCATGTGATTATTAAAATGGATTAGTTTAGCCAATCGGATCCCTTCATATATAGGCCAGTGACTGTACTGGTGGCACCTCATCGAACTTCCTAACTTAATCCATCAATATATTTTCTGAAGCCAAAGGTTTATCGTCTAAAATTATCTAGTTCAGTTGCTAGAGACAGCGACGGCATTTCTTTTGTGGGAGTGTTGTAAAGTGTAGATAAACTTATCCCCATATAGAAGTAATCCATCATAAGAATCGACCGGTGTATGAGCAACGAATCATTACTGTGGGATATATAGTGACGAAAGGTTGCCATTCTATATACTGTTCATCTTCAGCAAGCAGTCGATAAGCAACCCGGTTAGCCTGGTATTCAGGTGTTCAATTCACAACAATTTATCCCAATTTCAAGTCCCAACTGACGAGTCGAGGTATGCGCACTATTGACGATTCTTGAAAACCAGGCTAAACAGCTCTACAATTTGATTCCATGGTTTTTATTGGTGAACTGGGTGTTGATACTAGCTAATGAACAATATAATGTGCAAGTCAAATCCAAACCTTTAATCGTTTTGATATACGACATTTCAGGAAAAGCTTGGCAGTCATATAAAATGCTACCAAACGGGTAGCCGAACAGCAAACACAGGAGTCAAATCTGAGACCTCATTTTCGGGATTCTGATATTGTAACGGTAAATCAGTACATTGTGTGAAATTCCCACGCAGTTTCCTTTTCTCACTCATGTGACTCTAATCAGCTCAATACCCGGACCTTCCAAACCAATCCAACCTACACGTCTTCTCTACCTTTAACATGTTGAACCGGTTACCTTGCCTCGGTTCACCTACCGTCCTCTTACGAATGAACTTTTGTAGTAGACCGATTTTCCATTGCGGTTATTTCAGGGGCCTATGACCTTGCGTGTCATACTTGCAACAGTTCTTTATTCGCTTTCTCACTCGCACCAAATGAATGACCTTCGTACTTTCGCTCCATGCTGCAGATCACGCCGCGACTGCTTGACGGTCTAGATCAAGCGTGAGTGTGATTCTTCTGGTCCTTGTCTGATCGAAGTTCATGGTCATACCTGCCCCTCCATCTCATGTAAGCTTCCCACTCTTGCCCCCATTGGTCAGTTGTTCTTCCTATAAAAGATGGATTACACCCTATTCCGATGACTCGATCCCTTATTGTTCGGTATACGTTTCCCGACAGACCCCGCCGACGACTTCTAGTATATTCTGGGACCTTTGTGACCGGATTGTCCCACAAATAGAGATATGTTGCTTGTAATTGTAATGATTGTTCGATGAAGTACACGTAGTTCACCCAGTCGCCTTATTCGATTTGGGTTTCGGGTTCGTGTTCTGCGAGTCACTCATTTACTCGACAGCGGTTCAGTCACAGATATCATGGAAAGTAACTAGGCGACCAAATCAAATTGAATATGAGGATGGAAAATGAGCAGATATCAAATGATAACTTTAAAGGCTTGGTTGGTTTTCGATTCCATTATTTCACGGAAGCATCGGATTTTTGAAGTGATTCGTCTTATAACGATTTTTCAACCTCAGTCTGTGAAAATGTGTCTAGTTGGTACTATAAGAAATACTTTCTGAAGAAAGCGACCAATATGCAAGCTTACTGGTGTGCACTTATCATGAGATTCACAATTTGGGCGGTTATTCAAGCAATTTTTGAATTTTTTTGATTCATTTCACGATTTGCCCTGTGTACCTAAAGCGATGTCAAAAGTGCGTAGAACTAAATCCTGCTAAAAACCGGGATATATGTGACTCAAATAACATTTTGAGCTATTTTTGTAAAGTATTAGTCAAATTATGACCGTTTTTGTCTGCTATTGAACAAACAAGCTGAAGTGAGAATCACATTGAGGGTAAGTCACGTACTACTGAATGCGTGGCTTTGAGTCAACTTCGATAGTGCATCTCTGGAGACTGCCGTCTGATCAAGAGGTCTGAGTCAGCATGACTTACAACATAAGGACTGCTGTTTCAAGGCGAAGCAGATAAAGTATCCTTGGGGCTTTCACGAGGACGCGCAGCCTGAAACAGTAAAGAGTACGAGAGATCTAGAGAGACTCACAGGAACAAAGTTTCCATCGACAGGCAACTAAAAGCGTGAGCTGCCATTGAAGAGTAATGACTAAAATGTACTTCAGTTATTTGATTATTCACGGATTTTCCTATTAATTGTTCGATTCCCTGGCAGCATGGTAGCTTTGGAACCATTTCACTTCTTTGATTACCTGGAGTTAACCTTGAACATCAATATAGATTGTTTAAAGAATGCTGAACCCAATTCGACATGTTAGAAGCTGGCTTTTCTTTCTAATGCTCGAATTCACATCGGGTAGTGTTTTCATCTCATCTTGATTCTCTGAATACTTGAGTGATTTGTCAATTTTATTCAAGGTCCTCCTATGGGGTCAAGTAGGATGCCTCCACCTAGCGTTCTGTGACCGATATTTTTCGTTTTAACACGAAACCGAGTCAGGTAACTTGAACACTAAGCAGCCTGCCCAGAATGATCAATTCAGAGTTATTTTCTCTGTTCACACTCAGATTGCAACGAAGCACTGTAAGTTTGAAACTGCTTAGAAGGTGTTGCTTCCCAACAGATCATTTTGGCTTTCTATTTATTTATTTAGTAAAAATGGACCTTCAAGACAGACTAATGTGGATGACCAGTTACCAACCATGTGCCACAGACCACATCTTTGTGAAATACCCATCGGAACCATTTTTGCTTTGAGGACATGCTATTTGCAAACGTTTTTCAACCATCTGTCCACACTGCTTCCTGACTCTTTCTCTTTCTTTCTCTCTCTCTCTCTCTCTCTCGCCCTCTGTCATCCGACGAAATATTCTCAAGCCTTGGCTTTTTTTCCCGGAAAAGCTTTCGCATTCTATCTATCTTCTCGATTTGCATCTAACTCTTGCGAGAAGATGTTCTCTTCTAGGCAATCTAGTCCGCTCCTGTTTGCCTAATTAGGTACTGAAAGAAATTCGTAATGAATAGAAGCATCAGGGCATTTTTGTATTTCTTTATAAAATTATTCATAATTCAAAATCATAATTGAAATCCGTTTAAAAATACCACAGAACGATTTGACTTGTAAACATTTGCGATTGGTGTGCATCCGCCGAGTTCCGGTTTTTCTTAAATTTCACCCTTATTTCAAAAGTGTGCGTCTCAGACGGAACGTCCTTTTGTACTTTTACAGCGCATCGATCACCCGGCGGGACGGTGGGATGAACCGTCTAGTTCGGGCAATTCCATGTCCTCAGTAGTAGCTCTTTGCACAACTTTGAGTGAATGTTCTGCGTTTACACCGTATCTGTGTATATAAAAATACGGAATAGGGAAATACATACAACTTGTGGTAATTTTCATCTCAATAAAATATTCCGTAGGTCAGTAGTGATATTTATTGAATAAACAAGGAAGCGAGCATGATACGCAGAGCAGAACTGCGATATGAAGAAGTGCGAGCAAATAGACATTTAAAATTTGAGCTTGTGCATGTCGTAGACACAGCTTTTGAAAGTTTGTTATGTACAGAATGGTACGTCTAAAAGTATTTTTGAAATCAGCTGGCCGCAAGCATTGACGTGTATATCAGTGATAGTATCGACAACGGTATCTCTGGATATGCCATTGCCATAGGAGATGTGTTCTATGTTTCATGTTAAAATCTTTCCTCAGTGGGCCTGCGGAAATGACTGGGGAGAAGTACAGCCAGTGTTGGAGAAATAATACAATCAGAAATTTAAAAAATTATTGATTTGGGACTGAAAGTAATGTTAGGCGGAGAGGGAAAAGTGACAACTTTCTGACTTTAAAAAAGTCTGTGGAATAGGCATGGACCATGAAAGAATATTGGGTAGTGTAACACCAAGATATTCAGCCTTTGGTGAAATTGGAATACATTCATTGTTGGCAGATAGGAGAGGAAACCTGTAAGTGAGGACTCTGTGTGATTCATCAGAAAGTAAGGGAGATGATACATCTTGGTATTTGGAATTATTCCGTTCTAGGGAGCTGGATGACGACCAGTTAACAACTTTATTTAAATTGATCTAGATTTGTGAAATTCATTCTGGTGTCGGTAGTTCACATCCTAAAACCATATCTTCGGCATATTTTCAGCCAATGAACGTCAACGGGATCAAAAGTTCTTTAGCGTACACAGGAAATCAAAGTTCTGAAATATTACATCTTTTAATACTCCAGAATCAGCTGAAAGAAAGAAGGACTTTTGGTCGCTGAAACAAGTGAAATGTCTTCAATAAGTGAAGTAGTTCGAAATCAGCCTGCAGACATTTGGGGCAACACCACGTACGTATAGCCTACTGAGCAACACTGATCGATAAGGTAGCAAAATGCTCTCTTGTGATCTAAAAACACCATTCTGACAATGACACGTTTCCTGTCTAGCGCCGAAGTGGTTGAAGACCAAGGAGCAAACCGGTGTATGTTATCTCCGGCAGCCCCCCATTTAAAACCGGGGTAACAAAAGCCTCTCAAACAATTTTAGCATCACAGAAGGGCAGGTGACAGGGTAGTATTTCCCGGGTTCTTTCTTGAGTGCAGAGGTTATCTTGACTAGTCTCTAAATGTCAAGGTTTTGACCTCTTGCTAGTACACTGTTGAAGACTTTGGTTAGTGGAATCCAAAGGGCGTCAGCGTATTCCTTCGGAACAATAGATGATAGCTCAGCTTGACCAGGAGCTTTGTTTGTCTTCAATTGGCACAGCTGTTGAAAGACCATAGTAACTTCGATAGTTGGCGTTGGAGAAGAGCGGTTTTAAGCGGATACAAAAGTAGACTACGATATTGAGCCGATATCTAGGTTGAAGTCTTCTTATCAAGGTTTCCCGTTTTGTTTATTTAGTTACTGTCATGAAGGTGTTTTATGGTTTCCACATGCCACGACAACTGAAACCTCATAAGGTGGCATGGGTACACAACTTGTTCTGGAGTGTAACTTCAAATTTGATCAAGTTGGAGAATTTGTTGACTTGTTTTCGCTGTCCATGTTCAGGAGCTTCTTTTTTATTCTTCGCAGTTGTTTAGGCGCTGTGGAAGAATATCTCTCAGTGTGTACGTAGACACTTGCAAACGGGCAAAATGAGTGAAGATGACATTGAGGTAATCAATGACATGTTCTAAGAACGCAGAATGGTTAGGGTTTGAAATCATGG
The DNA here is from genome assembly GCA_948099385.1 of Fasciola hepatica. NCBI lineage: Eukaryota > Metazoa > Platyhelminthes > Trematoda > Plagiorchiida > Fasciolidae > Fasciola > Fasciola hepatica. The sequence continues at coordinate 1,608,063 of CANUEZ040000119.1, forward strand.
AACACGGAAACCTGACAAGCTGCTGCAAATCGATCCGGATATCATAACAGTCAGCGAGTGGGACTCGCAAGCCGTTTCAGCACTAGTTTGAAATTTATAGATTTTACAAATAGAAGATATTTAGTAAGAATGGAACAGTTGTGCCAAACTTTCATAGATCATTGATACTACTTCACCTTTTATTTAAGGTGTTCGTAATTTCGATTTACGGATATTTGGTATTCCAAATGTACTTACTTCTCTGTACAGTTTAGCTCTACCAAAAAAATACAAATGTTCACAGAAAGCATTTATTGGCCAGAGGATCTTATCGGAAAATCCACTTGCATTTCCACATCCGAATGACTAGTGGCGCGAGCCGGAATCGAATCGATGACATCCCGCCCACTGGTCAAGAGCTGTGTGATCAGAGCTATCATTACAAGACAGTCAAGTACGAGTAACATAACTGAATATCCAATGATTGGGGAAAAGACAAGTGATTTTTTAATAAATAGAAGTGTGAAGTTGGCACCCATTTTGTGCGCTGCTCAGATGTGGAGTTCGTTTGTAGTTACATTATACGGAGCGCGAACGTCCATAAATAGAATCCTGAAACAAGGAAAACATCAAATTTAAATGGTGCGTTTGAATAATCACTACGAATTTATTTGGTGATTCATCAAATTAATTTACAGGTCACGACATACATGCCTTCTAAATCTAGAGCAAGGTAAACAGTTTAGAGACTCAACTGTGCTGATCGAAGTAGACGTGCCAATTGGTCTTCATTCTTCATTCTCCATAATAGAGGCAGACGGCAACTTTCCTGTTCAAGCCTCATCAGAACAGCTCAGCGATGTAGAAACAGGCGTGAGGTACAGACCAACACCTCTTCAGAAGTACTTTCAGTAGTCGCTTAAACAATAGGTCATTGGACTCTCCTAAAACTTCAGCTGGCAGCGCGTTCCATAGATTGATCACCCACCAATATAGATGGTACTCCAGTGGTAAACTCATTGACTTCTGCATCTTCAAATTATATGCGTGGCCCAGCTTGCAGCCAGGATCACAAAGCGAGAGCTCCGCACGCAGTTGTGGTCCAGATTCTCCTCGGTTGATACGTCCAGTAAAGATCAAATCACCTTGGACTCTTCGATAGCCCGCTGGAAAGAACCCGATAATCTCCCACGGAGACCACCAAAAAGCCAGTCACGCCCCTCTGCACTCACTCCAACTTTGTCAATCCTATTCCGTTCATATGAACACACAGCTAGTTCCCCGTATTCCAGCCTAGGTCATACGGGGATGCATGTAGCCGTTTGAAAGCATCGGATGAGAGATGACCGAATGACCGACTAATAGATCCGGGAACACTCCACGCGGAAGCACAAGATTCGTGTGGTCTTTTAAATGTTTGAATTCAAAACCCGAGGTTACCTGAATTCGTTCACTCTGGGAAAATGTGCGCATTCTGTTTCCCTTACGGTCATGGGATAATGGTCGGTAAAAAATTTATTCTGCCGGCCTTTTTTATTCTGCTAATCTGAACGATTTGAAAGTCTTCCTAATTGGGACATATTTATAACTGCAGGTGTCTGCTACGGCTCGATTTTCTGTCAACGGAATGTGGTTGTCTTGACGTGGACTGTCCGAATGCAATCTCTCCTGAGAGTGTGGATCTACCGAATTTCCTATTACGCTCTTCAGCTATTGCGGCAGCGAATACGTCAATACGATTATCCGATTATTAAAATACTCCAGTGCAGCATTTCGCTTTAAAACATTCACACTCTCCGGCCATTTTTGAATATTTTAGAGCAGCTTTTCCTAATGGGTAAAGTCCAACGTGATGATGGAAAAAATTCCCATTGCCAACAGTCAATACATCGTATTAGTTTTGGGAATTAAGGTCTTAATGTTCTAATATGTCGAGTGGCAGTTTGGTTCGTCACATTAGAACAACCCTCAAGTAGTCATCAAAATGATGGCAATAATCAAATAAATTTAAACACGTGCAAGAGCTTCTAAACGAGTAGCTTTCTTGCACACTGATTTGTTTGCCAGAATATTACGTGATTTATTGAACATGGAACAACTGTCTCGATTGCTCGCGCATGGTCAGTGGCATAAAGTACTAGAAGTGGCAATATTATTTGCAGCTGTATCAATTGAGAGTTCGAAGTGACACGTTCCCTTTTCAGTGAGAACACCAAATTCAGACACGTTTTGTCGTGACTCCATTACCTCTGCACCTACTCCATACGATCAAAGGTTCTGGAGTATAGTAGATAACAAATATACGTAAATGTCACCGTCATCAATGTGAATAAAGGCATCTGTGTTCAATGTTCACCTTTTATGTACTTCAGATACAAAATTCACAGTTCCCCAATAGCTATTCCCACTTCTATCGATCTGATCAAATCCATGTCATTGCACTGTGACTTAGTCGTGATCGCACTCCAGCAATGCGCACTGAATATGTACAAACAAAATATCTCGTGTACAAGCAAGTCTATCAGTTTTATTTGAAATCAACAAGTGCAACGTGTTTTGTTTACTAAATAAAAATTCCCATTACATATTGTGATTATTATATTCGTGACTGATTACGTTAGTAATCATCTGCAACGACATTCATTGCAGTGGCTCGTGATTCAAATTTATTGAGGAAGATTTCATTGTTCCAATGTGTACATTAAACTATCTGTTGAATATCTGTGGAATTATTGCAAATGTATATCCGACGATTTGTGAATAATCAGCAATGACACGTATTCTCGGACTTCAGAGTGGTTGTCAAATTTAGAGTGTCGCTGTGAGTTGAACACTGTAACCAATATTGCTAAGTTGAGTGATAGTAAACGAATTGCTTAACGTCATCATTGCATATCACATGGTTTGTTCATCATGGGACCCGTGGTTCACAAATTCGTCATTCATCTGTAGACGATTTCAATCCGTAACGCACGATGAATTGTAGCAAACAAGAAACCACGCAATATAAATGGTCGTTTCTCAATAGGAACTGTGAGATGGGAGAAGGGGGGGGAGGGTTGTTGAGCCAAATTAACATTGTATGGAATGTTCAGTCGCCCAAACCCGACGAGTCCTAAGTGGGGTTGCTTTAAACGGCCTGATGAGTCACTTATGAAACCAATAATCATACCATTCCATTGAAGATCCGAGCGGTGTAAGTAGTCAGATCACACACAATTACACTTCGGGTTTATCTGCGGAAACCCGGTGTTCATCCGGAGCCCCTGTTCCCATTTTTGTTCATGTGCTCCGCATATGAGACACACCGAAACGAAAGCTTATTCAAATACTTCGTTGTGGTTGCTTAAACAATTTTATAACAATGGACGATGTCGTCACGCTTCTGTCCATATTCTCTTCAGCGGACACGTCAAATGTGAGTATCCAATTACCAACATTCTTATCACGTTTATGTAGGACTGCTGTAGATAGGACGGACTACATTAGCATGTGGGATCATTAGCAATGCGAATTAGCGGACTCAGACGTAATTAACCTAGATTATTGGTCCTAACAAAAGGAGAAAGCTAAGTAACTGGTTAATTTCTTCGAGGTACTTACTCTTAAATCTACTTTCTTTCAGCCCTTCGTTTTATTTCCGGACTATGCAAATTGCGACATCGGAACACGTTTTCGGTTACAAGTTGTATACAGTGATTCATTCTCTAATTCGTACAAATCATGTGGGAAGTGGTATGTTGAGAGAAGCAAGGCTCGTTCGTATTGGAGAACGTTTGTGGCCGGGGATTAGAGTTGGCTCGATGAGTTGATATTCACGTGACACTCACGTGGTTCGGATCTGAGTCATTTGTGGCCTGAGTAATTAGAAGTCGTGGATGGATTAATTTTACTTCGCAATGACAGGAACCAGAACACGGATGATAATTATCTCTCCGCTGGCTAGTGTGTGGGAACTGATGTGATTGTTTGGATTTGGGTTGGGGGAACTCGATAAACGATTTGGAATGTCGAATCAACATTCATTTAATGACATGAGTCCACCTGATGTCCGAAAACGGCTCTCGCTGAGGTTCTTGCTCTTCCGTATTGGAGCTGCTGTGGACAGTTTTCTCCTATTATTTGGGTTGGTCGTCTTACCATCTGGCCAAATCACGTGGTGTCACAGGTTCACGTGAAAAAACAGATTAGTATTGTGGTGCACAGCATTGACGACATATCCTGGTTCGAATCTCGGATAACCAGAGAGCTAACAATTGCAATGGAAACACGAGCTGACTTAAACGTCCCAACCACCACACGTAGTAAACATCTGCTGCCAAGGACCGATATGGCATCTTCTTTGAAGGACAATCGGATAAACAATTTCTTTAGGGCGACGTCGTCACGTGGATCACAGTGTTGTCTTAATTTCAGGTTTTGCCGTAGGAAGTGCTCAGGGTAGTCGTTTTCTCAGTCTAACCCCAGTCACGGTCATCCAGTTCATCTTTACATTGTATCGTGAGACTTACCAACTCCAATTCAACATTCAGTGATAAGTCTGCGGACAATCGTATTTCAGGTACATAACAGTCACTCCTGCGTCACGATGTGATATCCGAAATACATACGAAGACGCACGTGACAACCCGTTGGGAATAGAAAATGATAACTATATTACGTCAAACTTGTAAATTTCGTCTTGTAGTTCTACACAATTTTCCCGGTTGATCATCTTCAACTTCACCTACTTCCTGCACACTTCATTGTGTGTGCTGTCCTCGTTTTCCCCGACGTCAACGACAATCAGTCGTCTACAACCTGGAGAGATCGAAACAAAATGGGTTGCGACTAGCAAACTGAGAGTTTACGGCCTCAATGTTTTCGGTGTCTTTACGGAACTGACTTTACCTTACTATTACTGATAGTTTTAAATCTGTACATCGGTCATTCACTGTTGCACAAGTGAATATCTCGAAAGCAGTTTCATTTACGTGACGCGTTGATTGGTTTTCCATATCTATTACCTCTTCCATCGATTCAACTGAGTCGATCCAATGCACTGTAATTTAGTCGTGGTGGTACACTAACAATGCGCACTGAATATGTACAAACAAAATATCTCGTGTACAAGCAAGTCTATCAGTTTTATTTGAAATCAACAAGTGCAACGTGTTTTGTTTACTAAATAAAAATTCCCATTACATATTGTGATTATTATGTTCGTGACTGATTACGTTAGTAATCATCTGCAACGACATTCATTGCAGTGGCTCGTGATTCAAATCTATTGAGGAAGTTTTCCTTGTTCCAATGTGTACATTAAACTATCTGTTGAATATCTGTGGAATTATTGCAAATGTATATCCGACGATTTGTGAATAATCAGCAATGACACGTATTCTCGGACTTCAGAGTGGTTGTCAAATTTAGAGTGTCGCTGTGAGTTGAACACTGTAACCAATATTGCTAAGTTGAGTGATAGTAAACGAATTGCTTAACGTCATCACTGCATATCACATGGTTCGTTAATCATGTGACCTGTGGTTCATAAATTCTTTATCCACATACTGATATACATTCGAGATGTGGGTCTTTCATGAAGTGGATTAGACGGAATCCGTCTTGGTAAATTGCGAAATGACAACGCGAATTGAAAGATGACTTCTTTTTTATTTGTGAAGCAGAAATCTCGGAGCGAATTAATTATTCCTGCGGCTGCTCTGCGTGTCTGTGTACTTGGAATCAGCAGCTATTAATGTGCTCATTCGTTGCATGTCTTCTAATGATTCATTGACAAACGTGATTCCTTTGTTAGAATCTTGCAGAATTTATGAAACAAGAGCACCAGTACATCACCTCAGTCGCTGGTAACATGAAAAATATTGGATAGGTAGTGTTTTGTTAGCAATAAATATGCTACTTTTGCATTCGGATGTTTTCAATCCGTAACAAATTAGGAATTTTGGCAAGCAAGCACTCATCCAGTGGAAACCATGAAGGAGTGGAGAATGTTGTGCAACCAAATGGTCTTGGAGTGGAATATTCAGTAAAGCAAACCCGCTGAGTCCCAAGTGGAGTTGCATCAACATGGCTTGATGGGTCACTCATGAAACCAAATAATTGCTCTACTAGATTGGAGAACTGATCAGCTTAAGCAGTGGGGATATTGTTTTGTTTTTTAAAGGCGCATAATGCATTATCCATGTTCATCTTTACCAATGAAATGTGGACGCATACTACACCACTAGTTCAATGGACTTGTTGGTTCTCATCAGTGTCGTATAGCTGCTGCGTACCAAATGAGTCTCTAACTCAGGTTGAATGGATTTCGCGGTTAGAACATGGAGCTATCAGTACTGGTTCTCAACTGGTTGCTTCTCTGGGACACCAAATGATATTGCTTCAATCTGCCACTAAGTCCATCATCCAACAAAGCGATCGCCTATGAAGTTAGACGTATACTTAGTAAAGTGTTAGGTGAAACAATGGAGTGATTGATGACGTACAAGGCTTGGCCGCTACCGACAAATGCTAATAGGTTTTACCGTGAATAAAACAGTCGTTCAATAATTCTGTTTTTCAGTGTTGATTTTAGCTTTCATATTCCAGTAATGATATGCCTCATATAAAGGAATATTCGTAGCCTCTCTTTTCGCTTATCCGCTGTTCACAGCTTTCGCTTCTCCCCGGATTCCACTGGCCGTATTTCTCGTTTACGGTAGTTTTCTAAGAAGAAAAAAGGTTTTGCTGTCGACAATGTTTTATTCTTCCAAAGAAAAGCTAGATTTGAAACACACATGATTATGCCTGGGACGATTTAGTTGCATCACAACATGGTGCGCACTGCAGAATAATAGTCTTCCTATAGATTCTTATAAGACAATGATACTCGAAAATTATAAGGATACAAATACATGGATCAAGTTACTTTAGCAGTCTCACGAAAGGTCGACAAATAGCGGATTCTGTTGACATAA